>CAHIKZ030005121.1:4042500-4292500 GCA_903632075.3 Acanthosepion pharaonis
TGAGATAGAAAATATATAAATACATAACAGTAACAGTTCAGCAGTCTGTTTCTAACTATATATTTTTTTATCTGTTAAATATTCTGTTTGCTTGAACTTGTACTAATTCTATACACAGGAAGTTGTCTTTTTCTGATTGAATCCGTCTCTTTGAATTTCCGTTTTCCTTAAAACTTTCTCGTGATTCACACATTCAGTCTGGAGTATTCTCAGCATCCACCTTTAGAAACAAATCTCTCTTGTTTTGGGTTTCTTTATCTGCAAGGATTTCTTTTTCTCTCTAAAAGTGTGAACAGTGTGAGGAAGATAATGTTGACTGACAAGTGGAAGGCATTAAATTTAAAGAAAACATAGGGATTAATTTTCTATTTTTGTTTATTTGTTCTTAATAGATTTTTATTTCCAATTTATTGGTAAACTTTCAAACCGTTTTACCTTGAATCGATTTCTTAATTGATTTCTTCAAAGTGGATAATTGCGTTGTGTTCTTTGGCAAAAGGCCTGCAGCGATAAAGCTGTTCTTTTGAAGATGATGCCAATCGTTGAGCAAATCACAATGTTAGTTTCTATTCTTCTGATGATCATTTTGCTTATGTAGCAGAGCATGGGGTAATGGTTAACAAGTCTAATTTGTTGGGCCGTTTGTGCTGAGTTCGATCTTCACTGGATGGGTTATAGAAAATTCGACATTGACTCAATCAGCCGTAAGTGATGTTCTAGAATCAACTAGTCAGCAACAATAATAGGAATATGCATATCACTTTTTAAAAAAAAAATATCAAAGATTCCTATTTATTAAAATATTTTTTATTAAATGATTTGAGATTGATGGGATGTCTGTTTCAGGATAGGCATTTTGAAGTAATCACACTAGGTGAGAATGTCTGATAAGTCAGATGGCAGTAAGGCTCTCTAAAAATGTGATCATAAAATATATTGCGAATTTAATCATTCGAAAAAAAAAACAGAAAGTCTAAACCTCTGTTCTTTGGCATGAATGCAACAAGTGATTGTTACTAAGCCTGTATAACCGATATTTCCTTATTTTATGGCATATCTTTGAAGAAAATGAGCCGTCATGAATTTTGACAGTTTCTTGTTTGTTTTAATTCTAAGCAAACTATGACTCAAAACCATTTTAGCTGTCGATTCACACAAACTCTTTATCCGATGATACTCTATGTCCTCCCATTTAATAATCCTTGCGTGTTTTAACTTCTTAGTATCGTTTGGTTTGGTTTATTTTACGGCATATCAACCTCAATGGGGAATGCCGACAAGATTTTTATTACTGATAATATTTTTCCTCAAAAATATAATGCTGGTATTATTGTTCTTCAACACTGTAATGCTGGTAATATTTTTTTCTTCAAATATGTATTGCTGGTACTAATGGATTGCTGGTAATAATTTTTTCTTTAAACAATTTATTACTGGTATTAAAACCAATTTTTACACTTTCATAGTGTGTTAACCTCATTTTAGGGAGTAACTATTTACCCATAGCTGGAATCCTAACCGATTGTATCACCCCGGGTGAAAGTGGACCTGGAACACCAGCAATTAAATGGTGGTTCCACGTCTGAAAACCTTCTGATCAGAGACCTTTTCTGTTGAAGATAGTTTATCGTCTTACTCAGGACGTTGATGTAGTACATTGTGTTACCCAGGACGTAACTTGTACCCTTTCCTTATTGTAATTAAAGCTATTTCTTTCTGATAGTAATTGCTTCAACCGCAGCGGCATCTAAAAAAAGGTAAATTTTAGGCAGTGTAGTCAAGCCCGGTATGCAGAAGCAGCAACACTAATTTGAAAGCAATTTACGTTTAAGGTTCCAAGATCTAGATACAGAATTGTCCCACTAGACAATAAGATAGAGAGATAAAGTCATTGTCAGAGAATCTGGTGACAAGGTAATTTTGAAGTCCACACCCTGGGCCGGGTATTAATTAGAATTACTGAGTAGTAATAAATAAAAAACTAAACCACATATCCCTAGTTATGGGCAAGGAAACAAGATAAAATTATAAAGGGTTCAATTTTAAATTCTTTGTAGTTCACCCGGGTCGTTAAAGACCAAAGGACATAATGACAGAAACATTTTGGTAAAAGCAATAAATATGAGGACAATAGCATCACGTTTTCAATTGACTTGAAGTAGAACGACTACATGAAATCAATAGCTGCATCTACTGCAAGGAAATTTGGATCATGGTGTCGTGTCAGAAAAAAGTTTCTCGCAGAATCTATCTTGCACAGTTACAAATCTACCATTCGTCCGTGAATTTAATACGGCTACTATATCTGTTGCTCCTGCTACACATTTCGAGGTTCTTGACAAAATCCAAAAAAGAATTTATAATGTAATCCATCCTGACTTAGCATCTTGGCTTCAGTCACTTTCTCACCGACGTGACGTGGCTTTCCTCTGTCTTTTCTACAAATATTTTCATGGCAGCTGCTCTGACGAGCTTTTTTCCCCTGTTGCCCCGACTAGGCATCCTACTAAATTGGCATCTAAGCCCATGCATTTACTGTGGAAATAGCTAAATGCAAACGCTACTTCTACTCGATCAGTTTTTCTTCTCACACTCCAACCCTGTGGAACTCCCTTCCATTTATTTTTCCCTCATTGATAAATACAATCAGCAAAAATTTTAATGCAACATCAATAGCCATGTTTTATGTTCTTTTCATCCCGTTCATATTTTCTAATTTCCCGAATCCTCTATATTCTCAGACTCCTCTTTCACTTTCATTGTGTAAACCCCTTGCGTAATTGTGACGTTATCGCCTTGCTTGGCGTGAAATTGTAAATTATAGAACGCCATTGGAATGACAATGGAGTTCACAACTGATAAGAGGTAATTTTCCAGAGCAGATGTTTCGGACTTACTATCAAGATAGTGGTATATATGCCATCCGTATAAATACCGACTTGGCAAATGATAACAACGGTAAGTTCTTAAAAAGGCAACAGACCAAACCTTGCCGTTCCTATCAAAAGATTGAGAAATTTACTAATAATCGTTAACACATCGCCTGTTGACATAGAGAATCGATAGTGAAAGATTTTATTTAAAAAGGAAATCGATATGTTTTACTGGAATCTGGTTTGGAAATGATAGCAGAAACTATGGACATTGTTATGTTCTTGTCACTCAGTAAAGATTTCGTTCTCAGAGGGAAATCAGATAAAGTTACTCCTGTTGATACAACAGATGAGTCCAGAACAGCATTTCGCGCTTTCTTCGCATATGTTGTCGATGCAACTGTTCTCATAGGTTGACTATTGCCAAACTCTATATACCCCTGTTAAATATATTGTTTGGCGCTCATCTAAGAGGAAAGTCGATGAATACATCCCTTTTCCAAGAGTGCTTGCTCGAAAGTGGACGTTATAGACGCAATTTGAAGTCACCTGGTGGGATCCTCTTTTTAGCACCGATAACCGCTAGGCTACCCGCATATAAAACAGTACGGCTCGGTAAAATAACAGAATCATAACAGCCATTAAATTTTATCCATGAGACATTGTCTTGAAGGTCATCTGAAACCTATAACTATATATATATATATATATATATATATATATATATATATATATATATATATATATATATATAGTCGACTCTCCCGTCGAATTCGACGTACGAGGGTCAAGCAGATCAGTTCCTAGGAAACCGATAGCCCGACAACAGCACATGAGATTTGATTATAGTGGTGAAGGTTTCGTGCAAGTTCATCCATACTTTTTGAAGGGCCAAATTCAGAGACCTGGTGAACTAAGTGCCACAAGGTTCCCAAACGAACCTCCACAGGTTTTGAGTTCAGAGTTGTCCTTCTCCTAGACCAGTTGCCATCCAAGGCTATAGAACCCAGTCAGCCCTGCTATTTACCCATAGCTGGAGGGAGAAGAAGAGGATTCACACATTTCCCAAGGGTATTAGCACGTAAGTGAATGTAATGGAATCGAATGGAATTCGAACTCGGCAGGGTTATATATATATATATATATATATATATATATATATATATATATATATATATATGAAAATATTTGGTATTTGATCTTGCCTACAGAAAATGTGCTACCGGAAGAACAATTAACGAATGGAAATAAAACGAGCAGACAAGGAATACTACTGGAGAGATAGATGTTGATATTCTTCAGATTGGCAGATGAGCAGTGACTTTAATATGAGATTGAATCTATCCACTGACAGAGAAGACATGAGATTAATATCTAATCTTTCACTGTGTGTCTTACGGATCATGATTTATCCGTTGAATAAGACTCGTCTAGCCAGACAAAGTTCTTAACCATCTGCCAATTGAGAAAGGTAAGTTGGTTAACTAGGAGATCTTTGTTTATATATACCAAGGAAGTGTTATTAATATTCCAAAAAGTGTTCGTTCGACTTAATCATATTTTAGCTGACTTGATGCTTTCAACCGAGAACTGCTAAAATGGAATAGTACGATACGATTTGTATATTAACGACTAAGCTTAGATTTTATTATATATATATATATATATATATATATATATATATATATATAATATAATGGTGGTCAATGTGTATATATATATATATATATATATATATATATATATATATATATATAAATTCCCAGAAATCAATGTAAAGGACAGAGTAAGAATATAATATAAAAGGCTCAAACATTAATATTCCATTGTTATAATTTATTACATTGGAATCGTAATCACGACCAAATTCACCAGACCTACAAATTCAAAAAGAAATCGGAAAATATAACTCTGTGTCTGATGTTAAATTGGTAAATATAACGTTTTTTAATTTTAATTTTAAGTCAGCGAATCGGTAGTGATTTATGCATCGAAAAATAATTCCTATTTATCTGTATCTCACTCATTTAAACCGTTATTTAACTCGTCTCTTTAAAACTTCTCCGTTAAATTTGAATCCCCACCTTCATCTTTAGGCTTTCCTCTTGTTCTTTCTTCTGTTATACGTCTCTCTAGAGCTTTCATACATTTCCCTCTCATACTTGTTTCTCACTCCCACAGATACACTCTCACTAAAATTTTGTTTTTATACCCGGAGTTATATTTTCAGATTTCTTTTTATATATATATATATATATATATATATATATATATATATATGTATAATTATTTACTTAAAAATATGATTCCAACACGCTACATAAGACTTCTCATGTTTCAAAACAAGAGCCGAAAACTTCAGTGTGTGTGTGTGTGTGTGTGTGTGTGTGTTAAAACAGGAAAGAAACCCCAAACGTTTTTGGTTATAAAGTGGATATGTTTTAGTGTATATTTTATGTTTTATTCTTCATATTTCTGCTACATGTGTTTCTGGTTTCGAGACTTTCATCAGGCAAATAAAAGGAATAATATATATATTTTTTTAAATGAATAAATTTTTAAAGGATCAAATTTTCCTTATGATCTTTTAATATTTCGTTATTCGTTTTCTGTATGTGTAGTGGACCATGTACTCATTTCTTCTGCCAAAAATCCAGAAATGCGAACAGGGCTTTCAGCTCTGTATTCCTATCGTCTGCGCCAAAGCATTGGATTTTTATTCACTATTTATTTAATTTTATGCTACCACTCCTTCACCAATAGAATTTCACTTATGTTTCGGTTCAAGGTCTTTTGAACATTAGTAGAAGTTGTTTTCTGATTTCGAGTTTCCAGTTCCTTTTACTGTCTATCTCTGCTCTCTAGGCCTAACAGTTGTTCTTTTCTACGCTAATATAAATCTACACTATAAGTCTTTACATTGAGTGGCTATTGGGTCTTTTATTGGATGAACATTATCAAAAAATAGATATTATGTTGTTGTATTCTACCTAGGTTCTTCAAAACTTAAAGTGGCCAAATGAAGGAGATTAAAAATGCGAAAGTAACTGTTCTGCCACATTATAATCAAACTAAGTTAACTGACGCAAACGTTCAGAAATTTCAACAAAGATACTTGATTCGATAAGAACAATTTCAAGTAGGTTCTGACTCGTCTCAGACAAATATTTTATATTTTTGGAACACAATTGGCTGAATGCCATATCACGCTTAAACATCAGTTCCCGTACGATCACCAAAGTTAAGCACCATCAAGCCTGGACAGTAGAGAGATAGGTTGTGAATAGCAGGTGTTTTCAACTTGGTGTGCGGGTAGTGTAATGGATAATGGGACGGAATTGGAAATCGGAGAACCAATTCCAATCGAGGTCGGTATATTCATTTATGCACAAATATTCTTCGGAAACGTGCGAATGCACATCTCTCACCTACCCTGCTATATTTTGATTAATAGAAATCGTTATTATATTCCCCCAAAAATCTAAAAAATATTTTCCCTCTTTAAATGACCAGGAACAGGTTGATAACCCGTAAAAATGAATGAAAAAAATTTGACCACTATGATAAAGTGTTTCTAGGAGCCTCATATCTGGACCTTTCGTTGATGTTTTTAGCTATTTAATAATGCTATCTTTATTGCAGTCCATGAGGCAGGGATCGATCCCTGTAGCGTGCTAAATAAATTTTCTCCCGTGGATCTATCTTACGTATCTATAAGTCTTCCAATTCGTTCATACTTAGAATATTGCTGCCACATATAGTTTAGTGCTCCAGCTTTTTATTTAGAGATTCTTGTTAAAAGCCAGAGACCAATCATCTATATTATTGGTCCTGATCTGGTGGCTCGGCTTCAGTCACTTTCCCCTCGCCGTAAAGTTGTCTTTCTGTATTCTTTCTATAAATACTTTCATGGTAATTGTTCAGATGAGCTGTCTACTTTGGGCCTAGTTTCAAATTGTTGTTTCATTCTTCTCACCCCACAGACAATGAATTGTACATAAGGGGACGAGTTAGAACTTTCATTGGAGACACGCCGTATTATGGAGTATGTAGGAAGAAAGATAAGTAAGAATGCGTTGTTTTGGTGTAAGGAATACATTTGTATGTTTGGGTCGGTGTTTGTGGCTAGTTAAGTTTAACGTTAAAACAGGACAAGACTGTCCTTTTCCCCATTCCTCATTTTGGCCTTGTGTCACATTTCTATGCATAGAAAAATAAATAACGCTCTTTTCTTTTTACTTGAAGTCTATGAAATTAAGCGCACTACTGGATTTGCAACTAGGTCTCATCAATTGAAAATTGGATTGGCTAGATTCAACGATATGTTCTATGATAAGAGTTTCTTTTCTCGCACTTATCGCTGGTGGAACTCACTTTCGGCTCCTTGTTTTCCAGACAAGTATGATCTTCAATAATTTAAATGCAATGTCACTTATTATGTACTGTCTTGCTGATTAAACTCCTGTTGTTCTCCATCCACAATATTGCTTCTATTTTCTAATTCTATCGCATCCAGTAACCCCTTGTGTCTTAGTGGCTTCATTGCCTTATTTGGAGTGAATTCTATTTTTTTTTAAATGGGTGGAAATAGTTAATCTTGAATAACTGCAAGATTTACAATGAAACAAAATGAAAGTGAAACCTAATAGGATTTAATCAAGTGCCGCTACAATGTCCAAAACACCACTAATCCAAATTCCTACAGAAGTAAATTACAAAAGAGTTTATTTCGAGCGTATTACAATGCCAATCACAAGGGACATCTATTTTGGCAAAAGGATAATCTTGCGATAAAAACAACCAATTTTAGCTTAAGCGCTATTCGTTGACCGTGATATCAAAATATATGACTGACCACCGATGAGGTCAAACTAGACTTTACATTCAGTTACTTTACAGTCAGTTTCCATAAAAGAAGACAGTTCCATTAATGGTTTACCCTGAAAGATGACCCTATTAAGCCGTCAGATGCATATCCGTATAAGTCAGTATCTACACGTACATGTTAGCATTCATGAAGTATGCTGGATATCATCTACACTCCCACTCACCGAGGAAATTTTTTGTGAGTATGTTACATACCTAGCCAGATTGTAGAATCGACGTTATGAGGAAACCTCAGATCGACAACACCCAATTGTCAACTGAGATTACAGATGTTCGGTGTTTAATGATCAGAGATTAATTTTCTTATTTTTCGTCGTCCATGCGACAGTGATAATAAAATGTCCTCAGTTGAGCATTATGTCTCTTGATTCCTTGGGGAACATAGGGCCGCAACAGCACCTCTCCAAAGACGCGGTTCCGGGCGATCGTCTTCAGCTCGACCCATGTCGTGCCGGCTGCCTTCACCTCTGCGTCAATACTTCTGTGGCATATTTGATTTTTGTCGATCCACTTTTCACTTCCCTTCTGGATTCCAGTCAAGGGACTGCCTAATGACACTAGAAGCAGGCATACGAAAGTGTGTGGACGATCCATCCCCATTTCGGTTTCTTGATGTCAATCTCGATTATGGCTTGTCTGGTCCTGTTCTACAGTTGGTCGTTGCAGACGACTTCCGGCCGCCTGATATTGAAGAAGGTTCCTGAGACATCGGTTGGTAAATGTCTAAAGTCTGTGGATGGTGATCATATAATAAACTCTTTTAAAGGCATTACTTCATGAGAACTTATGGATTGACATTACAAATATGTGATAATAGCTATTCGACAAAACAAACCTATATCGCTTGAACAATTCCAATAAAACAGGAACATAAAATAATGATATAATCAGGCGAATAACTGCCCACATTATCAAAACCAAAAATGTTTTGGAAGGAAACTCAAATAAACGTTTTTTTAGTATTAACATTTGATAGTAAAAAAGGTAATTTTACAATTTTAATTCGTGAGCATGAGCATATTTTCCGTCCTATTATAAGAACATTTAATCATTTAGGAAGGCTTGAAAGCCTTTCTAAATGATTAAATGTTCTTTCTAACCTTATGTTTTGTCTCTACAATCTGTCGTTCATATTTTACGTTGTTTCTCTTCCTAACAACTACATATTCTATCATCTTACAATTGCTGTTTAAAAGTTTCTTCTCAATGGCTAATAGAGATCTCTGTATCAATCCCCTAAGGCCTCTGATTGGCTAAACCGATCATGGCTATTTAAATCGATAGAGATGCCCCCATAGACATGAATACGTTAATGATAGACACATTAATCAAAATATGACAAATGGACTTAGCAAGGATAGGAAGAATTGTTTAAAGTCGGCCCGCCAAATAACCAACACTACCTATGAACGGATTGCTTACTGGACAATCGTATTTCTAAGTATCAATCAATGTTTATTTTGGAATATCAAACATGTTCAGGAATTTCTATTCTTTCTGAATGTACTGTTTGCGATTTTCTAGTCAACGAGATGGTTCGATCCTCGCTAACATCTATAGGGGTCATTTGCTTGAAGACGTTTTTAATCACTGAGGTGGTTCTGTATAGCAGTTTTGTTTAGTCATTTTGGATAATTTCGATGCCATGTAAATATGAGCAGCTCGATTTAACAAGGCTTTTTTAAAGAACAGGACATGTTCTGTTCATATTTTAGTTGTGCACCATCTTGCGGTGTTTGGCGAAACTATCCCTAGTACAGCCTAAAATAAGTTCAATTTCTTTATCTCCGATATTAAATATGTTGCAAGTGATCCACATGAAAAATTTTATTACTGGAGCTTGCAGCGTGAATGTCATGAAGTAGAGCACGTGGTTTCCAAATTTCTGGCGTGGTGAATCTTTTGCTCAAAGACATTTCCCAACGTGGCTTTAATATCTGTACAGTCGACAAAATAAAAAACGCGCATTCGTGAAATTAAAAATATAAAATGGTGACAATTCGCACCGTATACATATATATATATATATATATATATATATATATATATAGAGAGAGAGAGAGAGAGAGAGAGAAACAAGTTTGATTAAAAAAAAAACAACAATGTAGGCATGTTTAATTTTTTAGAGTATTTTTTCAATTTTAGAATATGTTGTAGAGCATTGTCCTTGAAATTGTGACTAAATTTCCAGAATTCCCTGTCTTGATTTTGTTATTAATCAAATACGTTCAACTGACTCAGTCATTTTCAAGAACCAATATTGTGTTTGTGTTGTAAGTGAAATTCCTTTGTCAACATCCTGGTATTCTTTGGGAAATTGCAAGCTCGAAATTGTTCATTATGTCGTCAGTTATTGGACTGGAGACCGCATAATATAGAATATTATTTTATATATATATATATATATATATATATATATATATATATATATATATATACATACGTACATACATATATATATATATATATATATATATATATATATATATGTGTGTGTGTGTGTGTGTCTGTGTGTGTGTGTGTGTCTGTGCGTGTCTGTTTAATATATAAATATATCTATAAAGAGAGAATATGAATAGAACTAAAAGAAAACTTTTCGTTTTGTCGTCTAATAGTTTTTTTTCAAGGAAAATGCGAGGATTTTATTTTGCAACAAGTATTTATAAATATAAAGGTGTATATATATATATATATATATATATATATATATATATGTGTGTGTGTGTGTGTGTGTGTGTCTGTGTCGGTGTTTGTGTCTGTGTATTTATGTATATTTTGGCAGCATCTTTTCTTTCAACTTTCATTGAATATGGCCGACAAAGAAGACCGACTTAATTTCTGACTACGTTTTTACGTTTCTAAAAGGTAAGGAATATAAAAATTGTTCATAATTTTTATTGTCCCAAGCGCTTGCGGCCATTTCTACAGCCATTTTCGAGCGTGTTTTGTCTCTGGTGTTGTTATTTTTTCTCATGCTTTGACTATTAAGTTGTAAATTATGTTTATGTTGATTTGTATAAAAAGAATCGTTCATTCCAAGTTCTGGAATTCTGAAACTGAAGTTCGCTATTTTTTTTTTATTTCAAACTTTCGATTCTTCATTTCCTCTAATAAATAATGTAATGGTGATGGCTGGATTGAATTGTTTTATATATAAGGCTCCTCAAATATCACGATGATTCTGATAATGTCTTTTATATAAAATTCTTATATTTTCGACCAGAACTGTCCTTAGGTTTCCTTATATTATATATGTATATGTAGCTGGTCACTCATATTCGAGGATAACCCTCTAATATTGGAGACGCTTGCTTAGGCGCATTTGTGTTTATTCAACACTCACAGAGGCCACCTGTGGTTTATGAGCAGAGCTTAGTCACAGTTTCTGGGAAAGAAAGCATATTATCTAGCGTGGTCAACATTTTAAACAAGGCCAGCACGCTCACGCCATCGGCAACGATGACTTGTGACTTCGTGCTATCACAGCTATCGACGGGACCCAAGGGTACCGTCTATAGGGCTTGGGTAAACCCGTGGTATGGTTTTCAGTCTCTTTCTAAAGGTGTCGCGCGCTGCTGGGATCGACCCCTCCATTTCGATAACATCAGGAAGTCTCCTTCCTGATAAATCGACCACGGAGAGATTCGAACCCGGGTCTCATAGTCAGAATGCGAGCGTTCTATCCATATATATATATATATATATATATTATTTATATATATATATATATATATATATATATATATATTAAATGTCATATGGACTTCAAGATCCACCCTCCTGTGCTTCTATCTTCTTTTTGCGTCTATAGATCATTTTTCCATTGTTATAAAGGCCAAGGTAATTTAATAATTTCTACCAACTTCTGTATTGATTGATAGACTTATTTGTTTAAAGGCACAACAACACCTTATAGATCATTTAATATCGGAGTTATTTTGGGTGGGGGAGCTTTGAAGTAATAAAAATATGATATATGTTATTCTGCTTTCACAATTCATTACATGGTACATAATACTCAGCTTTTGTGCATATACATATTTATGTTGCCATAGTTACTAGAGGCTGTGATATACGTGTTTTATGTTGTACATTTGTTGAAGGTATATTTTCGAATATAGTTTGATTTCTTTATGAAATAGTAGGATATTTTATTGATTAATATCATGAAAGAGTTCATTTATGTTGGCTGTTTGGCTGATTTAGCTTATGTCTAATTCTAAATAATTTTACGGTTTCAACTAAATTTATTTTTAACGCAGATGTATGCCTTCATCTACAGATAAAATGTATTGCTGGGAATTTTGCATTAAAATTCTATTGTTGGAAGTTTTCTACCAAATCTATCAAATTATTGTTGATAATTTTACTATAAATATGTATTGTTGGTAATTTTACTATAATAAATATATTCCTGGTATTTATATATACAAAAATATATTGCTGGTATTTTTAGTAAAAGAATTTATTTTACACTTTCATCGTGTTTTATTTGTATTTGGAGGTTCACTTTATGCTCATAGCTGTGATTCTACCAGGCCATACCAACCCAGGTCAGGGGAAATATGAGAACAACGGCAATAAGAGCTAGTTCCACGTTCATCAAAACCTGCAATTTCTCGATCAGATCCCTTACTGCCGAATGTAATTTATCCTCGTAACCAGCAAAAGTTTAATTTTAATTATGCATTTTCTAGATCTTATCCCATTAATTTTGGTGTCACCCATGGCACTATTGTTTATCTTCTATTTATTTATGATTATTACCACAACGTTTAGGCTGTTTTACACTCCAGCCTTCTTTAAGTACTTTCATGCATTTTCGAACTTGGCTCATTATGTGTTATATACCGCACCTATAAACATCAATGAATATGTCCCAATCCTCGTAAATACGTTGGACACTACTATCATTGGGGGTAATATGTTGTCTAAGTCGTCCAACACTAGCAGTGGTTTACCTACTTCACGCCGCTGGAGAGTATTGTATTTTGTTGATTTTATAAAGATTACCATTTCATTTCCAACCTCCATTTTGGTTAGTCCTCATTCAGTAACCCTTTCTAGGTTACAACATTATGTAATCGACGGGTGTTGAATGTTATATTTTTTATCGACAATGTCTAGTGTATTAAGACATTGGTTCGCAAATTTCATGACTTATTAATGGTGAGTTCAATCTTTGGGTCAGCAAATGTCTACTTGGATTCAGCGGAAAAAATATAAAATGCTTAATATCTGAACACATAGTAGATGTATGGGCACTTAGTGAAGTCCGAAATCGGTGATCAGAAATAATGATAAAGCCTATCTAACTAACCACGCTAAGTAACATTTAAAATGTTAAACTTAGCTCAGGTTTGGCATAATGTCAAAATGTTGCTGTATCGTAGAAGACAGGGATGTTACCACTGCTCTAGAGCAAATCTTTCTGTGTTATGTAAAAGAAAGAAGATCTGCACAGTTATATATCTCTTCATTTTTTTTATTTATTTGTAAATTGATTTAAAGTCAGGTTAAGTATTCATGAATGGAATCCAAAGTGAGGAATAGAAAAAAAAAACTAAAACAAATATATAGAGAGTGATTTATTTCTATTAAAAAAATTCTTCAAATTAATTGAATTAAAGAAAGTCAGCATTGACTCCAGGGGAATGTGTTCCGAAGAGGCTTACATTTACTTAGAAGAATAAATCAAATAAAAAAAATTCCATTTGCAGTTGACGACCGCAGGAATGTTTTTAGAAATTCAAGGTAAGCATTACAAAGAATGAAAAGATGCCCTTCCCCTGAGTGAACTCAGTGCGTGATTGTTCACTTCCGTGTTGAGAATTAAGCGTCTTGATGACGTTTACATACGTTTAATAATTTTACATCTGTTTTTTGTTTTTGATTTTTTCTTTCATGCCTTTAAAACTCAGCTAATATATCTGCATGTTGAACTCAGGAGCCATTGGAATTCAGTTTGTGTGAGAACGTTTATAAGAGGATTTTTATCATTCTGGCCAATAGACTCCTCGGACTTCCTCTGATAAGCTCCATATAATATAGTGATTTTGCAAGCGTAGCTTGGATGTGACACAGGGCCGAAAGTAAGAGGCACCCAGTGAGGATCGAACTCACTACTCAAGCTCCATATAATATAGATGTTTTAAAAGAAATTAGAAAAAAAATATCATAAATTTTTCTTTTTAGTTTTCTTATATTTCGTTATATTCTTGAAAATTCACATGGTGTGAGGGATAATAATTCAGGATGAGAGCCGTGTTCAAATTCCAGTCGGATCCATTGCATTTATTTACGCTCGTAATCTTAAGGAAGGTACAAATCCATCTGGCCAGCTATAGGTTAAACGGCAGTACATGTATATATTAGAAATCATTGCTATTCTTAAACATATGTTAATGCTATTAAGTCGTAAAAATGAATTAAAAACCACACAACTGGATGATACGTCTTAATAAAAAAATGTTATATTCTAACAATAATATTAAGATGAATTTTAATAAAATGACACTGATCTTAACAAAGAAAGCAAGTAGTTGCACGTGGCTTTTGAAGATCTCAAAGTGTAATACAGATTCGAGGAAAGACAATATTGGCAAAATATAGAAAAGTGTCACATGCTCAAGTTGATTTTTCATAATACAATCCAAGAAAAGGGGAACAGTAATTATTAAAGAGTTTGTGCGAATGTGCTAAATGTTACTTTAATAAAATAAAGGACGTTGTGAAGAGCTATGATCACACATGGATTGAATTATTTTAATGATTCACACAAGGATAAATCTAACGACAGAAGGAAATTAACAATTCAGTGACGTTAACAGTTCAAATTTTTGTTAAACGAGGTTATTTCATTCTTTTAACTTTGCCTAGCATCAAAGAAAGTACGAATCTCAGTAGAAAGTTCAAGAAAGAGTATTTACATTAGTCGGACTATTCTACTCATCTTTGTCGCCATATTTGTCACAACGTTTCGGCCGTTGTACGCTCCGTCCTTCTTCAGGTGGTTGGAATTTCGAACTGAACCTTTTATTCCGACCACTGTGGTAGACTGTTCTAGTTCCACGTGCCATGTTTGATGGATGTCAATTATCAGTTATCTCCTGTTAATTTTCCTCTGAAAGTTCTCTACTGCCTTAGCCGGGTATTGAACTCACACTCTTTGGGTCTGTCACATATACTGTACATAATACCTCATCTCAGAAATATAGACAGACTTTCAAGAAACAGATTTTTTATATTAAAAAACAATTGATAAAAGACAAAATACTCAAAGAGAAGTATTGTCAATTCTTCTTATGAAGAACTTAAATATGTTATTTTTAATATTATGATTATTATCCATTCTTACTTTATATGACATGTCCCTTCATGACTTGAGCGAACATGGCTCTCCTTGACTTTTTTTTATTTTTAACCCTTTCAATCCCTACTTGTATATCTTCAGCAAATCTTTTTTAATAAGGTTACTCGCTTTTTTTTCAATGTTAACCCTGCACTCATCATATCCTCCGAGTGTTAAATTCTCCAGGTTTTCTTTCCTTAATAATCAGCCACATGTTGTCAAAAATGTAGCTATATTTTTATCAATATCTCTTGAAATAATTTTTGACACTCATAAATGAAGAAGAAAAGAGTAACCTATTTAATGAGATTTTTTTCAAAGGATGACAGAACTGATAGTGCGACGTCTATGAAGGCGAAAAGCATTAGTTAGTGATTAAAGTTAGTTATGACTGCCAACGTCATGAAGGGACAAATCCCAAAGAAAAGAAGATAATAGATGCGTTAAGATTCACCCATAGTCTAAAGAATAAGTACATCGAAAGATTTCTAAACTTTGTATTATGTAATGTAAATATCAAAGTTTTATTTGTCATGAAATGCAATAATTAGGAGTCCCCATCTATTCCACAATTATTAAAAGAATTCGCCCTCGCTTTTTTTTTTTTTTTGCTTGTGTTATCTCGGAAATATCTATTCGCCAAGTTGGATCTTTCATGCTTCATTACTCCGATGCCAACATGCTCTCCAAAATAATGTTGTTGTGGATCGCATAGTCGAGTGGCTGACCCAGTAATCTAATGCTTCGCCGTGATTCCATACTAGATCGATAATTGCATCTCTAGGAACTTTGAAGGCATACTACGCAACAGCCATCACCCCATTATCACCGATAAGTTAGACATACGTTATATGGATAATTAGTTGATCTTATAATGAAGGAGGTCAAAGATTGTTCTATTCGGTGTTCAGTATGATATCTCAGGGATAAGCGAGCATATGGACAGTGCTTATAATCCGATCCAAATAACACAAGAAAGTTACAAATTGATTCAAGTAGAAATCGAGTTCGCTTCTTGACTTAGGTTAATGGAATCTCTTTTTAGCAGACTCTGGGAGAATAATGCTTATTATCATCATCATCATCATCATCATTATTATTATTATTATTATTATTATTATTATTATTATTATTAATATTATTGCTGTTGTTGCTGTTGTTGCTGTTTAATCTCCTTTGATTTCTGGTGTATATTCATTTCTTTTTGGGTGCCGCGCAGGGAACTAAGGTCAGAAATGGTATCACATTTTCCATTGAGCCATTTTGAAAAAAAAAATCGCACATATTTTACACAGATAAAGTCCTTCGTAAGGTGTGAGCTGTACTTGTAAGTATCATTTTTATGTATTTCTTTACGGCATGAGCTACCAGGAATTCCTTCAATGAATCTACTGGAATCTTTTTCAATCTATCCGAAGACTACAACTGGAATTGTCAATATGCCTCTGCGCCACATTATTCAGATTTCGATTTCAAGGTCCTTTTTGATATTTTTTTTTAAGATATTCAAAGATACATTGCAGTCTTCAGGGATTGCCATGTCAATAAGGCGCTTTTTGTCTTTGCAGTCTCTAATCACGATGTCAGGGCGATTAACTTTGATTGGTCTGGCTGAGTATTGTAACTTATTATTATTATTATTATTATTATTATTATTATTATTATTATTATTATTATTATTGTTGTTGTTGTTGTTGTTGTTGTTATTATTATTATTATTATTATTATCATCATCATCATCATCATCATCATCATCATTATTATTATTATTATTATTATTATTATTATTATTATTATTATTATTATTCTCTGTGATAGTCAACAATGAGGAAAGAAGAAACTTACTTGGAACCGTCTTGATTGCATGGCTGGCTACTTAAGAAAATATTTCTCCGATATTACGGTAGTTGCTACATCCAACTTGGCTCTTGAAAACACCTACGGTGTAATCGCCAGCTGATCGTCATTTTAATCATGCTGCATAATTGAAAGAAGACACTCTGCATTCCTTTTCTTAATTGAAATGATGATATCAGACGATTCCATACAAAATAACTTTTTTATGTCCATTAAATATTATCGCACTTTGATAGGAATTTTCCTTCCTTCCTAATATTGTGGCACTTCACGTATTAATTATATCATTTTCTCTTGTTGTCTCGTGTACTTTTTATTTTATTGCTATTGTTAGGTGTCTTCAATCATTGTAGTTTTTGCTATTTAATGAAGTTATTTGTGATTCTGTAGCGCCAGTCGATAAGCAAAAAACAAGACAAAAGCAAAATAAAGAAAGTATAGTAATAAGTTCAATTAATGGTTCACCTGATTCTCCACTCAAGATTTAGGGAGAAGCAATTCATACTTGAATTAAAGAAATTAAAATTAATTAAAGAAAGCGTATTGAACTATTTTTCTTAGCTGTGTAGACATTTTTTTAAAATTTATTTTATAAATTTCCTTTTAATTTGATTCAAATCATCGAGCTCTTTTTTTTGGAAAATTGTTAACAACGTATTTCGTTGGATCGATTTCCATTTGCAGTTGCCAAATATGAAAAGATTTTTTTTTCTTTTGATTAAGTTCGGAGATTATTTTTTTTTTATTGCAGGAAACATTTATATTCTATTGAAAATAAATTTTCCTAACGTTTTCTTGGAAACAATGTCCTTTTCATTCAAAACAGATTGTATTACTTTATTTTAACGAGATTGCTTTTTGACCAGCGTTTTTGAATTTTGTGTACGGATAGATTAAATGGAATATGAGAATGGTTAACCGTGTTCAAATTTTGACCTCATCAGTCATCTTAACTTTCAGCCTAAAGTACTTAAGATAATCACCAGTCTATTCACCCTTTCCTAAACTATTGGTTAAAGAGCAGGTCAAATGTGGTTCTATAGCCTTGGATAGCAACTATTCTAGATAAAGGCAAATCATAACGGTAAAGAATCGTATAAGAAACCTCTTGAATATTAATTAATTAATTTCAACTTACAGATATTAAAGAAAAAGCAAAATGTGAACTATTATATGGCCACCTTCGCCTTGGAATGCATAACATTTAAAATATTGATTAAGATCTCCTCAAGATAAAATTAATTTCAAATAGGATTCTGCTTTAGATTTAGATCGGGTTTGCTTCTTATTTAATGTGAATTCTGACATAAATGATTATCGATACTCTTCCATGTAGTTAATTTCTTTATTTTTTTCTGTTACTACTAGTATCCTCCACTCAGTTTATTAGTAAGAATTTCCTTGCTGTAAGCGGACACTCAAAAAAGGTTAAATGCACCAAATATCATATAATCAGCGTGCTGTAACAACAATCTGTACATAAACAGATTAGGTATATTTACATACTTATTTATCTGTAAGAGCTATAAGAGATAGAAAGAAATTATCAAGCTTTATTTATTTACCGTATATATTCGCGTATCTTTCGACGCTTGAAGACCGATTCTTGAAGCTAATTTGAATACATGATACGCCATTGTATACGGTACATTATTCACACGAGAACTATTTTCCTTATCTTCGGTGTTGTTATCACAACACAGTAAAAACTCTAATTAACGGTCCCGAAACCAACGGACCCCGGGTTTAACGGACACAATCCACAGAAATCGCAATGTCCCGCTGGAAAACAAAACACGCCGCGTAGCGAGCAAAGTTCATTAGTACGAGATCTGACCGTTGACACTCTCCTAAAAATTGTTGATGAGACCAAAAATCGAGAAATTAAGGTGTATTATCAACACCTTTGAACATTAAGGGAATTGATAATTCGCAAACAGGATCAAAGTGGGAACAATGAAACTTGGATCCGTTCTTCCAGTCTAAACCGGCAGCTCATGAAAGTGACCCCAGCACGCCACTACCACACCCACTACAACAACAAAATCAACAACCACAACAGAAACAACTTTCTCCCACCAGCACGCCATTATCAGCCCTCGCAGACACCAGCACTGCTTCGTAGGATTTCCATTTGCTTCACTACATTAAGGCCCCATTATTCGATCACGGAATTTCAGGCCAGTATTAAACCATCATAGCAATGTTTAAAGGGAAGTTTATGTAAACTTTAAAACTTTATTTAAAGGTAAATTTAATCTCTTTCTCTCTCTCTCTCTCTTTTTTTTCTCTCTCTCTCTCTCTCTCTCTCTCTCTCTCTCTCTCTCTCTCTCTCTCTCTCTCTCTCTCTAATTTATTTTAAGTTACTATATCCTAACTTAAAAATAAAACGCACATACATAAATACTGTGTTTACATTAATTTAAAACACATTTGTACTGTACTGGGTGTTTTTAGACCACGGAAAAAAGGGCTTCAAATTAACGGACGAACGGTTTTAACGGACGACCCCCCCCCTCATTAAGTTCATTAAATTGGGGTTCGACTGTATTGCCGTCATTGTGCCCATTCACCTTCCTCCGGGACTTTAACGTTCTATCTTAACTTTGGTTATATAGTAAATTTGAGTTCCATCTTCGCACCTGTTAAATCATACTAAACACCGTGGAAACAGGATGAGCTATAACTGAATAGTAATTAATAAGAATGGGACGGCATATTCTTAGAAATAGTCAGTGGAACCCTGTAGATTCAATAATGGGTTCAGTTCGGAATACCCCCTGAAGATTACCCGGATTGACAAGCATCTGGTGAAGACCAGAAGGCATGAAACGTTGTGATAATAACATTAAAGATTAAGAGAATAGACACCATGTAAATAAAGTAATTAAAGTGACTATGTTTCACATCATAATAAACTGAACCTAAAATATCCAAATTAGATCTGGATTTCTCCGATTCTTTATATTTTCGATGTAAACTCAAACCTTTGAATTCCCGACTTTTTTTCAATGAAAAGAAGTGATGTATAATGACGTTATGTGCTATTTTGCATGAGCATGATTACAAAGCCTGGATCTGATCGCTTTGCAAAAAAAAAAAATAACACTTTCAGTGGACTCTTTCACATAAAACATTTCTCTTGTATCTAGGATCAAAGCTTGATCGTGTTATTTCATTTAAAGTGATCTACGATCAAGTATGAAAGCTTTGATGTCCATCCCTAAAATCCTCTATAAAATACAAATTAAAATATATGACGATTCGTTAGACACACGAGAAATGTTTTTAACCAAATTGCATGACGTGGCTGTATAATCCTCGAAAGTCATGTCATATATGTTACGTGTTTGAAGTATCATCAGGTGATTTAATGTTGCCTTGTCAAAACTAGGTGTAAACTAGGTGATGTGACGGGGTATAATGGGGATCGCAGAGGCATGTTAAAAAGAGGAAACTAAGGTGAGCAGAAAACAGAAGGTAGGAAGAAGGATGCAGCAAGCACAGCTCAATATCGACGAATAAACACTCCAGACTCAACACACCCGATTCAGAGGCGGCACAACTCAGGACTGAGACAACTCAGTACCAGAAAAAAACATACTTTTTTTCATAACTGAATTTCGAAAAACTAGTGCTGATAATAATTTCTTTCCTTACAAAAAATTATTGCTGGTATTAAAATATATTTTTACACTTTCATAGTGTTTTAACCCCTGTTGGGATTAACTATTTGCCCATAGCTAGGACCGTAACAGGTGCTACCACTCCGGGTCAGGGTGAACCTGGGAACACAATTAAGAGGTGGTTCTGTGCTCTTAAAGTCCTCCTGATCAGAGGCCTTGCTGTTGGATGTAGATTATCGTCTTACCCAGGATGGTCAAAAGTTGAGTATAGTTTTCTATATTCTCACAATTCTTTTCTGCCTTAAAATATTAGAATAGGTATAATTCGGATAATTAAAAAAAAGAGATTTGTCTTTATTTCTGGGATGGGGTACTATTTACACTATTTAGATTGTTTGGGTTATTGACCCATTTTATTGTCATATTCACCTTCAACATCTGTCTATATTTGTGAGATGAAGTATTGTAAGTATATACACTATTTACATTCGTCGGGATGTTGGCTTCATCTTTCATATTCAGAGTCTATATTTCTGACATGAGGTATTGTAACTATATACACTATTTACATTTTTCGGGATGATATTCTCATCTTTATTGTCATATTCATGACGTTTTGGACGTTGTACGCTCCGGCTTTTTTGAGGTGATTTACACTGAAATTTCGAACCGAACCGTTTATTTTGTCAACCCGAGTAGATTTCTCTACTTCCACGTGCCATAACTCTTTCTGAATATCTCTTGCTTCAGTTATTTCCCTTTAGTAAATCAATTCTCCAAGTTTTTGTTCACCACTGTTTTGGACAGGTATTGAACTCACAACACTTTGGGTCCAGTCACATTTTGGATTACCCAACCAACGCATTTATCCACTGAGGCATGAATCCTTGGACGAAATTAATGTCGGGATAATGTAAATAGTGTCAATAAGTTTAGAAAGGTTTATATAATCTGAAGCTTTTCTCTACATTTCAACTCCGGATAATCCAATCAAAGCCCGGAAAATGGATAAAATACTGCATACATATATAAAAAAAAAAAAACTACCAACACTTTATTTTCACTTACCTTATTCGGACAGTTATTCTATTCTTCCTTGACATATTCACAACGTTCCGGCTGGCGCGTACAATAACCAAATAGTTTTGAATATGGCAATGAAGGTGAGGATAACAGTCCAAATAATGTAAATAATCATAATACCTCATCTCAGAGATATAGACAGATACTTTATTTTCATTAAGAGATATCTCTTCTTTAAAACATGAAAAAGCTGCTGTCACGTCCTGGTTTTTTCTTCTTTCATGATTCGTTAACTGGTGCATGTTACTTTTGCACCGTTCGACTACGATTCCGGAATTGACAATTACTTTGATCACACTCGGAGATGCCTGCTATAATAAAAACGTTTTCTATTCGTTATCATGTATCTTTAATTCCGTTTCCACATCCCAGACTCATTTCAGCTCAGTCAACAGCCAATCAGATAAAAGAGAAGCCGCAACGATTTCTGTTGCACGAAACAACCGATGAAGCTGAATGAGGAAATGATTGCATTAGGACATGTCATATTCACAAACTAGAAAACGGCTAATAACAATAAGATCTGTAACCTCATCTATTATATTTGCCTTTCACTAGACTCCCGATTAGATGTTTCTTTTTATAATACTCTGTTGGCATCAGACCAAAATTTCGCTATATTGTTACCATATAAAAGGCACAGTACTGGGCAGAAATAGAGGGGGACTACAGGAACTCCTAAAGAAAGCCAGAAGAAGGGACAATTGTAAGAATACAGCAAGCGATGGGGACTAAGAATTGGTATTAACAAATTCAAATAAATACGAGAGCTTAAATATAGAGAGGTAGGAAGTAACCATTACATCACGTCGAGAGTCCCAAGGTGATTAACTAATTATAGCTTAGATGTGGCACATCGGGGAATTTCTTGAGCATCCAGTTAAGACCGAAAATGACCTGCTAATTGCTCAAAATTGGAGAATTATTTTCTTTATTGGACTGCACATGCAGTATGTCCACAAAATTTGGACAGAATAGGACGTAGGAGAAATAGCCAATCGACTAAATTTACTCAGAGCAGCAATGAATAGAAAATTGTGAACATCCATAATCACCCGTGTTCTGAAGCCACATAAGAGAAAATTCTTATGAGAAACTTACTATTTTATGTTATGGTTTTTGTACTAGACACTCTCATCGACAAACATCATTCAAAGAAAGCATAAGAGACGGAGCGTATGACGCCTCGGCCTGGTGTAATGGTTAGCAAGCTTGTTTAATTAGAACAATTACGACTGAGTTGTGAGTTCGATCTTCACAGGGTGCTAATTCTTTTGGCCTTGTAACACATCTAAGCTACCCAGAGAAAATCACCTTGGACCCCTCGACTTGGTGTAATGGTTTTCCATGCTTGCGTTTGCTAGATCAACTGCGACTGAACTGTGAGTTCGATCTTCAATGGGTGCCCCATACTTTTGGCCTTGTTCCACATCTAAACGACGCAGAGAAAATCACCTTGGACCACTCGATGTAGTGAAATGGTTAGCAAGCTAGCCTTTACTAGATCAACTTTGACTGAATTGTGATTTCGATCTTCAATGGGTGCCCCAATCTTTTGGCCTTGTGCCACAACTAAACAACGCTCAAAACATCGCCGTAAGTAACTCTACACGATGCAATGGTTAACGAGTTTGTCTCGATAGATCAACTGAGTAGTGAGTTCGATCCTTGCTACATGGCGCAAATTTTCGTCATTGCGTCCCATCTAGCTACGCTTAGAAAGTTCCCAAACGATAGGGGACGTCAAATTTTGTGTACATACTGCATGTGCTGACTAATAAAGCAAAAAAATTCTTCAATTTCAAGCAATTAGCAAGTCATTTACATTATCTGCTGGAGATTTTAGTCAAATTTTAGTCAAATCGTATAAATTTGTGTTTATTTTTTTACAAATATATTTCTTAAGAGAAATGCTAACATCTTTCTTTTTCGTCCAGGGAAATTGCTAATGAAATACGTTTGATTTGAATGGCTGAAGAAGGTGAAATTGACTTTAGCTGTGTGTGGGTAATTAGAAGTTGCGTTTCGTGATGGAGAAACCGCAGGTGTCTCCTAGACAGAGATTCCGTAGGCAAAAAAATGCTGTTTTAGTCCGTTGATGACAGTCCGCAGAGTTTCAATGGAGGGTAATTAGTAAGATCCTATGTGGACACACTAATTACAATCCTGCCTTTCCGTGTCTTCCTTTTATAAGTGATGTGCTTGCGGAAACTGACATCAGTGAGGAAATTAACCCCACTTAGATTTTTTCAATCACTGTTTTGCTGAAAAATCTATTACATCGCATGGGCGAAGACGCCAACAGGTCTATCCGTGTTACTTGGTATTACAAATTGGAAAAAAAGCGTAAAATTGTACGTGTTAGTTTTTGCGATGAAAAGTGTTATTTCTTCATTTATTTTTTTTTGTTTATTTCTTCATTCTCAAATAAAAAAGGGAGAATATTATATATTTGATTTTAAGAAATTTCTTCCATTTTAAAGAATAAAAAACTTAAATGAACTACCGAATTGTTTCACATCTTTTCTTTGTTTTTCGTATTTTTTTTTATTAAGATTGATCTTTCGTTAGGCAGGTGTTTGTAACCATCAGGTCACATCCGGCCCGCAAAGGATTTTTGTTTAGCCCGTCAAATTTAAATCTGAACACTAATTATCTAATTCATTTGTGAAAGAAGTGGCCGAAAAAATATATCAGTTGAGGTTAAATGATTCCAGTGCGGCGAATTTTTTAAATCAAAATTTCATTCCGAATCAACTGCTGCCTTCCACAAGAAATACGTCTTGCGAAGCGGAAAATACAAAAGTCTGTTGAATAATGATGACATCTTTATTTAGAACCACATATGCTTGTGAATAACTTTTTTAAAAAATGAAATATACTAAAAGTCGTCTAAAATCAAGGATGGGTGATGACGACCTGGATGATGGGAAATATTTCACCTGATTTAAAAAAGTTACTGAACAATAAGGAGAAATATGTGCCTCATCAAATGATTTATCATTTCTAACTGTATTCCTTTTGTCGTAAGGAATTACATTTTTTTGTTAATTGTTAGTTGTTATCTTGTCATTCCTGCGTGAAAATAAAGATCATTGTTTAAATAATATAAAATTAACATCGTTGTTTTATTTTTCTTTAAACGTCCAGACTAACGCAGCCTTCTGGAAGAAGCGGTCTGGTGTCGAGACAATTTATTATAGTACATTTGATATCATGTTACCTCCTGCTGCCTTACGATACAAATACATACATACATACATACATACACACATACATACATACATACATACATACATACATACATATATATATATATATATATATATATATATATATATATATATAATTATTTTATATTTATATATATATATATATATATAATTATTTTTTATAACATACTTATGTTATAATTTTTATAAAAAATAATTATATCTGCTCTAATTTGTATTGAGCACTCTTTTAAGAATAGTAATTGTTGGTTATTGGAATTCATTCCGTATATACCAATTATATACTTGGGTATATATATATATATATATATATATATATATATATATATATATATATATATATGTATGTATGTATTTTGGTAAAGCACTTTTGAAGTACCGCTTGACTGCTTCGTATCTATTGAAACTTTAAAATTTCTAATCGAATGAATTCCTTTCCAAAGTATTTTAAAAAGTCTTCGAGCACTTCTGAAAATTCAATCAACTGTTTCGAGAATGTGTATTGCAACAATACTGATATTTCTGCTATTAGTTGTAACTGCACACATCAGGGTGTGCATTGATCATTGATTAATCACGATTTCAAGAATTATTTTTACGAGTAACCATATTTACTCGCTGTTATCCACATCTTTTTCAAACTGCCAAAGGTGCTTCCGGACAAAGAAATGACTCGACAGACAACAAAGTATCGATTTATTCTGAATGGAGAAATCAATTTTTCTTTTGATTGAACATTAATAGAAATTCTCAAAGAATATTTTTTCCTTTATTTAAATCAAGATCTCCATTCTCTGAAAGTTGTGCTAAACACAAGCTGGCTTAAGATTATGAATAACGGGTGGCATGAAGAAAATGAGCCAATTATCTCTACACAGATTTTAGTTTGGCAAAGAAATAAGCAAATTCTTAACATTCAGGTTTGTGTTATTCCCGCATTAAAATAGTTGATGTTCAAAAATGTGGAAAAATTTTAAATTTATAGATATGAGAAAATTAAATACAAATTTAACCGTTATGTTCACTTTGTTTATGCAAAATTTATTTAGAAAATATAAGTTCATGGCTCTCCACACATGCATTTTCAATTAGTATCTGTTATTTGTCAATTAATGATTTTCCCTTGACATCTCTAAAGAACTAGAATGTCCCTCCTAATAGACTGGTTTCAAACCAAGGCTAATTAGGCCAGTCAAATTTAATATTTGACGAAAAGCTGAGGAAAGTAGAGACATAGTTATGCTTTTTCGATAAAGCATAAATTTGAAAGTGGCTATAACAGACTAGGTAATAGTTTCATTAAAACCAATAATTGAGTATTGTTGCCATATATAGACGGGAGCTGCTCATTCCTCTTATTCCAGTCTTGAAAGAGTCCAACATTTTCAAACACGTCCCTACAATCCATTTTCCACTGACGAAAAGTGACAATTTTATAGCTAGTATTTTATTTTTACTTGCATTGTAAATGTTCAGACGTGGTACATTCTTAAGTGCAAGCAGTTCAGATTTTTACAGCTAAATACACATCATGAAACACACACAGGGAATAGTCAAGCGGGTTCCCGCTGTATTACATGGCCAAGAAGAAGATTTCACTAAAAATCTTCGCATAATCCTTCTTCTTGAAACAGATTTCGAGTGGATCATTCCCTTTCAACACTGTAAGCTTAATCTCTCAAATAGAGCGGCAATCGGTATCTTTCTCATCATATGTTCATAATCTGAACATATTCTTTTCCTTTATTGAAAAATGTCATTCGGTACCCTTTACCATAAAAGTCTGCCGTGTCTTGTATTGAACATTGGTGAAAAATAGAAAAAAAAAACGTTGTTGCCATTTGTCTTTGTTCAAAATAGACGATTATTAGGAAGGTCGTAGTTAGAAAGAGTATCGAAGGAACGGAAGATTAGGAATGGAAAATAAAGAAGAGGTTTATTAAATACTCATATAAGGGGAGTTCAAAATAGTCTTGAATTATGAAAGCCGAAGTTAGAAAGAGTATCGAAGGAACAGACGACTAGGTAGAGGAAACAAAAATGAAGATGTTTATTAAACATTCATGTATAGAACAGGAAAACTTGAGTAAGTCCACTACTCCTCAAATCCTACTCTAATATAGCTACTTGCCATATATATAAGTAACGGGCAGTTTGGCGTGGTGTAATGGTTAGCAAGGATGTCCCGCTAGAGCAATTACGACTGAGTATTGAGACCGATCCTTACTGGGTACCCCAGATTTTAGGCCTTGTGCCACAATTAAGCTGCACTTAGAAAAGAATCCCATTACTTTCTGCCTTTGTAGCATCTAAGATACGCTTAGAAAATTACCATATTTCTAAGTAGGAGCAGTCCATTTTCACAATAGTAGGGAAGAGCAGGAACTACGCGGTGCCCTACTTTACAGCAAATTTAAAAGACACCCGTGAGCTAGTCCGGTCAAAATCCACAAAAATGTCTTCTCTTCGAGAAATATCTATCACCCATAGATGGGAATATGCTGCCATTCTCAAACTTGTTCCAGAAATTACGTGCTTCCGGATTTTGTAAATCTGACCCAACGATAAAAAAAAAATTCTTTATCACGTCTTCCGCATATAAAATATCCTTTTTCTTTGGTTTGCAACCACAAAGCATTTATGACAAAAGTAGTTTTCAAAAAGGATTGTCTCCAGTAAAAGTCTGCTGAGAAATCTTTCATCTGAGGTATTTACTCTTGGGAATCTCTGTATGAGTTCGGTAGAAAAGAAAGTCTGTCTCATTTCAAAGTCGCCTAAGATGCTGACTAGTCAGTCGCATACGAATTCAATTCTTCGCTTATCTTTTATTTTCTTTTAACAACGAGGATTAAATAGAGTGGCTTTTCGAGTCAATTCGCATTTTCTCGTTGCTTTGTAGATAAAGCTTCTTTCACGAAGTTGATATTTTCTTTATTTAGGTTTCCTCATATTTAAGTATTAAGTAAACAGAATAATTATCCCTCTATTTTCGCAACCTACTTACAATATAAACTCTTGTGTTTACTTTTTCTATATGTTTTAAATCATCATTTCATTATTATTTTTATATATACCGTGTCGCCTCCGTATGTTTACTGTCTAAATTTTTCACGGTTTATTTAACCTTTGTGGCTCTTGCTTTTGTTTGGTTCTTTGCTATCTCCCCCACCCAATCGTTGTTCTCCCGTCCATTTACAAAAAGTCGTAAGGCAGGTTACTTCATCTTTTACTAGGCTTCTCAGGCCTTTAATATATCCTGTGAATATCAGTTTCTCTAGGCTTCCTTTCCTCTCTATGTGTGCTAGATGTTTCAACGGTCTCTTTTATGAGTATGATTTTTGTGTTTTCCGTAAAGAATCATCGTTACTCACAGATTTGCTCTGTTATGCTCATCATCCTTCTGTAGAACCAAATCTCTTTTAATCTGTGAGGAGATTGTCCAACATTGATGTTAGTGAAGAGGGCCGATTTTGCATAAGAGCTTAGTCTTTGTTTCTAAGAACATTTTCCTGTTTCTTAATTCTTTGCTTAGTTTTTGGAAGCTATATTTCGCTATTCCAATATGCCTTCACATTTTCTATCCTCTGATAAAAATGTCTGCAGGTGTGTAAATTTTGGAAATCATTTGATTTCGACATCTTTAATTCAGCATTCTCATCTTAAGCTGTTTCGTTATCTGACTAAGTTAAATTTAGCCTTCCGATAGTCCTTTCATCTCGCGTTCTTTTATTACGTTTTTAGGATTACCTGTAGTTTCCTTAGTGTATCTTCTATCAAAATTATCTGTATGTTTTATTGTCTTAAGATAAAATAATAAATCCGTTTTTTCTAACAGTTCTCTAGGGATCTACTTTCTGTAAAACTTGAATACGTTCGCTGAGTACACCCATGCTTGACTTGTACCCGTTTTCTAGTGCTGTGTGTTTATTGAATTCATATTCTATCCGTATGCAGGTGGTTTGCCACGAGTAAGGTTCTCAGTTAGTCTAACAGATCACCCGGTTCCTGGGTAAGACGATAAACTACATCCGGCTTCTGATCAGGAGGTTTTAATTGCTGGTGTTACCACTTTCCCCCTGACTCGGGGCGGTAGCACTTGTTAGGGTGCCAGCCATGGGCAAATAGTTAACCCTCAAACTGGGGTCAAAACATGTAAAAACAGGTTATAATACCTTCAATATTTTTGGGGAAAAATATTACCAGAATATTGTTGGTATTAAATAACCCATTGAAGTTGATATTCCGTACAACAAAACCAAACTAAATCCAAATAGATAATACCTTTACAGGGATTTGTGTGGGATATCAAAATAGAGATATAAAAGGAAAAAGGACAGGAATTTTGGGGAGCTCTGATCGCCCAGATTATGAAAAGAAACGGCACATAGGTGAAAACAATCGGATATATAATTTGAATCACAAAGAAACATTCAATCCATATACCAACCAACAAGATTCAAGTATTGTCATAAAAATAACTTTATAGAAATAAATAGCTGGCAACTCGTATTCGATGATACTCATCTGTTAGGGACCACTATCCCTTTTGAAGACACTTTTTCAGGAGCATTTTTTTATCAACACCTAGAGAGCCCAGTTGTGATTTACACTGCAGCTATGCTGAGCAGACCTTAGTTACAGTTTCTGGGATAGAAGCGTTATCTATCGTGATTAACAATCTGAACAAGGCCGACAGTCTCAAACCCTCGGTCACGATGACTTGTGACATCGTGCCAGCACAGCCATCGGCAGTCTCTTAGAGTTCAGTTTACCAATTATCTCTCACAAAGCTTGGGCCAATCCATGGTATGGTTTTTAGACACTTTCCAAATGTGTCGGATGCTGGGATCGTCTCTTTCAAACAGATAACATCAAAAAGTCACTTTTATGACAAGTCGACTATGATGAGATTCGAACCCGGGTCTCGCAGTCCGCAAGTAAATATTCTAACCACTCGGCCAGATGTCTATAACACTGACAAATTTAAAAGAACTCAATTAAATCACTACTTATATTTTCAACACAAAAATGACCCGAAACATTTTCAAACTATTTGTATGTGTGAGCTTCAAATCTTAACGAACCTTTTTTAACTTTATTTTTCTCGTTGATAATGGAAACTAGTTCGGCACGCCTTCGATTAACAGCATAAGAATTAAATACATGAGGGCGCTGACTATGAAGTGATGCTGGAACTATGAAATATAGCATGCATTAATTTCAGCTCTTCGTTTTAGTAACTGCACTATCTCTTTTCAGGTAAACTGACGCCTGACTGTTCAAAGAAGACTTCAAAGTTAACTACTAGTGACTTCTCTTGAAAATAGACAAAATCTGACATTGGAGTGTTATCAAGTACCTATCCCCGAGGATAGCTATAATAATAAGGTTGCTGCATTAGAAGACGACGTTCCAGATTTACCAACAGTTCAAAAGTGGTTCATTGAATTTAGGAGGGCAAGGGAAAATTTTGAAGAAGACCCATGGTCTGGACATCCTGCAATTGTCACCACCTAGGAAAACATTAATCGTGTTTACCACCCGGTGACGGCTAAGAGGCGATTGGCTATAAATCAAATGGCTAATTCTATTAGCATACCAGCTGAGAATATTTGACAAAAATAACTTGGCATGACGAAGGTTGTTCCACGGTGGGTTCCATGCTTTCTCACACCCGATCAAAACTGAGCACATAATGGAAAAATCTGACATTGTTTGAGGCAGATCCAACTGTTTTTTTTTAAACTTTTCTTAACGTAGGATGAGTATTGGGTTCATCAGTTGGAGCCAGAGACAAAGAGACAATTCATTCAATGGAAACACTTCCCACTCACTTACAAACACACAAACGTCTATACACAGTTTAAATGAAAATGAATTAGTAAGCTGTACCACAAGAAGTTATTTCCCTTCCCGTCTTGTATTAATATATTTCATTCACACTCTCGCTTTTTCCATCTTAGAATAATGTTTTACTTAGTTTCAGTCAGGATAATTCCCTCTTCTCGACTGAGGAATAAAATCCTAAATGCACAAATATATATAAAAAAAAAGTTTTAAGCCGTAATAAAATCAAATAATTTTAAGTAATTATTAAACTCTTCGTAATAAAAGTATTATTTTTTTAATGTTTTCTTTTTAAATATCTCTTGACTCATGTCGTAGAAACATTCACGTTTGTCATTGCGTTAAAATATGTATGTACACACGTGAACTTCCATACAGATTGCATTAAAAAGAATTAGAAATCTGAATCAAAATGTGCTATTTCCCTTTCTCTTTGAAATCATTTTTACGCGTTCTCTATTATGATAAATATATTTTATAGCACCTGTGGTAATTTCAAAGGAAAAAAAAAACAATTTAAATTTTAAATGAAATCCTCTCACATTAAGAGAAACGAGGCTTACCGAATACTTATAAGTTTATTTATTCCGTTAATGCATTATCTAAATGTTCCACGGGATCAGAATTGAAGATGTACATGATATAATATCAGTATCAATGTTCTGCATGATTAATTTGCTAATATTTCCCCCGAGAATATGATTTCTTATTCTGAATTCGTGTTCATATAAACTCCACGTTTGAGCTATGGCTTTTAGAATAAGGAAACAAACGATTCCGGTCAGATTTATAAACAATCATATTTTATCCAAAGACGAATCATTGGGATAAATGTCGCTCGTAAAGCTTATTTCATCAAGGAAATCTCTTCTTTCAGGTATTCAGACTTGCCCAGCCGAGTAATAATGTTGAGATGCATCGTCAAGAACAGAGAGACACTGGAATGAGATCCATTCAGATGGCATTCATAATTTTCAATGACGCAGTTCCTGTCTTTCAGTCTCCGAGGAAAAATTAATTTATTGTTCCTGCAATGAGTTCTGTGGTATTTCGCCCTGGAGCTAGCTGACTGAGATAATTATGAGATAAGGGGACAGATTCCTAGTAATTCCTTAGCAACAATACGAATTTGAAAAAAAAATAACTAACCGAATGACGCACGTCTATTATGAAGAATATTAACAAATTTTATATATTAGATAAATTAAATTGTGATTTGCATCGAATCTAATATAGCTGTGTCTTTCTCACCACCATATTTCGTTAATGTTTGTCAGAATGACGAATGAACCATGGTCTTGCTAAGAAAATACTCCTCTCTGGAATATGGGTACAAGAAAATATTCTAAATCTTATAAACGTAGGAAAATATCTGCTCATTTCGAATCGGTTTATTGTTTAATTAACTAGCTTTTAATTTAAGTTCTAATCTAATAGTTTCTTTTGTCCCAATTCTCAACTCTAGAACACTCTTCCAAATTGTTACTTAGCTGCCAATCATCGAAATTTAACTGCAACGTCAATAGCCATCTTCACTTTTCCTGAAACCCTTATATCTCGAGATTTTCGACAGAATCCAAAGATTGTGTAAGGTTATATATCCTGAAATGTCTTCTGGAATTTCGTCACATTTCCATCATCTTGAGATGGCTTCCCTCTCTCTTTTCTATAAATATTTTCATAGTAATTATACTGATGGGCTTTCCTCTATAGTACATTTGTATTAGAATCGGTATTTTTCACAGACCACACGTGACTTTGATGCGCTACTGGGAATCCACGTTTTTTTTGGTTTTTTCTTAATTTTTGCAGAAATTTAAGGTTCTGTTTAATTTTCTTACGTTATGTTTTTTGACTATTTTGTGAAATTTCTTTTGCCCTCTTCGACTATAAGTCATTTTTAAAAAATTTTCTAGTGTAATTTTTTTTAATTTTAGTTTTTATTTTTTTTTTGTAAATTATCTGAATTTCAGTTTCTACTTTATTTCTTGACACCCACGGTAAACTAAATTTCTTATTTTTAACACATTTCTTTTGGCATTTTTGTTTAATCTTTTTGTTTAAACGTTTTTTTTTTATTTTACTTTGTCCATTTTGTTTGCCACTTTTATTTTCGTTTGCATTTAATTATTTTTTCATTTTTGGTTTTATCTTTTGTGTATTACTACGTCCATTTTGTTTTGTTAACAAATGCAAACATTTATTCGTTTCGTTTCCTGGTATATTTTTTCTTTTAAATTAATTAATCTTTTCTCTGAGTTGCTTCGTATATTTTTGCAAATTTTTATTTCTTTTCCTCATTTTTTTCACATCATTTTACTTTGATTTGCTGTTTTATTATAACGTAAAGAAAATAGGAAGAAGAAAATCTTTCTACATTGATTTATTTAAGAAGATTTGTTCTTTTATCGTCGAACCTTTTTCAATTGTTTTTATATCTTTCTGATTCTATTGTTCTCTTTTCCATTCTTTAATTTTTCCCTCTCTTTTATTCTCATCTATATGTTCAAGGTGTATTTTTATTCTTTGTTTTTTCTACGTTGATTTATTCATTTGCTTAAGTCGATTTATTGTTTTTGTCTGGTTTTCTGTTCTCCTTTGTATTTTTTCATTCTTTTTGTAGAAGGAATTTTGTTTAATTTGTATTTTTTGTTTTCCTTTCTGGTTGCTTTATTTTTGGCAATAGGGAAAAAACTTTTTACTTTGAAAAAAATCAAAATGGCGGACAATAGTACGTTCGTCAAAAAAGAGTTTTTGGGTCTAAGAAAGACCCATCAGATAAAAATAAACAATAGACTAAAACTAGTAACGAAACGACAAAGATGAGGAATCAAAAAAAATATGGTGGACAAAAAAGTTCAAGATTCTAATACAAAAATTACCCAATCGAAAGACAACAAAAGTAGCAGCTTATTGTAGCGGTCAGGGAATCGCCCTTTTGCTGGAATCTTCACCAAAGTTCATCATCAATATGACGGAGTTCCTTAAGAGAGCCAAGAGCTAAGCGCATCTTGTCAAAGATGGACACTTGGTAGACCTTTAAGAATTACAGAAGGTTGAAACAAGAATTGTGTCAATCTTTGTGGTCAATAAGGTTCCGCGCGAAATTTGTCGCACCACAAAATACACCATTATAAATTCTTTGACATCCACGGGTGTTAAGACCTAAAGAATTATAAGAGGCAAGGATAACTTCATATTGGACGTACCGTTTCCCTCACCTGTCGACTGTGGAAATGTTGAGTCGGGGTATTTGATAACGGAAGAACTCATATCGAATATCAAGTGAAGTGAATACGTGGGCAGGCGAAGAAAAGATGATTCCGTATTCGATATCCCTCCTCTGACCTTAGGGGATCACTTAGCTGTTTAATTTAGGCAGATACTCAATGCTTCCATCAACCACTTGTAAGGTGGATGGAGATTCTATATTGTTAGATTGCAAAGTCTTCATCTCCGTTTCCAACTGTCTGGATTGAGAATGCCAGTCGTTCTCAGCGGCCGTAAACTAACCTGCTGGAAATGTGGAGAAACTGGTCACCTCTCCTCTTCCTGCAAAGTGAAGAAAGCTTCTGAATTACGGTTCCCTGCCTGCGTAAATCCCATTTTGGACGAGTGTTTTTTTATTTCCGTCTCGCCTTTAATGGGTTTGCCAACGACCAGGACGGGGGTGGTAAAATTACGATTGAGTCTATTTCGCGCCCCCCCCCATTCAACGAAAAGTCTTTATTCGCCGATTGTGTATTTGCGGAGAATGGGTAATGGCAAGTCGTCGGTAAGATCGAAGGGAAACTCCAGACAGCGGTACACAGAAACCACCACGAATAAAGATACAAACAGCTTCACTCCCTCTACTCGTTCCAAGGACAATGCACCGGACAACTACGCCGAGAAATATACTTAAAAATGTCTCAAATACGAGCTTAGTTTTGAGGAATTTGATGGAATCCATAAAAGCGAAAAGACCACAAGGAACATCAATGAAAAGATAGGCCCTTTTACCTCGTCACTGTCTTCCACATCAATCGAAAGGGTAGATCTTGGCTCCATCCCCATCGCCGTGAATAAATCATTAATTCCCATCAAAACCAAAATGAACTCCCTCAAAAGAATTCCCATTAAAAAATCCTCAACAAAAAATGAGCAGACTTGTATCCCCTCCAAGTTCATCACGTTTATATACACTCATGAACAGACCCACGAATTCGGATGGTACAAACGTCAACGCAACCTATCAGCTGAGTCACATAAGTCTTAAAAAGAAGATAAAATCCAAAGCAATTCACAACATTGGGGAAGATTTGTACCAGGTGATAGCAGAGGAAGCCGAAAAAAAAACAATCGCAGATTAAAGATTTAAAAATCTTGTTAAATAAAAAGAAATAAATTGGAAAAATGTAAAAGACACCTGAAATATTCCCAAACTGAAAAGGATATTATCTGTAGTAAGATCGACACAGGGATCACAAAAATATATGTAGGCAATGCCGTAACACGTAAATGATACCTTTTCACTGTTCCACTTTTTGGTATTTTTTACGACGATAATGTCAAAAACCTAATCAATTTTGTTCAGAGAGGCTCCCATTTTTTGTCCAGCCCTACCTTTATAGAGCTTTAAAATAAACTTTTCCCTGGGACATTGGTGGCACCATTAAGATGTAGATGTGACAGTTCGTCGGTGTACTTACCTCGGCCATGTTCAATGCAGATTCCCAAACGTAATCGGACTTATCTTGTCTCTCTGTTTGGCTAGTGTCAATGACAGGTTCCTGAGATCGGAGTCTTGCATTCGCGACCGGGAATGCATTTTGTCTAGGAGGGTTGTTCTGATGGACCCTCAAGAGATGTTTCCTGTCATGTAAGCAAGTCTTTGGATGCAGCGTGTTACCTTGTATTCGCGGATCCGACGAGCAGGCTTTGCGTGCTGGATGTTACCATGAAGGTTAAATCTATTCGAATCATAGAGGTTTATGCGCCAAATGACCATGAAGTTTGCCCTTACTATCTGTCAGGAGGAGGCTAGCCGTTTATCCCGAGGCAAGTCCTCCTTATTTTCTGAATATCGGATTGCTTTCAAACGTCTCTGAAGAGCGATGGATAAAGTCTCCGACGTCAAGACGTTGTCCTGTAAGGCATTATATCACGTGAAAGTTATGGGTTCCATTCAATATGATCTGATAGGCGAGTTCGGTCTTACAAAGCAGGAGGATATTTCCATATGGCCCTTGGCACCCGGGTTGAAATACCTCACTAATGATGAGGAAAAACTCAATTAGCTGCTTATACGAAAGTTTATTGAAAATATAATGGTTCGCATACTGCGCGGAAATTTCATAGTCCTCCTGCCCGGTTCACCTTGTAGCAATGTGCTACCTCCGTCGACTAAGAATGTGAACTACGTGTTCTTTTTCCTTTTTACGTCTGACTGGAATTGTGATATGAAAAACGTGAAAGAAAGTATTCTATGGGACGAGAAGTTTACAACTTTCAAACTGATTTAAAAGTCAAGATTAGGACAAAAAGGCGACTATTACATCAGAGTTATGCTAAAGGTGGCAGAGTCTTTGAGTGAAAGGTGTTGATTGAAGAGGCATTTTGATGTTGGTTAGGCATCAAGATATTGTGGACTCAGTTTTAAACATATGCAACTCCGTCCAACATAGGGCAGCTTAGGTTTGCTTTCTACTTTGTTTCTTCCGTCAAGTAAACTTAGCCAGCGGATTTATGCCCATCAACCTCGCTTATTTCTGTCCCCGCTTTCTTTAGTTTGGTTTCTCTCCTCTTGCTCATTAGATGACAGAGATGTCAGTTGTCTGGTAGATGTTGAGCCTCTTTTTGTTTTTTTTCTAGTATTTCTTATTTGATTTTGTGCCTGGATAAGTTTATATTTCAGTGAGTGAATGGTCGAATGATTGTTCTTAATTACCTAGTTTCACATTAATTTCGTCCGTTTAGCTGATTTTTCTGCCACATTTAATGATTTTTTATTACTAGTTTCTTGGATATAAATTGTAAATTCATTTTAACTTTTAATTGGGGTTTCATTTTTAATGTTATTTTATCCCCCCTCCCCCAGACATAGTGTACATACGAGGATTAGTTAGGACTTAATAGAGACTTAGAGGTATTATGGTGGCTGTATTAAGAATGGTAAGTAAGAATGTGTTGTTTTCGTGTAACTAATAGTGTGGTATGTTTGATTTGGTAATCGAGAGCAAGTTTAAGATTAGACAGATTTAAGACCAGCCTTCCCTTATCTACCATTTTAACTTGTGCCACATTTCTGCTTTATGACAAAATAAATATTGTTCTTTTACTTTGGTAACTCGACGTGTTCTTTCGGTAAAAACGTATAAACTTGTCTACACCGGGGAAGCGGTTAATGGGTAAATCAAGAAATGTTATTACCACGTGTATTAAAAGACTCTTTACAAGAATACAAAGTAGAGCACACTTATATAAGAAAAGGAATATATATATATATATATATATATATATATATATATATATATATATATATATATATATATATATATCTCTATATATATATATATATATATATATATATATATATATATATATATATATATCACATGAATATATATATATCACATGAATATATATATATATGTGTGTGCGTGTAGCGAGATAAAGTTGACATAAGAATCAACACAGCATGGCGACTGTCGGTTTCACGCCTCAAGTCGATCTTCAAAGCAATAACTAATATTCTTTTAATGAGATATGTGTATAACATCCTTAGGGCATCTTGATAAAGATGAAGAACAAAGGACGTGGTAATGGGCGGTTTTCGCTTCCTTCACTTCGTTTAATCCGCTCGTGATCTATATACACTGACCTCTTAGAACAGAACTACCAGGTTTTCTATACACAAGACTTTGTTTTACATGATTTCATTATAGTTGTGACGACCTGTGCAAAAAAATACAGATAATTTTTTCCAAACTATCTTCCTCAGTATTTGAATTCACAATTGTTCTTCACCTAAACTACTTTTAAGTGAACCATTCACAGTAAAAAAAATAAAATAAAACAAAAAAAAAAAAACTGTCATAGGCCACTCAAATCTAAAGGTAGATATCTTGATGAGGGTATCATCAGAAAGAAATCCTGTGTATTTTTTTTCATTGATTTAAACATACCAAACTAAAACATCCTTGAAGTTTTCGGACCATTGATTCTTTCACAACTATTCAGACTGTCTAAGAAAGAACGGCTTTTCTCCAGGGCAGTGCACAAACACATCAGTTATATGTTATCAGAACGCTTTTAGCCAAATTGATTATATTTTTACCTGGTTCAGGTAATGGAATATCATCTCTCAGTTGTGTCTCTGTCTTCGGGCAGAGTGCAACTTAGTTTTGTCTCTTTTTGCGGACAGAGCAAAGCTGGGGAAATATTCTGAGAGTTATCCGGTGCCGGAGAACAGTTGCCCGCGGCATTAACCCTCTCAATGAACTAGGGAAGAGTGATAAATAATTTTTAGCCCGTGTGAACACACTCAAGGGCCCCACATTAAAAGCGACTTTATGCCACATCACGTCAGCGTGGGGAGACGGGTAAATACTCATCAAATCGATCGATAACATGAGTGAGCAGGGCCGATGACTTTGACAGTAAGGTCTTTGAAAACGATATATAAATTTATATATATGTCAGAACAATTACAGAAAAATTCATGACAAATTTGAAAAAAATTAGTTTTCCAGTGACACGTTTCGTCTTGAGGACTTCATCCTCATAAAGTGATGTTTACTTTGATGTCACTACAGATGCACCCTGAGGAGAAGGGAGGCTGACATTTTAAGCTTTTAAATTTAAATTTAAGTAAAATTTTCTGATGTTGTTTTTCTATTCTTTGTTTGAGCCAAAATAAGAATGCTGTCTACAGAAGAAAATTCCAAAGACTTTGTCTTTTAAAGAATTTAATTGAATTCAGCGAAGGTCCCAGTCTGAATTCAGAATAAATTCTTCATAAGATTTTGCTTACAAATTTCATGCCCAGGTAGGATAAGCGTCTGGGATTGAGTAATCGAAGAGCCGAGTTCAAATTTCAGTCGAATCCATTAAATTTACATACGTACTAATACCCTTAGGAAAGATATGAATCCTCTTCTTCTCCCAACAGCTATAGGCAAATAGCACGACAGACCGGATTCTATAGCCTTGAATATCAACTGCCTACCACAGAAAGAAATGGCAAGAAAATGCGGGAAAACATCTGCTTCGTCAGTAATGTATTGAAAAATATATGATCGCCTATGCGTGTATTACCCATGGCACATAACTGACTGACCAGAAAAAAGTGTCGAATTAAGTAGAATTACCTGGGGAATATGGAGAAAAACTATTTCATTCAATCATTATTTGCAGTTTGATCCCAAAAAGCAAGTCCAAAATTCTGTTTTCGGTATGACTGGCTTACGGTCAAATCACGCTGAAACACCGGTTCTCGTTCGATCACCGAAGTTAAGCATCGTAGAGCCAGGTCAGTACTTAGATGGGGGACCGCTTGGGAACACCTGGTACTGTAAGCCCCCAAAGTCCAACCCTTACCTCACAGTCGGTAGTGTCAGAGCTATGCCGCCCGGAACTTCGTTCCTGGTAGGGCCACCCAAGGTGGACAGGTCTGACACACACGCCGGCTAACAAGGGCTCTGGTGAAAATCCAAGGAGCGTCTGCATCGGTAACCGGCGGCTTCTGGTCGTTCCTGTCTCTGCGTCTGTGGGGCAAAGCAAGAACGTTATCCGAGTAGGCCTGGGTACCCTACTTCTGTAATTTATCCCAAGAATCTTCTTCTCATAACAGGAAGAAGCCGGCTCAATCCGCCCAGGGTGAATGCCGCATCAGTACAGTACAGCACAGTATGACGGTAAACTACACGCACAGCAAGGTCTCCAACTGAGAGGTTTTGAAGAATTTGGAATCGCCCCTTAATTACTGTTATTCCCGTTTTAATTCGTTTTTCTCAGTCTTCGATTCAACTTCCTGTAATCTCCTGTGCACTAATGACATTCTTGCCTTGCTTGAGGTGAAATAATTAAAAATGTTATGTTCCTCAGCATTATGCTAATGGGTTCGTAATTTGGTTATGATAAACAGTATAACGATGGAATGGATTTTCAAATAATGCTTCTTTTTTTACGTTCACTATCTCTTCAGAACCTCTGCAGTCTTCAAAAATTCAAAGTCAATCATCTTCTGTCTTCGTGAAACTTGTTTGTTTATCTTCTTCACACTTCTCTTCTCTAAACTTATTGACTTTAAAACAAAATTTCTTTCCTTTAGTAAACACTGAAAACTCTTCTGTAATCGAACAGCATTGGTTGATGTTAAACTCCAGGGGAGCAACTCATTGCTCTTAATTGGGGTCACGTATTTTACCGAAATGATGTCGAGCGACTATAAATAGAAAAATAAATTGCTACACCTACTGCTAGGAAAATTGGTTCGCAATTTTTTTCCTCGTCAGAATCCATCATGCCCATTTATAAATCTACCATTCGTCCGTGCTTTAAATACTGTTGTATATCCTGAGGTTCTTAACAAAATCCAAAGAAAGATCTGTATTATAATCGATCTTGCTTTGAAATCTAGGCATGTGTAACTTTATCACCGACATGACCTACCTTCCAGCTGTTTCTTCTACAAATATTTTCATGGCAAATGTTCCAATGAGCTTTTTACATCAGTACCTCGACTGCGTGAATTTAAAAGTTCTATTAGATTGGCTTCTAAATCTCCCTGTTTCACTGTTGACCTAGCTAGATATAACTGCCGTGTCTATTCCACCAGTTTTTTCCCGCACTTCTCGCCTGTGGAATTTCCTTCCAATTTATTGCTTCCCTGTCGCGTACAATCTTAAAAAATATTTAAATTCAATGTCAATCGCCATCTTCTGTCTTTTTGAAACTTGTTCGTTTATTATCCTCTCCACACGTCCCTTCTCTAAATTCTTCTCATTCATTCTCCTGCGTCCTAATAGCATTATCGCCTTCCTCGGAGTGAAAGCATTAAAAAAATAACATATCGCTATTTTTTTCAAATCAGAATCTATAATGCCCATTTATAAATCTACTATTCGCCCGTGCTTTAAATGCTGTTGTTGTATATCTTGAGTTTCTTGACAAAATCCAAAAAACATAGGTAATCATAGCCCTCCACATCTTCCTGACACTCGTAGCTATTAAACTTGTTCGTTGATTCTCCTCTTCACACTTCTCTTCTCTAAACATACAGTGTAACCCGGATGTAAGAGAGTTGTCGGGACCGGAGAAGAAGTCTCTTATATCCGGGTTTCTCTTATATCCGGGTTTTGTCTATTTTATATACATTAACACAGGCTCTAATTTGGAACTAGAGAAAATATCTCTTATATCCGGGTTTCTCTTATATCCGGGTTACACTTTATTAATAAGTTTTGTCTTTTTGTTATTTCTCCAAACTTTGCTCGGCCATCAATTTGCTCAAGCCCATCACACATGTTACAGACTGCTTTCCTATGCCCTCTTTCCCTGAATCTGTTCTGTGAGTATCAGATTTTCCAAGCCCTCCTTCCACGTTGCATTTCAACTGCCTCTTACTGATTTTAAATATAAGTTCTATTTTGTTTCCATTATCTCTAAAACCTCATATCTTTGGTCCATGGCATTGTCGGTATCCTTCACGTTTTTGTCGTTTTACGTCTCTTCTTCATCTTTGTGGAGATTTTGCAACATTCGCCGGCATATAGGAAGACAGATGTCGCATAATTGTTCAGCACTATTTTATTCGTTTGCAACGAAATTTTTCTGTCTTTCTTTCCTTTCCACACTATCCTATTTTATGTTTTAAACATTGCTGCAATATATATATATATATATATATATATATATATATATGCTGAAGGTATTGTCAATCAGCTTACTGTTATATATATATATATATATATATATATATATATATATATATATATATATATATATATATACACTACAGTTTAAATGTTTGAGACAACGCTTGGTAATTTCTTAAATTAGTCCAAAAAATAATGGTTTTGTATTTTAAATAAGAGAAAATTATTATACATGGTTAAAAAAGTATTTTTTTAATTAAAAATGTTTATTGCGTCAAAATGAAAACAGCATTTTATGATAAATTTTACTCTCGTCAAAACATTCTCCTTTAGCCTTGATTACTGCAGCAAACATTTTTGGTATTCTTTGCAAAAGTTTCCCAAACTATGTGTTTGGTAATTAATTATATTCTTTTTCAATGACCCTAAGGGCTCTTTCTCCTTTCTTTTATCAAATTTATTCCGCATTAATTCTAGGGTGGGTGACTGAAAGCTTCTGAACTGTCGAATATATATATATATATATATATATATATATATATATATATATATATATATATATATATATATATATACGTCATTACTGATCATATGTTTATTAATTTATTAATTTAGTATTATTTGTTGGGGTCGCAGCATTTAATGAAAATTAACTTTTGATGGATGAAAGATTGTGCATATTCCGATGCAAAGAATAGATATTTTGCTTTTTACCTTTTTCCAAACATATAAAAGCAAATAAGACAATAATGCCAAAAGCCAAAATCTAGATCATAACATAGATAAGAATATGTGTGGGGAAATGAAAACACAGAAAGTAGATAAAATTCAAATTTCGCCAGAACGATAACGGGTTTTCATCGCCAGTGTCTCTCGTCTCATGAAAAATAATCATTCTCTCATTGTTTGATATGCTGACAAAATGTATTTCATCTTTATATTTCATTTTTGTTTTGTTATTTTATTTTCCGAGTATGGCTCTATTTTGATACACTATTTAAAAAGTATTGTTCTCCGTAGAACAGGTTATAAAAACGGTCAAACGATGGTTGGTAATGAACGATAAGACTTAGGAACAAGACAGATACTCGTAACTGACATTTTCTGCCCAGTCAGCAAAAATTTGACCAGCACAGCAACGATGAATATCCAACTGCAGGATATTTACCAGACCGCCCCACGCGGTAAGATGTAGCACAAAGCCCTAATTTAATGTGTGGGTTTTCCGAGCCGTATGCTCGGCCAAAAATTCCCCGTAGAACCCATATAAAACGGGATCGGGTAGCTGTTTACCGAGACGAGACTCTGCCCTTTGATATAGCCTCGACCTAGGATCTTCTCTGCCCGGAGGCAGAGAGTTTGACCAACACAGCTGGAGACGAATCTCTAAATGTAAACCAACTTTCCGCATTTACTACTGTATTTATGTTAATTGGGACATACCCCTTATCGTCCGCAGGTATGCTACAATAAATATCATACAACCGTCTTTTGTTCTTTTTTTGTTTTTTTTTTGACGCGAGAACCTTAGTTCGTAAAAATGAAAAAAAACTTATTGATGATCCCAAAATTGTCAATGTTAAGTTGAAAGATTTTTGATAAATGGACATCTTTGTAAATTCTCCAAAGAGAAAACTTTCCATATAAATTAAATTTGGCTTATGAAATTTATGGTTTCTGATATCTTTTAAAAATTGCGATTGAGTATCACTTCCACTGAAATTTCTCAATAAAAGACAATATAATATACATTGTCATAACTTTCTCAGATTCACTCTCTGTACTTTCATATAGAAGCAAAATCAACATTCAATCCCTTAATATTTAAATGGATAAACAGGATCAATTTAATCTGCAATTAAAATTGTTTTGTTAGACACCTAGCCATATCTGTTTCTGTCAAAATGGTAAAAGTGACACAGCAGCAAATCAATCCCTAAAAATGAACATTTCATATTTGGAAACCCCACCCGAGCAACTATAAACTCATACATTCTAAATAAGCAGCAATGTTTATGGCTCCACTACCGACAGAACCGTACTTTACAAAATTAAACCCCTTCTAGGATAATACCGTAATGGCCATAGACTTCCTCGTAAAGAAGAAGTCGTCCTATAGAAGATTCAGATTAGTATACACCTATATACACCTATATACACCTATATACACCTATATTCCTCGCTCATTTCTCCTAAAAGAACGAAGATCCCCTGAACCCACAACATCTGATATGAATAGACTTGAACAGTGTTTCTCAATTTTTTCTTCTCCGTTACCCATTTTTAGCGTTACAGGAGATGCATTTTATATTACAGGGGGTACATTATATTTATAAATGTAAAATGTGCTAAAAAACAGGGGCCTTCACGCATGCCACACGTGGCACGCCAAGCAATTTCCAATGGTACGCAGCCGCAAATGACATCACGAGGTTCAAACCAATAGCGACTACAACGCAAAGAAGATATTTAGCCGTTTCAAAACTGCTCACTCGTTCGACTCCCATTAATAATAAAACCAAAAAAATATTACTATATAAGTTATCATTTAGAACAGGTATATTGACCTTGACTTGTATATGTTGTCGGCACACTGAATGAATTTAAAATCCAAAGTCGGCACATAGCAAAATGTTGCCGATCCCTGGTATAGAATATAAATCTTGACTAATAACTACACTACATCTGGCGTCTCTCTATCAGTTTGTCAACTTGAATTTCCAAACCTTACTTCAGCTTCAGTTGTAAGTCTCCTCTTTTTTCAATCTGCTATAAATAACGTTTCTTTGTGTGTAGATCATTTACTGCAGAAAAACTTGACACAACCAACCAGGTGGTAGAAAAAACAAATAAGAATCGAACTTGCTTTACAAAGAGCAAGGATTGGAAGGATTTTATTTTCAGCCATCCACCCGATCCTTACCTTTCAATTCTCCCCGTCAATATTTTGTTCCCTTTCAGTTCAAGTAGGTCAACTCTGAGCTAAAAATGTCTCAGTCCTAATTGTGGGCCTAGATTCCCACCTTAACAATCATTGGTCTAGAGCAGGGGTTTTCAAGCTTTATGCGTAATCGACCTCTTTGACATGAAAATATTTTCTACTGCGCACCAGTATAGAAAATATTCACAAGCATACTATATAGTTTGGTAAAGGTTTGTTACTGGTTTGTAACCTGACTTTATGATGGAGTAAAATATACGAAAGGGATGTAAGAAATAACGCTGAATTGCACTGCCGCTGCTGTTATTGGCGTTTTAATAAAAAGAACGAAAGCAAAGTTTACCATTGAAATATATATATATATATAAAGTTTTATGGTCAAGATTACTTTCAGCTTAGGGTTAGTGTTGACAAGAAATTAAAAGATTTTTGTTCATAATTATTAAATCAAAAGAATATAGATGTCTAGAAACCCATAAAAATACAGTTAATATGTTTATTGTTCTTAGTCATCCCTTACCGGATTTATATAGGAAAACCATTATCACTACATCCGCGCCCTGAGTAAGACGATAAACTATATCCAACAGCAAGGTCTCTGATCGGGGGGGGGCAGGGACCTAGAACCACCTCTCTCAATTGCTGGTGTTTCCAGGTCCACCAAGACACTGTTAGGGTCACGGTTATGGGCAAATAGTTTACCCCAAACTGGGCACAAAACTCTATGAATAGTATAAATATAGGTTATAATACCAGCACTAAATTTTTAAAAAAAGAAAAAATACTATTAGCAATACATTTTTGAAAAAAAAACTTGTCATAATTCAATAACTCATTGAGCTTGATATGCCGTCAAACAAAGCAAACCAATCTTATTTCGTTTGAAGAACTATTTGAATGTTAATAACCCATCTCAATAATATAGACAATACCAAAGTATAGATTATCCCCTGGGATATTTATATCTTATCTGTGAATGTGACCTAGATATTTCTAAATAGTCTCATTTTTATAGAGCCTATTTGCATATCTGCTTTGAATAATTTTTCGGGTAGAATATGTAGAAATACCTTTTTAATACTAAAAATCCTATATCACCACCAAATGTTCCAATCACCCATCGCCCTACCAAAAGTGAAAATCGCCCACTGGTCGGCAATATCGCCTAGGTTGGGAAACCCTGGTTCAAAGAACCATTTCAAGTAAACAGAAGCGAAGAATACCCGAAGCTACTCGAAGTGGGTTATTCTATACCATAAATTATAGCGCAAAATAACTTCGTTCTCTGGCCATAGAGATTGATGGAACCTAAAACAAGCCAGCTATGTTCGTTTAAAATTGGGCATTAAATACCCGACAGAATTTATAGGATGTTAAAATAGAAAATGAAACAAATTCAGCAATATACATTCTACTATTTTCCTAATTCTGTCCTTCTCCCCTTAAATACATACGACGGAAAATATAAAAGTAAGGTACGTTAAAATAGATGAACATACCTTCCAAAAGTTAAACAAAGTATTAAGATACTGGAAAGTTTCGTTAGGAAAAAATTAAATAGTTTTCAAATTATTGTCCTTTTAATCAATTTCACCCCAAACAAGGCAGTAAAGCCACACAGACACAAGAATTAAGAAACGAAATATTGCTGAGGAGAGGGAACAGAGAAAGAGTAATCAGAAAGACAGTAGATGGTGATTGAAAATGCATCTAATTTTTTTTAATTCTTTTTCTTCCTTTTCTTCTTTTTCTTCTTCTTCTTCTTCTTGTTTTCTTCTTCTTCTTCTTTGACGTATACCTGTCTGAATTCAGAATTGGTATCTTGCACACTTAAGCATAATCTGACACGCAGGCATCAATAATATGGGATTAAATACACAACTTATTCCTTTCTATCAGCAAGGAGTCAAAGTGGATGGACGTTTCGATAAATCCAGTCCTAGAAGAACTCACTAAATACGCTTTTACTGATTGAATTCAATTACTGCCTGGAGCCACACCACCTGAAAACGTCGAAGAAAAAGTGTCATTTATCAAAAAGGCACCTACAAAATATAGCAACATATCAAATAAGTTGCGTAAACAGAAATAAATGAAAACAGACTTTGCCAAGAAAATCTAAAATCTAAAATTCTTCGAAATTCTGTGAATAATTCTTGGCTATAAATTGTGTTTAATTGTGTTTATTTTTATTTTTATATAGCAATGTTCACCTTGTACAAGTCCCGGGGTTCACTCGACGTATAAGATTATGTTAAGGGGTAATTTGTATCGATAGGTGGCGAAGGTTAACTCAAGATTTGAACAGGATAAAATTTTAGTGATTGGAGAAATATTCTCTTGAGAGTCTGTTCCACAGGTTAGTGGTTCATAGGGATGAACTTTTTAAATGGAACTAACTTCTCGCCTATGCAATACGGAGGGAATGTGGGTGATTTACTATGTAAGTGGCATTGCGGGTCATAAACGTGACGGTCAGAATCAAAGAATGTAGGTGGAGCACTTTCTATAATAATAGCGGTAGGGCAGTGAGAGATTCGTCACATCCCACCTGTGAATGTGAGGGTGACGTTTGTAAAATAATTATTCTTCAACAAGGATTCGGAGACACTTTTAAACTCTATCAAGACTGAAAAGTGAGGATCGGTCAGCACTCGTCCAAAAATGACAACAGTATTCTATTATTTCACATTATAGTTGTCTTCTTTTGGGTTGCCAGAAAATACAGTTAGTCAGATTAATCGACGAAAAAAGTTTTAATGAAGATGAGGAGAGAAAGTGTAATTTCTAGAACATATTAAGAAGAAAGTGCTTCAAAAATTAAACACACAGAAGGCATATTGAATGTGTAGCAAATCAGAAAAGTGAGTAAGCTATCTAATATGTTTGAACGAACGACAAAGCAGAAGAAATATACGATCGTTAAGTGTTAAACGTTGCTTCGAGATACAAGGAAATTGCGTAGAACCTTAACGGCTGATAATGGCCGGTACATAAAATGTGAAGAATATTCCACTTTGCGAAGTAATTCTGAAATATACCACGATCCTGAAAAGCAGAATGAAAACATCATCACATGTATTAAATAAAGTTTTTTTTGAATATCGAGGCTGGCAAGGAAGAATCGGGATACCTGAAGCAGGCCAAGCTTACAACGGAAGAAATGTTGCAATAACAATCAAGATTGGTATAGCTTGGCTTATAATAATGATAATACTACATTTAAAATAAATACAACAATTATTAACGGTTGAATGTGAAGCGGAGAAAATAAACTCAGTCCCTGGACTGATCAAAATTTTATAAGTGTAAAGGGTTACCATAATTTATGTAATAAAATGCAACCGAAAACGAAACAACGTATTTAAAATGTCAGCTGAAAAAGTGCTTACATGGCGGATGTATTAAGCCTATTGTCGAGAATAGAATTCTTAATTTGAAATAATGTTATTTATTAGATACATTTTAATCCAGGTCATTATATGCAATAAAAGATAAGCATTTGGGCAGTTTTAAATTAATAAAACAAAGAGATTCACTTTCTGGAGTGTTTATTTTGATATAAGGTACATGAAAAGTCTATCACGAATATATATTTCAGCCTATCCTTTCTTTGGAATTTTTAGTTGCTTAGTTCTCCTACACTAGTTACCAACCAAGTTTCTAGACCTCAGTCTTCTCGTTACCTCCTAAACTTATAATTAATGCAGGATTTTTTTATTTTGTTAACTAATAACAGATATTACTGGAGGGTAGTAATGATCTACACATATTAATAATCTATAAATCTTAATGATCTATAAATAAATAAATGATAGATAATTAATGTTTAAAAGCCTAGAATTAATACTGAATTTTATATAGACGTAACTTTCCTCCTCTTCATTATTGCCACTTCATTCCCCCCACGTAGAATATAAGGTCATAGCCTCACCAATATTTGTGTTGCTCATGTGGTTTCTCAAACAACTACAGGATGGAATTGCTAGACGAACTACAAACTTCTTCGAATTTCAGAATTATATTTCTATTATATTGACAGCTAAACCAAGGTGGAAGGCTTTCCCTTTCCTGATCCTTATCTTCGAGCTTAGTGATGAAAGAAATATGTTGGCTATAAGTAAATTATCGTATTTTCCGGCGTCAGTGACGTAGTTTCTTTCCTGAAAGAAGTTTTGATATTTTGCCGTGCTTCCTCGAAGACACCTGTTAACGTTTTCCTCAGGAAATGCTAAACTCAATGGAAAGTTATCTATGCAAGAATTCCTAATGTTATGCAGAAATTCGAGATTTATTTCAGTTTAAGTAAGTTGCCTCCTTGTGGACGGGAAATTATTACATCTTATATACCGAAGGTTTTTTTTGTAATTTGCATCGAATACTTTCTTAGTCCGTTGCCATTGACAAAACGACAATCTTTGGTGTACAGTAATCTGGATAATTAAGACTGTTCCATTGATAATATCTATTAGGTCGGAATGACACAGAAAGGATTGTCGAAAAGGGTTGCTGAATAAACAAATCGAATAACACAAGAGAATAATCAGATCGGTTAACATCTGTGATAATCAAATGTTGAGGCTGCATTTCTTTAGACTGTAAGAACGTCAGAGATTTCCTCCGAGAATCTCACTCATCTGGTTCTTTTGTAAGACGATTCGAACGCACCTTTTTCACTTCCGTTCTAGAAAGTGACATTTAGATTCACCTCAGGTTTTTAATCATGACATTCTGCCAGCAGAGAAAAAATCGAAAAAGAATAAGTTTCAAAAGGTAGCAAGGTCACCCTTTTTCTGTAAATAGATTTCTCTGGAGCTTTATTTAAATAGGTCAGCACCATCCATATAATGTTTGAAACTACCAATGATGCCAGTGATGGTAGGATTCTTTGGAAACATACTAGTAGCTAAATTTCAGTAACAATTATTTCTTTTTAATTCTGGCTGTGCCAGTCTATACCCAATGTTTATTATTTTTATGAAAATTTTGCCATAACACTAAACAAAAAATACAATCGTCTTTATTCAAATTGTCACTTTTGAATATTGTCAGATTTCTTTCGGCTCAGTTTTAATTCGTAAAAATTCCACGTTTGCTTCTTGATTAAAGGACATGGGCTCAGTTCTTATTTTATTTTTATAAGTTCCACCTTTGCTGCAGTAGATTCTATTTCGAGAAGCCATAGTTGTTCTTGTGCAAGTGTGTTTCATGATAGAGTGTGATCACCTGGATATTATATGCCGGTGATGGTAATTTCAATATTGCGCAGAAAAAATTAACTAAGATAAAATTGATACAAGTGATATAGGCCTATTATATATATATATATATATATGAACATATGTATATCTCTCGGATATCAAAAGTAGCCCGTCCTCGATATAACGATAAACTACATGCGCCTCATGGTAAGACGACAAACTTAATCCGACAGCAAGGCCTGTGATTAAGAGGTTATGGGGAGCATGGAACCACTTCTTAATTGCTGATGTTCCCAAGTCAAATCTAACCTGACTGGTAGCACCTGTTAGGTTCCCAGCTACGGGCACATAGCTAACAACACAAAAGGGGTGGAAACAATATGAAAGTATAAAAATAGGTTTTAATACCAGCAATACATTTTAGGGAAAATTTTAACGGCAATACATTTAAAAAAGAATAATTACAGCAATAAAAAAAATTATCGGCATTATATAACACTTTCAGTTTGATATGCCTTAAAGCAAAACAAACCAAACCAAAACAAACCAATCAATAGTAATATTTATTTTGTAAAAAATCATTTAAAATTTAAATTCAATCGAATTATTATATGTGAATAAAATCCGAGTTTAATATGTATTTGCAGTTCAGTTTATATTAACGGTATGAATATTTAAGTTAATTCCGAACGTACATAGATTATCATAATAATATTAATGTTAATTTTATTTATAGGGATTGTTCATATATGATAATTGAGATAAAAGACGAGCAAAACATTTTATAATAATGTACATCCTATAATAGGCTCAAGAGCCACTCGAGTTAGAGTTTTACAGAGTAACAGGCACGACATAAAAAAATATGCCACGGGAAATGAAAGATAATTAAACCCAATACTAAACAAGAAAGAGTTGATAAGCATTTAATAATATTTAAAAGACGGAGGAGGAGTATGAACTACAGGTAAATTTATCTCCTCCTATAGAGTAAAAAATAAATAAAAGTTCAGATTTAGGTGCAGACGTTAGAAGCATGAAGTAGACTAGAGCAGGAACCGGAAATCCAGGTTAAAAAGGGTTAAATCACTATTTCTATTCAAAATGTTGGTTGATGAAGTACATATTTCGAGTAAGATAAACAATCTTTTGAGATATTTGAGTTTATATGAAAGGTCTGTTTGCATATGTATGAAAGCAGATGGTGTATACATAGATACATAGGCCGAGAGGGACAGCGAAATTTAATTCTGATCTATGTCTGTAAGCGTAAGCTTGTCGCTAAAAGGGGATAGACGATTGAAGACACCTTTGAAGTAGCTGGTAGCAAAAGCGATATAACGAAGTGAATGCATATGCTGACATTTCGTTTGCCGAACTTCAATCATATTTCGTTTTAAATTGTTCGATTTGAGGACTTTTCAACTAAAAAATCCAACGATTTCATTGTTCTCTTCTTCCTCTTTGTATTTTGATTTTATTCTATACTACGAAACTAATGTCCGTGTTTCTTATTTTTGTTTAAACGAATATATCAAACATTTATTTGAAACAAAAATGTCGAGATATGCATTAAAGTAATAAATGAAAACTTTCATTCACTCGAAGGATTTCATAACGATGACGATTTATTAATCAGATGCATCAGTTCCTTTGTATTTGGCAATTAACAGCTACCTTTGTCTTCTGAAGCCCTCAGAATCAAAGCAAAGGTTCCCCACGGCTATCTTCTTGATTCTTCTCTCTCTTTCTGCTATATATTAATGATATGCTTAAAAGCATGCTAAGAAAGTTAGTAAATATATACGCAGATAATACCACAATGGCAGCCGATCTTTCGTCTGATCTTCTTCTAACAGCTCAATGGACCAAAACTTTCCCTGTAACATTTAATATCTCAAATAAGCTAGTATCTTTTTACCCTCACGAAGCAAGCTCAGAATTCTTCCAGTCGTGAAGAATTTTTGTTCTCTAATACAATATCCCTCATTAAGAATGTCTCCGTATTTCTGGTGAAAGTACTTGACTAATACTGCCATCATCTATCTTTAAAACGGCCAACTTATACGATAAATGAAATATTGCTGCGTTGTCTCGACTGGAGCTGACCAAACCCGTCTTTCCAAACGTGACAGAATTAAGTGTCTTTGATGACGGCTTCTCGAAGTTTCCCAAAACTAACTAGAAGGCTAATAGGCTTATCGTTGGAACGGTTGAACTGGTTAACCAATTTACAAAAATAGATGAAAACTTCTTGTAGGCAGGAAATCAAGGGGCGAAGAAGTACAATTTTTTACAGTTTAGAGAGAACGCCAGTTAGTTCGGGAGCACACATCTTAATGACTATTACAGGGATATATCATCAGGTCTACATATTATGTGGGGATCCAGGTTTGAGATAATAACAGAAACCATATAGATCGTTAGATACATATTACTCAAATCAAGGTGGGAACTTAGGCAACGATACTCCATTCAAGTCTGGAGTTTAAGGAGAGAATTTACGGGTGAAACATTCAGCCCTATTAACAAAAGATGTTAACACATCAAATTAAGGGAAGAGTAGTTGAATACAGAACTTACGCTTATTTAATAAACAATTACAGGGCCGCCATTACTCACGAAGGCCAAGATTTTTAGATGCAACACAGTGCCTCGTTCTCGTAGCAATCAGAGACTTATCTCTTTCTAGGACTTGTTTACATTTATTAAGAGCATCAACGAATAAACGTCTGTTGTGACAGGAGGTATCGCGCTGATATAGCCGAAATTATGGTTCCTGTGGGCTATAGCAGAAGAGGTTGGTGTGCACCATGGGGAACATTGAGGTTTCACCTGGTATTTCCGAGAAATTTTTGAAAACATACATACCGGCTTTGACCCAAGAGAAAACCTCATGGACTCAATATTCGATTTGAAGGAGTTATGCAATATCAATCACTCTATATATTGTATAATTCGCTTCATCAGTAAATACCCTTGCTGCACATTTACAGCTGAAAAGGTAACATCAGACAACAGAAATATAGCTCTACAGAAGGATGCTGAGAATATTATAACGGGGTATGTCAGTAACGAGAATGTCTTAAGGAAATATGTTGGGATAAGTTATACCCAGAAAGAGACGAAATATCAGGAACATTTAATGAGGAAAACAGTCTGGAGAAATTAACAGTCACAAGATGGGCTAATAGAAACATTGAGTCTACACGGCATTGTGGGTGATAAAATCTACTAATTAACCCATAGTAGGGGGGGAAGAAGTGTCTTCTCCCAAGGCGGTTTGCGCGTGAGTATAACGAACACAACCGGAAGTAGGAACTCAAATTAACACTTCCAAGACGTTATTCATTACACCACCCACACATCCACGCTTACAGCATCTGGTATTCCCAAGCAGTCACCCGGCTAGTTACTGACCAAATCTGACGTTGCTTAACTTCGGCGTTCGTACTAGAATCAATATATCAACGTGATATTGTCGTTGTCATCGGTGGCGGCTTTATGTCGTATTTAATTATCATGAATATCATTTCTTCTTTGCTGATAACTTCCTTTATTTTGAGGGTGTTGATTAATTTTGCCGCCAACGTGCAGATTCAGTACGAGAAGCTTAAAGTTCCATCAAAACCAGCTACCGTCATTCATCCCCTATCGTCCCTTTGTAACATTTGATTGGAGGTGAAGGGTTGAATTCATATCTTCCATAAGGTTTTATTTACGCGTAAGGTAATACAACGAACCTAACTGAAATTGGAACTCTCCGATTACGAATTTCGAAACATTATCGATTATGCTATCCGCACATCTAAGATTACAGCACATGGGAATCGCTCACCCATCTAGGTAATGGCCCTGTTCGATGTTGCATAAATTCGGTGTTTATACGGGAACCAGTGTTGCAACGTGATGGGAGTGTAAGCATATTTGGAATAATTATCTCATTGTAAAATTACACGCATTACTTCAGATAAACTTGGCAAATCCGTGTTCTTAAAAATGTCAAAATACGGTCCGTTTTCTAATTTCCAAAACACCACAGATTCTTCTAATACAATATTCAATTCTTATACCGTTATGTTTATAAGGTTAAATTCCAGTAATGAGTGTGTTATCAACACGTCACTGGCCAAAAAAAGAACAACACTGTATTCAAAATCTTATGTAGCTCTGGCGAGACAGATACTATGCTAGGTCTTGCTAGGTCAGTTACTACTGAAAATTGAGTTCGATCCTCACTGGATGCCCCATGCTTTCGGCCTTGTATGACATCTAAGCTATGCTTGGAAAATCTTTGGGCACCTCGGCGTGGTGTAATGGTTAGCAAGCTTGTCTTGCTATATCAGTTACTACTGAAAAGTGAGTTCGATCCTCACAGGATGTCCCATGCTTTTGGCCTTGTGCCACATCTAAGCTACGCTTGGAAAATCTTTACTATGCAGGTATTATGAATATTATAGAGTTCTGATTTAACCGAGGTTCGGGATTGTGAAATTTAGGATCTCGACTGAGAGAGAAAACAGAAAAACAAGAATATGTCATCGACACTACTTATCAGTAGTGTCGATGACATATTCTTTGAGTCAAAACTATTGTAGATTACATAGATTGACCCCAAATTTTTAATCTGGGAAAAAAAACCCCAAAAAACTTAAAAACATTAGTTTGTAGTGCGCAATGAAATTAAATTCTCGGCATTACAAATTCCATAGAATTTTAAAGATTATTTATTTCTTCGGTTATAAAAACTCGTTTCCTTCCTGTAGCCACAATCTACATTCATCACTATACCGCTGATTTGAGATATTTTTAGAGACACTTTAATATAAATTTCGAGCGATATCCTAAAATGATTGGTATGACTTAGCCCCACTGAGAATATCCTATTTTGAATCATTGAATAGCTTGATTCTCTTCTGGATTTTCAACTAAACGTAGATAATAGCGTTTACGCGTTTAATAAACATCTGCCAAATTGTGATACTCACTTATATCAGTTAAAAACTCGGAGGGTGCTACTTATATCGGTTGACATTTCGATAAAATCATGAGAAATGTAATATTTCAAACACAGAGCTCTTTCCTTATTTTACACTCCAAGAACAAATACACGACACGACTCCTAATTCTTATTGTCGCCAGTCTTATGACTGCGTGTAGTCGTAGCTTTACTGCGTCGCTAAACATTAGAGCAGCTGCCTCCATATCAGTGGTTAAATGGTGCAGGAAATGCTTCGTAAATTTTAACGGCACCAGAACGAAATTCCTTTCACAGCGTCGAGAACCGTTACTGCCTGCCGCTAGATTCCAGGAAAGCAACATATTTTGCTCCTTCAGGGCCTGTTTATATTTCTGAGATGAGGTATTATGTACATTATTTACATTGTCGCCATATTTATCACAACGTTTAAGCCGTTGTACGCTCCGGCCTTCTTCAGATGGTTGGAATGTCGAACTGAACCCTTTATTTCGCTCAATGTTGTAGAGTGTTCTAGTTCCACGTGCCATGTTTGGTGGATGGCAGTTATCAGTTATCTGAAAGTTCTCCACTGCTTTGAACGGGTATTGAACTCACACTCTTTGGGTCCTGTCACTGGATCTAACTAACGCCTTTATCCACTGTGCCATGTGTCCTTGCTTGGTCTCACCTTCTCCACTGACTTAAGGTGAGGCAACTAAATCGAATCAACAGCTGTATCTACTGAAAGGAAAATTGGGTCACTGTTTTGTGCCAGATTTGTTTCGTCAGAATCCATCTTGCACATTGAAAATCTGCCTTTTTTTCTCTAAAACTTTTACCTCTCCGTATATAAAGAAAAATAAATAATTTCCCCGTTTTCCCTCTCTATATATCTGTCTATATCTCTTTCATACTCAGTAATTTATTCTGAAAATGATTTCTTGAGAGCGAGACTAATTTCCCGCTATTGTTGCAGTCCTTCAAATGTTTTGTCTTTTTTACTTGTTCAGACGAGAATGTAAACCATCTAACAATGCGATTTTAGAAAACAAATGTTTCCTTTCCATTTCCCTTACCCATGGAGTTCGATTCTCATCTTTTTCCACAGAGTTCTTTCTCGTCGTGAAACTGAATTATGCTTAGATATTAAATATATGAAATATATATATATATTTGATATACGCATGGAAATGTCGTACAATGACTGTGGCATAAGTATTTCGTTTTTCTTGCAAAAATTGGACTCTGCCAATGCACACGCGCTGTCAACCGTTTGACAATATCAAATGCGTATCTGTTCGGGTCAAATCCGTAATATAATATGGAAAAATGGATTGAATGGGAAAAGCAGAACTCAGCCATTTTGTTTTGAAGCTGTCAACTATATATAAACGTCTTCAGATCTCAACCCGATAACACCCGACATGTGTTACGAGGCAGGCTTGGAGGTTGCTGAATAGTCTTCTACTTCGAGGTAATTAACCTTTTTCCTTTGGTCATTGAGTACGGAAGGTCCACCGAGGTGATATTTCGGCCTACCATCGCCAACTGCTGGTGACAGATAAGACAGGACAAGATCATAGAAGGAAATAACAATAAAATCGTCTTTAAAACAAGCAAGTTCTCTCTCTCTCTCTCTCTCTCTCTCTCTCTCTCTCTAACCCTCCTTCTCTGGCTGGGTGTGTGTGTGTGTTTTTTTTTACTAGGGGAGAATTTTTACATTTCGCTACATATCCCAAATGCATAAATTTTCTTTTATTTCAATTTCTCTAAATTCTTTTATTTCTCTTTTCTCTCAGAAGCAACCGATTTTTTTCTTATTGTCCTCAATAATTGCTTATCGTACTTATTTACATTTTCCTGTTAAGCTGTCCATATCAGATGCCGGGTAATTATCGGTCGACAGTGAATGACAAGAGGTTTTCTCAAGCGGAATAATGTGAATAATATGAACGTAAGAGGAGGTGCAGTCGGTATTATGAGGTTATGTAGGATTGACCTTAAACTTGAATACGTTTTAAACTGGAGTGTACGTGGAAGCATCCCTGCGGGAGCCTCTTCCAGAAAGGAACGGTTCATGTATAATTCTGTCAGAGTAAATCTTCCTTTTTACATATGGAATGCGTAGGAGATGAGGGTGATTGAAAACTGTGGACACGGCATGGCGGATCTTATCTGTAAAAGTCCAAACCATCGAACCAAATAATTGAGTTCTCCCGAAAATTTACCCTAGCCATAGTAATATACTAGCGATAGGCTTGAGTCGCTGCGTCCGTGGCAGAGAGGCCATTAAGGAATTTGCTGCTAACTGAAGTGCATAATACTTAAAAAGCTATAAAACATTATTACTTTAAAGTGCCAATTAAAGGATAAAACGAGATATGATTATTCTTTATGATTTTATTCTTTGTCAGTTACTCTCGTCTCGTCTGTCGTATATGAACGATCTTGGACGCCAATAGGCGGACATATGGAGCTTAAATTTCATGTGTCGTATGTCTGAGAGACTTCTTTAATCATCTTTGGAGAATTTGTTTATATAGACATCTAACATTATATAATTCTGCATTCGATTAAACGCAGGTCAAGATGCTACTTGGCTACGTTTGAAGGACTAGTGTGAAATTTCAATGTGACGTCTGTTCTGATATAACACAACAAAATCCGTGAATTTAGTTGTACGAAATGGACAAAAAAGAGTGACACTGATTGAGGTATCGGAGAGCCGAGTTCGAATTTCTGTCTAGTTTCTAATACGCTTGGAAAAGGCATGAATCCAAATATTCTTCGCTCCAGCTATGGGTAAATAGCAGAAAAACGAGGTTCTATATAGCAACCGGTCAAGGAAAAGGAAAACGCTCAACTCAGATTAGCCTGGAGAGGGTTGAGCTCCGTTAAGCTATCTTGTCCAAGACGCACCACTTCATGTGGTACCCGTACAATTCTAATGAGTTACGGAATAGGTGATCGAGTATTACCGAGAAGGCGAAAGTTCACGTTAAAAAGAGTTTCCCCCCTGCGAATTTATTCAACGACAATTTTTGAATTCATAGGAACATGGTAATCTGCAATTTCATCCCTGTCTTTGGAACAGAAGTAAAGGGTTATCCATGGTTTCTTGTTGAAGATTGTGTTCTCAAGTTTCTTCTAAAGACTTCTCGTTCTCCTTCACTCACAAAATCTCTTTATGTATTAGTGACATCATCGCCTTGCTTGGGTAAATTGATTAAAAATTGCAAGAACTGGCAGTTACTCACATGTACTTTTCCTGGTAAGTAATCGGTAACATTTCTTACTAATAAATGTAACCAATAGAGACCATATGCTTTGTTTTATTTAATATTACGAAAACACGTTCTGATACTGAAAATACGGATAATTAGTAACACTGAATTGAAGAGAGTTGTAAAGGCGAAATCTAAGACATAATCGATACTACGAAAGAAATCAGCAAACATAAATACGAATTAAATTATTCATCCCAATTACGTTATGGCGAATATGACAACTATTTACTTATTTACCTTTATTTTAACTCGATTTTTTCTTGCTTCTCTTATTTTAGGAAATTTTATGTCAGTGATGTCTAGAGGTACACTTACTGTAATAGTTATCAATAAACAAAGTGGACCCTGCAAGCCGAATTACAGTTTGGTCCCGGCAGTTGCGTTACATTTTTCCGTAATACCCTTTGCGAAAATATGAACCAATTTATCTCACCCATACAAATATTCTTTAATTAAGGTAACCTGGACTCTTGGATGGATGTCAGTCTAGGTAACAGGGTTAAACCCTGGACTAAAAACCAGAAACACCAGGAAGAAAGCAAGGAGAAAGCCACTATGTCTCCAAAAATAGAACGTCCTGGCATTGCCGTTTTATTAAAATATGGAATCTCTCGTAAGCTATATCCTGAAGATATATAATATTTTTTTAAATATCTGGTCTGACATTCAAAGTAATTAACAGCAAATTACTTCAGTATCATAGACACAGCTTTGGTTATTCATTGTTTTAAATTTTAGAACACATTAAGCATTTGAAGCAATATTAACTAACAAACTCGGATATCAAGTCATATCCAAGAAAGTTTAATGGCCAACATATGTTTTATTTTTAATTGAAATCACCCCATGCAAGGCAATAAAGCCACTCAGACCCAAGGGTTTACAGGGTGTGAAAGTATTAGGAAACGAAACAATAATAACGAGCGGGAAAATGAAAAGACAATCAGGAGGAAAGTAGATAGATATTGACATTGCATTTAAATCCTTCCAAATTAGAGATGGCTTGAAAGCATATCAAGATCTATAAATTGCTGAGATATAGACGCCAGTCTAGTACTGCGCTTAAAATCAAAAGGTCTAGATACCATAGCGTACAGCTCATCCGAACAATTACCTTGAAAGTATGGGAACCTGACGGAGGTGGGAAAGTGACTGACGCTGAGCTGCTAGATTAAATATTGTTAATTCTTCTTTTGATTTTATCAAGTACCTCAAAGTAAATAGCGAGGTGGGGGGTTCTGAAAATATTTGGCAGTAATATTGGACTGTAGCTTTCATTATTAGTGTATTAGTCCCGCCCCAAATCTATCCTTATTAAATATAAATTCATATTGTGTCCTCTCCATCATTTAAAATATGCATGCCAATATATATATATATATATATATATAGTTGAAATTTGTTAGTCTGTATGTCACAGTGACTAGTCCTTTAAAGAGAAACACAGTAATTGCATTGGTATTGATGCAGAGGAGGACTAGCTTGTTTAATATCATTCTATAATGGACTCTAAATATTAATATCCGTGCAAGCTATATTTAACGATAAACAATCGTGGACATTAATGGTAAAATATATTGGTTTGACTAAAGGGTTCGTTAGGGCATATATAAAAATAATGTCTATAAATTCTTATGCCGCCTGGGAGATTGCTTCTTAAACACTAATAGCAAAACTTCAGCATTAAATACGTCTATTGGGCACATTTGCACTACACTGTCTTGCAGATTGATCTGCCACCTGTCGAAACCATGTGCAATCCTTGCACACATCAACGAGTACATCATGAAGGATGGAAATATAACTATCAACATAAGAAGAACATTAGTTCGGGCACTTCGACGTAGTGTAATGGTTAACAAGCTTGTCTCGCTAGATCAATTACGGTCGAATAGTGCGTTATCCTCTCACTGCGTGCCCCGTACTTTCGGCTTTGTATCATATCTAAGCTACGCTTAGAAAATCGACATGATTATCATTAGTGAATAACACATAAATTCTCTCCAACGCCTGATGCAAGGAAAGATTCTAGAGGCTATTGTTATAAAGATCAACACGCCATCATTAAATATTATTCACCACGGAAGACGGTCTATCAAATCGCATATGATATAATTAATGTGCACATATATTATATTAGTATAAAAATTAAAATAAATAATGTTATATAAGAATAAAGTGTCCATTACTGAATTAAGTGGATCACGTGACCATAGACGAAATGCTTACGGTCAAATCACGCTGAAAACACCGGTTCTCGTTCGATCACCGAAGTTAAGCATCGTAGAGCCAGGTCAGTACTTAGTTGGGGGACCGCTTGGGAACACCTGGTACTGTAAGACCCTAAAGTCCAACCCTTACCTCACAGTCGGTGGGGGGGTGTAAACGGTAGTGTCAGAGCTATGCCGCCCGGAACTTCGTTCCTGGTAGGGCCACCCAAGGCGGACAGGTCTGACACACACGCCGGATAACAAGGGCTCTGGTGAAAATCCAAGGAGCGTCTGCATCGGTAACCGGCGGCTTCTGGTCGTTCCTGTCTCTGCGTCTGTGGGAATCCCGCGGCAAGCAAGAACGTTATCCGAGTAGGCCTGGGTACCCTACTTCTGTAATTTATCCCAATAATCTTCTTCTCATAACAGGAAGAAGCCGGCTCAATCCGCCCAGGGTGAATGCCGCATCAGACAGAGACAGACAGACGAAATGCATTAGTAGGAAGTCGCGTGACATCTAATTAATCGTTATTCCCAATCTATCCTCTATTTCTATACGGACCGCTATTTTCTACTCTATGCACTATACTATTTCTCTATTTGGATCACTATACGGATTACTATTGGAGCGACTATTATCGAGCAAGTATTATTATTGCGATATTATTGGAAGGTGTCTAACACAAGTTTTGTTCAACGGTGACTATAGCTATATCTACGATTACAAAATCTCGACTACAATGAGCATTCCGAAAATGACAGCGAGTATTCACTGACATCACAAAAATAAATTAAATAAAAAATAAGACCCATTTTTTTGTGCGGCCTCGTTCTCAATAACCGTTACACATGACATCATGGTAAGCCATTTCAAAAATCCAGCTTCCCAAAGAATACCAGTATGTAGGCAAAGGAATTATAACTAACAACTAATGACCACATTTGTTCTTGATACTGACTTCGACAGTCGAAAGCCTTGAAGAAAACAATATGAAAATAGACAGATTATCCTTAAATTTGTGCAGAAAATTGGACAAACATAATAAAAAATTAAACAGGCAAACCCTGTCTGATTTTTTAATCAAACTTATTTGCATATATCTAAAATATATATAAAAATAAAAAAAGAAAAATCTACGGTGCTTTCCTTAATGAATTTAATATCAACATTAAGAAGTTGATAGGAGAATTCGATAGGATTACAATAGAACTAAAAAAAAAAAACATATGTTCAGATTATTCAGGAAAACATGCTTGAATGAAAATATGTTGCCTAAATATACGTGTCAGCTTCTTTTTAACAACGTTGATTATCGTTTAGTTTTTAACTCTAATAAATCTTAAAATAGTATTATGGCTAATTGTACATTTTAAAAGGTATATAATTGAAGATGCTAAAAGGTGTAATTTAATGACAAATAAAAAGAAGAGAGTAAATGTTTTTGGATATATAAATGTTGTTTAGTCAGCTAAAGCCTTAAATAACGAAACGCGTCACACGCAAATATTATGTGTGCCTTTTGTTAGGTTGAAGGTAACATCTAGAAAATCTACTTCGTTTAGGTTAGTTTTTATATAAATAAACTAACCAATCCCGATAAAGTTACTGTTAGAAAAAACAAATAAAGATAATCAACCCAAATAAACACAACTTAAAACTGTTTCTGCCAAAATAATAGTTAGAATAAAACTACAACAACCAACCCCCAAACGGAACAAATAGCTTTAATTAAATTCTCAAACCAAAACAAAACTATTAAATAAGTGATATAAACAAATTTTTACTACGTTAATAAAAAACACCGATTAAAAAATAAGTAAATAAATAAATAAAATAAGAAACAAAAAATAAAATTAAATAAAAACAAGCAAAATAATTTAACCCAAATAAATAAATAAACGACTTCCGGTAAAATAACCGACATAATAGACTACCCACAATGCACCACTGACCCGTATATGTATAAATAGCTGAGAAAAATAAAAGCACACGTGGCCTGACGATTGCATATAGCATGAAACAGACTGTCGCCTCTAAGTGTTGACTTCTATGTTCACTTTTTATATATATATATATATATATATATATATATATATATATATATATATATATATCATATTGCACAGCAACGACGTAGGACAGAACTTTAATTTCACCAAAGCCATCCTTTTCTTCATTTTTCTGCAGATCCATTATTCATGAATCTAACTTAATTCTTCCGAATACATAAAAATCAATTTATATACAAAATACGCACAAGAAAATTGTTCAAAATATCCTACAGCGTCCCATTAACCTTTCGTTTACAACCAGAATGCTTTCTTTCACCTATCTGAATATTATCTGTTATTTCATTAAACGTGACAACGATGTAAGCAATGAATTAGCCTAACACGGAATACAATTAAACTGCGTCATTTTGCTTTTTATCATTTTTAACATATCTGTCTTGATCTCTGACGAAGCTTATTAAACCAAAACATGTTAGATTAAAAATCTGTTTCCTCCTTGTTGTTTTCCCTATCTATCTATCTATCTATCTATCTATATATATATATATATATATATATATATATATAACCTAGATATTAGTGTGTATAAGGTTCCGCATATATTTATATATATTTAGGTAGTAGATTTTATCAAGTTTTGCATGTTTTTGTCAACAGCTTTCTCGTGCCCTTCTGACCTGACGTAATATCTATGTATGTTGTTCACTTTTAGACATAATGGATAATATTATTATTAGTGTCTCAACATAAGTTTATCTAGGTCCGTAGAAGATATTTCAATATGTGCCTGCCTGGAGAGTTCCCGCTATGTACATTTTAAAATGTTTTCTGCCATAGAATCTGTTTGTTTTTGTTTTACCAAGCATCTATTAAGATTGATTATTCTTGGTTTTCCCAATTCCCCAGACTTTTTAAGATGACCATGTAAACAAAATAGACAGGTGCACATAGAAAGAAATTGTTGAACTTTCTGTACATATAATGAGATTTAGTCGATTGGTTGTTTTGTTTATCGGCATATCAACACCTCTGTGGGTTATTTAATATCGAAATCCATCCAATTTGTACACAATTATATGGCTTCAGCTACAGATATCTTGCACGTAATTTTTATGTTTTATGGCTTCAACTACAGATATTTTGTACAAAAGAGCAAAAAGAGAATTATGCTTTTGTCATTGAGAAATCTGCAAACTGAAACTTGACATAAGACTTGGGTGAGTTAAATTGCTTTTTATGAATAATACAAGGAGGTGCTGTAAAGTTATTAGCCCAACTTCCCTCCAAGATTCTGATGTTTGGTCATTTTGTCAGATTTTGGAAAGAAATTAGGTTTGGTTTAGTTGTATTTCTGTGGCGGCTTAACATCCTCTTTGGTTTAATTAATACTGAAATCTAAATGCTTTTAATGCAGTTTTATGCCTTCAACTACAGATATTTTGTTAATAATTTTCTAGTATGTTTTATAGATATAGAGTTTGAAGATTATCTATTTTACGTATTATGTTCTGGCATAAACCTATTCTTTATAATAAAGCATTATGTTGATGGTTCCAGTATTTTCAAATAGTTTTCACATGTTATTTTCCTCGTGTTCATGTCTTACAGATGTTAACTGGGTACATTAAGTTAGAATTTGTTTCACTCTGATTGAAGCTTGACATGTTGTACATGTTGGTTGGTATTCATTGCTCAGAAAGTATGAATGAATGACGTATGTACGGCCTCGTCCAGTTAGCATTAGTCATTCTTTTATTCTTTCTCAAGACATTCCTTTCATAGGAATGCTTTGACTAAGAAATGAATTTGATTGAGAATGCTTTAATGTCCTCTTGTAGAAACATTTCATATTACTTCATATTTACTTATAATTCCATTTGCATTTTGTTTAAAGAATATGTTAAATAAAAGTAAGAAAAAACAATTAAACTTCCTTTTAATTGATTTTGAATTGTGGATTTAGAATCATTTGAGGAAAAGGAGAAAATTGTGAAATAACTTTTCATTAATTCTGTATTAGTTGTTCAGCCCAATTTTGTTTCAGCTAACAACATTCTTCATTTAAGATTTGGGATGTTTAAAAAGCCGAAAATCCTCTTGTAATTTACTCAAATTTTGGCAAGTTGGTTGAGATGAAAATTTTTTAGCTTACAAACATTGTTTTCAGGATACAATATTTCAGCTAACAGATTTCTTCTTTTATGATTTCGCATGTTTAAAGGTTCTCAGCCCAAATAAGAAAAAGAAAATTATTCTTCCAGTGGTTTACTCAAATTTTGGCAAGTGTGTTAAGCTGAAATCTGTTTCCTTTCATCTAAGATTGGTTTGATGATGAGAAGTTTATTATTTGTGTTGTTGGCCCAGGGCTCCTTCCCATTCATATTGAATATAACTATTTAATAGAAGTAAATAATATCATGTCATATCAGGTCGATCCAGATAATGAGTGAGTTATGGAAAAAGGTTGATACTCCAATTTTCGTTTCCCTTTTTATTGGCATTATTACATTTATGCTGTAATAACAACTTATCACATGGGTGGATCTGAATAGTTAAAAAAAGAAGTTAACGACAAAATTATACATACATATTTACAAGTGACTTAAACACAGAAAATATAACATCTATGCAAAAACAAACAGAGTAAATAGAGAATAAACACATGAGTTCTTACTTATAATATGGAGATTCATCTATGTTTCTGGAGAAGCCATGTTTATGATTCCAGATTCGAGTGGATCAGATTCATATGCCTTGTTGCTAGCTATTGTATATATTCCGCAAACGGGAAACGCCGAGTCCTGATTTTTAACATCAGGACTGCGAGCCGGAAATATTTTCTATATCTGGGAAGGATATATTTCCATAAGAAAACGGGCCATGTAAGTTGCACCATATGATGGAGGATGTAGATTTAGTTTCAGCAGAGTCCTAGGAAAAAACAACTGCTCCATTTGACTCCTGGAAGATGACTGAAGGACTACCAATATCGTCACTATTGACCGTCACGTGACACATGTCACTGCATTTCCACCAGAAGGACATAATAGCCTACATGTTTATTTTACTTTTTAGGTCCATTTAAGGTATCTTGAAAGTATTATTAAGAGTTTGTTTGGTTTGGGACAGGGTTTGCTGCTGAATCTACTTGCTCAGTCCCTCTAATTCATAATGAGAAAAGTTTGCTTCGAGAATTTGAAACTCAAAGAGCATAGGGAACGTTCGACTAACTTTGCCTGGGAGCGGTTATTTATCAACATTGCCGACTCAACCAATGAATAAATAAAGAAAATAGAGAAAGAACGTTGTCTCTGAAAATTATCCCTAAATAAACTTGCCATCTTCTTGCTGTATATAGTATGACCAAAACCTGAATCAGGTTGATTTTTTCCGATTCGAATAGGACTGAATATAAATTGTGTATACCTCAACTTAATTTACGAGAGGAGATTTAGTCTTTCATGCAAAACTACCTTTCGTTTAACAAAAAATATTCCTTGAAACATTTAAAAAACTACAAATATTTCAACGGAGAGACAAAAAAGAATTTTTAAAATTATAATAATCCATATATTTAATGGAACATTGACAATTTTAAACTATGGCATAAATTTTTAATTTTTATTTAACTAATTCTTATGTGATAGGGGGCTCAGAAAAATGTCTGTTTGTTCAGAGCCCAGTAGTGGCTTATAATGTAACTATGCTGGGCGGTCCTTTGTTACAGTTTCTGGGTGAGAGCGTATTTTCTAGATTGATCAGCAGTTTGAACAAGGCCAATACGCTCCGACGCTCGGTTACAATGACTTGCGACTTCGTGCTAGCTCAATTATCCACCTGCCCATCCCAAACGGAAGGGCAGGTGGATGTGTGGTTAGATAGTACACTTTTCCGTGGGTCAGCCAATTTGTATAGGTTATAAATAGAAATAAAACCTGACACTCTACAATTTTTACAATATCAATATACATATAGTTTCTATGTAGATGTGTGTGCATGTGTATATATGGATTCATAGGTATATAGGGAGATATAGGTATGTAGATATAGATAGGGGTTAGGATATGTGTAGAGGTGTATGGATTGTAAAAGAAGGATCTAATTTTCTCTTAGTAATGTTTTATCCAAATTTCTCCTCTAGAATTCTCCAAATGGAATTGAGTTTAAATAATACGGAGGTAATTGGTAATTTAATTTAAATGGAAATATATTACCCTTTAATAATCATTATTGATGATAAAATTATTTAAATTGGAAGAACCTTTGATAATAATTGGGTAGATATCTAAAAACAGTCACGAGTTTAATTTATGAACAAAACTCAGACGAATAGATGTCAACTGAATAATCAACAAGAAAAAAGTATGTGTACGGATATATAGAATATTGTAAAAGAAGGACCTAATTTTCTGTTAGTAATCTTCTATCCAATTCTCTCCTCTAATATTCTCCAATTGGAAGTGAGTTTAAATAAATAATACGGAGGTAAATTTTAAATTGATAACCTAATTTAAATTGAAATATATTACCCTTTAATAATCATTATTGATGATAAAATTATTTAAATTGGAATAACCTTTGATAATTAGGTATCTAAAAACAGTCACGAATTTAATGTATGAACAAAAATCAAACGAATAGATGTCAACTTAACAATCTATAAGAAAAAAGTTTAGGAAAATATAAAAAAGATTACTAGATATAAAATGGATTATTCTTTCAATGTACTTTCTATGAATTTTTAACAATCGACTATTTCATAGAAAATACCCAAAACTCCAACAAACATCAAATTAAATTCCTCGTAGATCTTGCAGACATTTTGATTTATATCAAACTTTAACCCCCGAATATACCCTTTAAAGGAATGCGAAATAACAGCGTCTAAGAAATTGAGTGAAACCTGCTCTCATGGACATGATTTATTATTTTATTGTTTGCTGTATTTTCTCCCTTTTAAGTCGGTCTTCTCCCTCACCCCTTACCCATCTATATCTAGAGATAACATACGTTAAGTTAAGCGGCGTCTAGCCTACACAGAGTGGGGTTAAGGATAAGGAATTGAAATGGTACATCTAACTCACATATCTTCTCTCCCACCTCACTTCCTCACTTCGTTAATTTTACATATGCTTGGTGCGGTCCGTCAAAAAATGTGTAAGTTTCTTTTCATTTTTCATTTCAACTTTTGGAAGTAAAGTCTGATGATCCAGAGCCCTTTAAAGGGGTTGTGGTGAAATAACTTATTACATGGAACCTTAAAGTGATCTGTTTTTATTCAAATATATTTGCTCTTAATTTACATTGAGCTCTCTGGATATCATCCTCCTTGGGTCTACCCATACGGATTACCTAGTTTTGCATAAACTATATATATATATATATATATAAAAGAAATATTTTGTAGTGGTTCCAACGAGAGAAAAGTATGTATATTAAAAAGAAGAGAAGAGAGGTGCCGCAAACGTTTTTGGTTGTAATGTGGATTTATTTAGAAAAAATATTATGCTTTGTTTTACATAATTTTACTACGACATGTGGTTCTGGTCTCGCGACCGTCTTCAGATAAAAGTGGAGATTTCTACATATTATTAAAAATGATATTATTAGAAAGAAATTCGGATTACCAACACACAAACAGAGAATGTCTCATATCGAGAATATCTCACATTGAACATGAAGAAAAATTAATTATTTTTAATAATATCATTTTTAATGATATGTAGAAACATCCACTTTTACCTGAAGACGGTCGAGACCAGAAACACGTGTCGTAGTAAAATTATGTAAAACAAAGCATAATATTTTTTCTAAATAAATCCACATTACAACCAAAAACGTTTGCGGCACCTCTCTCTCTTCTTTTTTTTTTATATATATATATATATATATATATATATATATATATATATATATATATATATATATATATATATATATATATCTGTGTGTGTATATATTTGTGTGTCTGTGCGTGTATTCGCTTCTTAATCCAAGAGATAACTCCTACGTTATTTTTTAAATGTCTTTCCATAGAGAAATTCCAAAGAAATCCATGTTTTTTCTCTTCATCCTCGTTAATTCAAATCTCATTTGTTGAAATTGAATTGCAATTTAAAAAAGAAAAATGGCTTATTTAAACCACTCAAATTCAGTAAGCACTTTCCTTGTGTTTAATGTTTTGGAAACAGAAAATGAGCTTCATTTAAGGGCATTAATCGGTTGAAAATTCTAGCTTGCGAAATTCGGTATTTGCTTGAAGGAATCAAAGACAATTTACAAACTTTGATCGACAATCACTGATCCCATGGCTTTCAGTTGATTCAGGAAAAAAAACAGCTGGAAGTTTTTAAGTGGTTCTTACGCCACTTTAGAGATAAAAACTCGTATCGCCGGTGGCCAGTAAACACAACTTATTCTTTTAAAATATCGCTTCGTAAACAAATTAATTTTTACGCTTCAGCTCATAAAGTAAATAGTGAAACACATTTTCGAACTACCAGTTTCAAATTTATTAAGGATGATATATAAAATGTTTATTTTCTTTAATTTAATTTCTTTTTTGTCGGATAGATAAGCCGGTTCCTTAAAGGTAAGTTCAAAATGCTGGTTTTCGTGTCTTCGCTACTAGTTATGACTAATTAAGTCGGTTACTTGAGGACTAATTAATGGACAATAATACAACGGATTAGATATGCCAGTCTAGCTAAATTAGATAGTTCAACTGAGCTTTTAAAAATGATTTTATATCAAGTTTTTTTTCCCTGGTGTCTCGACTATATGAATTCAAGCGTACTACTAGATTGGCTGCCTATGTTTCTGACATGGGGTATTGTAATTATTTACATTATTTACATTGGTAAAACTGTTGCCCTCATCTTTATTGTCATATTCACGACATTTCGGCCGTTGTATGCTCCGGATTTCTTCAGGATCTGTCTATGTTTCTTAGTTGAGGTATTGTAATTATTTACATTATTTACATTGTTAGATTTGTTGCCTTCATCTTTATTGTCATATTCCCGACATTTCGGCTGTTGTAGGTTCCGGTTTTTCAGGTGATTGGAATTTTGAACTGAACCCTTTATTTCGTCCACCAATAATAACATCTTTGCAATATGAGCCTTGGTAAAAAATGTTAACTGAAAAATTGATTACGAATGGCCAGTGGATTGAACATAGGCTGGACCAATGACTACACCCAAAAAGTTGATGGCTCAAAACGTGGCTACTTCAATGGTGAACAAAAACTTGGAAGAGGCATGGTACGTGGGACTAGAATAATCTACCCTGACGGACGAAATAAAGAGTTCAGTTCGAAATTCTAATCAGGCAAAGAAGGCCGGTGCATACAACGGCTGAAACTTGGTGAATATGACAAGATGAGGACAACACTCGGAACAATGTAAATAATTACAATACCTCATCTGAGAAACATAGACAAGCAATATAGTAGCACGTTTAAATTCAGTCCGAACAATCTAAATAATTACTAGTTTAGCATTGAAAATATTGTTGAAATAGCTAAATGCAGCCACTACTTCTACTTCTAAAGTTTCTTTTCTCGCACTTCTCGCCTGTGGAATTCCCTTCCTGTTACTCGTTTCTCTGATAACGACAATCTTCAAAAATCGTCAATCGCCATCTTCTGTCTTCTTCAATTACGTTTCTCTTTTTTCCTTCCCTCAATCTTTTCTCTCACTTTCATTCCCTGTAACCCGCTGCGTACTAGTGGCATTCACGCCTTGCTTGGAGTGAAATGATTTCAAAAAAGATAATTTGAAAGGCGTTTAGGTGAAAGGAAACGTAATGATCGAAACAAAAACCTGGGCTAAACTCGCCACAATAATTCAGTAAACCACCCAGTGAACTTAAGGTAGGTCTCTTGATCAGAACCACCTCTAAATATAAATTGAGATTTTGTATACACGCCAGCTTGCTAGCACTGTCATGTAGCTTGCAGTATTAGGTAATCTCGAATGGTCACCTATCTTAGTACTAACCAGGTTCAACGTTACTTAACTTTGTTGTTTCAAAGGTAACCATTGTTTCAACGCGATATGACCGTAGTCAATATAACCCACATAATGACCAATAATAATTGTTTAAGACTATATGAATCTGCTATCGGAGCCATCTTATCCTGGTTGTAGACACCTGATCATTTGTGTTACTTCACATACCCACACTGTTTTATAATGCAATTATACTGAGGCTTTAGGTACAATTTATGGGAGAGAGAGCATGATGAACAGACGACAGAATCCGCCAAATCTCGGTAACAAATACTTTTGAAACCATCTTAGCCTGGACGTAACCGGCTTCTAAACACAATCGTCTTCACAATATCATAATGTTAACGCATTTTACCAGCCTTTTTCCAACTAAGGTTAGCCTGGAATTGTTTCCCTGATAAATCGAAGATTCGAAGAAGGCTTTTTTTTTACTTAGAAAGTTCTAACCATCTGACCACGCATCCATCAAAGAACCTGAGACCCTGAATATAAGTTTCACCAATCACGATTTTAACTTTAAATGTAAAATAACAAATAAATGTAAATTTACTTCTGTAAGTACATTACCACGCCATATATTTCTTGACTTCAATTAATCGTAATTTGTGATCAAAATTCTAAGGTGGTTTCCAAATTCAGCGAAAAAATTTGAATGACAAAGCAAGTTATATATCAAATGCTTCTCAGAAATGTCAGCAATGGTTATTTCAATTAGTCAAATCCCGTGATCAAATTGTTAAAAGGTTTTCGAGATTCAAGGAAAAAATCATTTTATTTAAATAGCATAGCTATTTAATACTAAACCTCTCAAAAATGGCACCACTGCTTATTTCAATTAGACACATCCTGTGAATTAAATTTTATGCTGGTTTTCACTTTCGAAAGTAAAATATTTTTAAATAAACAAAAAAAAAAGGAATTTAATTTTAAAACAACTCAACCTAATATGTTGATTGATTATTTCAAATAGTCAAATCTTAAGTATTTTTAAGTAGTCGAATCTTAAAAATGCTAAAATTGTTTCTGATTCCTGCCAATAAATTTGCTTTATTTAAATAACAAAACTATATTCCGTTAGCCTCGACCTGTTTACTTCCTTTAGTTCTATCTTTTGAACAAAAGGCAAAGGTCGTTTCCGCGTTCGAGGATGAAAATGCCCTTATTTAAATAACAAAGCAAAATAATTCTAAAATGCTTCAACAAAATGACATAGCTGGTTATTTCAATTAATTAAATCGCGTGATCAAAATGCTGAGATCGTTTCCAGTTTCTGGAAAAAGAATCGGATTATTTGAATAACAATGCTATTAAAACCTGTTAGTTTCCTTTTTGTTTGAAAATGCTGAGGGAATTACAACTCTCAGTGAGAAATGTCTTTATTTTAATAACACCGATGTGTACATATAAAACCCATCTAAAAAAATGAGTACAGCTTCGGTCTATTTGGGCAAATTCCGTTGCTCTAAATGGTAAGGTATTTTCCATTTACACTGTGAAGGAAATGGCTTCATTTGAATGAAAAACAACTTAATTGCGAAACCGATCATGCAAATGTCGACCTAACTTACGTCCTTTTATTCCCATCACGGCCTTAACGATGCATTTGAATTAGCAAAGCTCTCAGAAACGCTTATTTATAAAAGAATTTAAAAATCCTGATCGAAAATAAATATAAAACATTGTTCTTTAAATATGTTAATTTTAACTGCTGAATATGCCGCTGGTGTAACTGCGTTAAAAAAAACACAAGTTGACCAAAATCAGCTGCAGGCTGCTAAATACAAACTTTTCTGCAAAGTCAACATTCATGTATTTGTAGCGTAGCGGTAATTGGCCCGTTAATTGGAATCTCTCAATTCTAGCATGAAATATTCAGCTTCGAACCATTGTCATAGCTAAATGAATGTCTCTGTCTGTTCTTCCCTAGCCATGGGTTAAATAGCATGATAAGCACGGTTCTCAAATCTCGATTGGCAACCTTTCAACTTTAAATAAAACTATGAATTTGAAACCGTTGAGGAGGCAATGCCAACGCACTCCATTATTTTAATCAGTAAGTGCGTAGTAATTTACAGATAATAAAAGGGAAAGGGACCAATTATGCCCACAGTGGAAATGGTATTTATATATTCTCACATCTAGGGACTATCCGCTGAAATCGGAGGATCAAGATTGATGCCTGATTCATCCCAACAGGGGACCAACTGAACAATATATTTCAGCAGCCATACGTATAGGCACGTTTCCTACATTAACCACCCGCCTTCCCGTCATAATCTAATCGATGGTGTGTGATAAATTATGCTAAATGTTACATATTTGATGTTACAGTTTGACGTAGGTAGCATTTCCATAGACATTGGCATATCACCAACTTTAGATATTTATTTAATTTTCGAGATTTCGAACAGAAACTTCTATTATTCTGTGAATCATGTTCTTTTGTGATGTGATCGAACATGGTTCTCCACAGCATTCTGTATGTTATTGTTCGATGATTTGTCCATTTCGCAACCGCAAACTTAATATGTATGAATGAATACTTTTAAAATTGCCAAAAAGAATTACATGCAAAAAACTAAAAATGTAAAGATTTGTAAAAATGCAAAATTATCAAAAAATTAAATAGAAAAAATGTTTATACAAATTGAATGAGAAATTTGTTTAAATTGGAAAAAAAGAATACTTTTACGAGGGTAGACTGAAATGTTCATAGACTTTTTATGACAGTTTGGTAGTAGACTTGTGAAATCTTGCATGTATTAATTTCAAAATTTCTTATTAATAAGCGCTCATACATCCGGCCTTGTGCCACATGTAAGCTACGTTTAGAAAAACAGCTTCTTATTAATAACCACATTGATTTATTCCAAGTAAACTGGCATCTGACAGTTCAGAGAACACTGTTCATATTGTTGGTGAAAAGGGCATCCCGACTTGGTGTAATAATTAGGAAGCTTGTCTCGTTAAAACAATTACGACTCAGCAATGAGTTCAATCATCACTGAGGGCCCCATAATTTCGGCCTTGTGCCACATCTAAGCTACGCTTAGAAAATAACTATATTGTTGGTCAAAAAAATCGTTAACAACAGATATGACGTCATCATCGCTGCGATACTGCTTCCAAGCCAATGATTTTTTTTGAAATATTGGTGGACAGATGATAGTTAAATCAGATCAGCTCAAAGCTATAGTCACGCAAAATAGCCATTGGAAACAAGGACTGAGGAATTATCGTGATGAAACAAGGCGTCTTTCGTCCATTTTCTTGGGCATTTAGTCTTGATAAATTTTCCTAACTGCTTCCGCGGGTTGGCATAGTACTCTACACTGATGGTGTTGTCAATTGACACAATGCCTTTTGCCTGCACCAAAAATGGTCATCACCTTCCCTGCAGATGAAATGAAACTGGATTTCTTTAGAGCAGAAGGAATGTTTCTACTGCATGGAATGTTTCTTTGTCTCTGGCTCAAATTCAGTTGGTTATGTGCCATGCGTGATAGACGCTTAGGCAATCATGTATATATCGATACATGACTGACGAGGCAGATTTTCCCTGCAGTAGGTTGCCATTGCTTTCTGCGGTAGGGCAGTTGTCATCTAAGGCTATAGAACCCGGTGTGTCCTATTATTTACCCATAGCTGGGAGGAAGAAGAGGATTCATACTTTTTCCCAAGGGTATTAGCACGTAAGTGAATGTAATGGTTTCGACTGGAATTCGAACTCGGCTCTCTGATTCCTCAATCCGAGCCGCTATCCATTATGCTACCGTACCAGAAATGTCAGAATTGCGTGCGACCTGATCAGCCTGGTGCACTTTTGAACAAGTGTCAGAAATCATGGCATCCTCAAGTAGAAACCTTCGTCATGCCAAGTTCATTGTGCAGAATATTCTCCACTCCCTCGCGGAATATTATAATAATATTGGCTAATTGATTTATAGTCAATCTCCTGTTATCCTTCACAATGTGGTGAATAGGATCAATATTTCCCTAGCAGTTGAAGAATGTCCACATCCTGGTTCATCTTCAAGACTTTCCTTTGTCTTCCTATATTTAGTTTCCTATTTTTTGACTAGTGATAAAGCTGGAGCAACATCCTCTTATGTAGCAGCCATGCGAGCATTAATGCCCTTGGGGGCTGTACCGTTTTTCAGCAGGTACTTGATAACACAAAATGCCAAATTTTGTACATTTTTACGAGCAGTTTCTACTAATTGCATTGAAGTCTTTTCTTTGAGCAGTCAGATATTAGTTTATTGGGAAACAAACAATACAGTTATTAACAGAAATAGTTAACATTAAACTATGCAAGATTTCACAATTCTAGTATCATTCTTTCATAGTCATCCTTGGAACTTTTCAACCCACGCTCGTATTTAGTTTTTAAGATTTCGAACAAACACATAACAAAAGACTTTATATATCTAAAAAAAAAGAAACCACTTAGATATCTTAAAATAATCATATTTCTATTATTCTGTGAGCCATTTGCTTTTGGGAAGTGAGCAAACACGTTTCTCCACAACATCTTATAGCTTGTTCTATGTTTTGAGATGTTTCCTTGTTCAAGCAGCAGAGTGTATGGATGAATAGCTTTACAATTGAAAAAAGTAGAAAGTAAAACAAATGAAAAACATTGAAAACATTTTGAAGACGTGTAAATTTTTAAAACTGGAAAAATAATATTTGTAAAAATGTAAAATTATAAAACGTTGCGAAAAAATTGTTTTAAATTTAAAAGAAAATTACATTTTTAGAAAAAAAGTAAGAAATTATAAAATTAAAAAAAAATGAATGATATCTTGAAAAATGAAATGTCTTATAATTGAATGAAAAATAATGCAAAAGATGAGGCGGTGCTGAAAAATTACCAAATGACAAAAGTATCAGATATTTGTTGAAAGTGTCTCTTGGTCAGAGCGATATAGTTTTAGCGTTGCATCTTATTATGGCTACATTGAAATCTGCTATATCTTTGCTTATAGAAATTTTTAGCTGCTTTGTGCACTTATGACAATATATGAGAGTTGCTTTCTTTCTAAAATCATTCATTTGCCAGAGATAAAAAAATGAAGTCGTACAGGAAGTTTGATAAACCAAATTACAAATGGGTGAAAAATTTCATATTTCGATTCGGGAAATAAAAAAATTCTTGAACGGCCATTCTAATGGATCCATTTGCGTTAATGCAGGTGTCCCCAATGCTCCATACTAAGTTCTACTTTGTTTTCGATTTTTATTCAGCCTTCTCGGTGATATCAGCTCTCAAATGTGTGTCAACAATTTACCCCTGTTTCAATAGTAACTCTGATTGTCTGATAAGGTCAAATTGGTGGCTGATGTAAAAAAACGACCTTTGGTTTCCTTTTAAATAGGGAAAATGATGGCTTGTTCATTTTTTTGCCTCCAAAACTAAACCGCTCTGTATTAATCGTATGAGAGAATCATTTTTGTCTTTTCTAAGCATATCTGTTGCTAAACCCCAGGAGAATGACTCGTAGCACTTTCTCGGTCTGGTAATCTCTGCGGACAGGAAGTGGAAAGGGTATATTGATTCCATTGCTATAACATTTGCTAAGAAAGTTGGTTCACTATATTGTGTAAGACAATTTTTCTCCAGAAATCTGTCCTACATACCATTTGCCCATGTTTTTAATATTGCTGCCACATACGGTTTGGTACCACTGCACTATATTTCAAGATTCTTGATAAAATCCAAAGAAGAATTGGTCCTGGCTTCTTGACTTCATTTTACCCACTGCCGTAAAGTTGCCTCCCTGTGCCTTTTCTATAAATACTTTCATGGCAACTGTTCAAATAAGTTCTTCACTATGGTACCTTGACTTTATAAATTTAAGCGCAGTACTAGACTAGCGATGAGGGCTCACCAATTTATAGCGCTTCTTGCTTGTGGAACTCTTCTGGTTTCAAGTCAACTTTAATATTCAAAAAATTAAATGCAATGTCAATCGATATCTACTTCTTCCTGATTACTAATTTTTGCTCCCGTTCCTTAGTCATGTTGCTTTTTTTCTAATTCTTCCCCACCCAGTGTTTTAGTGGCTTTATTGCCTTTCTTGGGTTGGACACGATTAAAAAATAATAAAATAAATATAATAAAAGTTGCAAGAACTGATTACAAATATATAACATCAAATAATCTACAGAGTAACATTTCATTGCACGAAATATGTATTGCCCAATCAGTCAGTCAGTTAAAGGTCACTTGGGATAGAGGCTTGGGCGATCATGTAACTTTCGATACCAGAGTGACGAGCAGAATTTTTTCTGGCAGTAGGTTGCTATTTATTTCTGTTGTAGACTGGATGCCAACCAAGGCTAAGGAACACCTGTTCTGCTATTTCTGGGGTAGAAGGAATGGATTATACTTTTTCTCAAGTGTATTTGTGCGTAAGTGAATCTAATGAACTAGACTCGGATTCGAACTCGGCTCTCCGAGTTCTCACTTCGAGCTGATATCCATTACATAAACACGCACTAGAAATGCAAATAGCGCATATATATCTTTTCGGCTAGACGGTCGAACTCCCTGCCTCTGATCAGAGAGGAACCCAGACGAGACTCAGCCGAAGGACAGAGTCTCGATCGGGGAGGTTGACCAACCCGATCCCGTTGATGCGGGTTCTACGGGCATTTTTTGGCCGACCCTACGGGCTCGGAGAATCTTGTGCTACATGAAATCCTCGTGGGGGGCTGGCTAAATATACTAGCTGAAATCTTTTCGGCTATACTGTCAAACTTTCTGCCTTCGGGCAGAGAGCGAACCCAGATGAGGCTATGCTTAAGGGCAGAGTCTCATCTGATGTAGTTAGACAGCTACCCAACCCCGTTTTTTACGGGGCTTTCGGGAAATTTTTGCCCGAGCCTACAGGATCGGATAGCCCACGTTATATTCGACCTTGGGCCACATCTGATCTCTCGGGGTGGTTGGCTAATATCATAGCTAGAATCTTAGTCAGCTATGCTGGTAGAACTCTCTGCCTCCGAGCAGAGAGGAACCCGGACGAGGCTATGCCGAACGAGAGAGTGTCGCTCGGCGAGGTAGACCGACACGACACCGTTTATGCGAAGCCTACGGGGATTTTTGGCCGAGCATACGAGCTCAGGAACCCCACATTGAATGCGGCCTTGTTTCACATGTGATTGCGTGGGGCAGATGCTAGATACCCTATCTGAAATCTTTTTCGGCTCTACTGGTTAAACTATCTGCTTCTGAGCAGCGATGATCCACAGACGAGGCTAAAGGTCAGATTCTCGTTTCGGGAAACAACTACCCGACCCCGTTTTATACGGGTTCTAGGGAAATTTTTTGCTGAGCCTACGACCTCGGGTGCTCTACAATAAACGCGGCCTTGTGCCACATCTGATCGCGTAGGAAGGTCAGTAACTATACTAGCTGGAATCTGTTACTCAACTGTTGTCGAATTCTCTATCTTCGGGCATAGAGATACCCGGACGAGGCTCGAATTGTCCCATTTTAAATTCTGCCTTATGCCACATCCTACCTTGTGGTGAGGTTGGTCAATATTACTTGCTGGGATCTGTGGTGTACGACCCAGACTTACGCGAGAAATACCGACCTTCCACTCACTACTGGTTTGACTTGCGACGACATTGTTCATAACTATTACCTTTATTCTTATTGTATCGGTTTTTACAATAGAACTTTACTTATTCTATCCAACTTGTTTTTCAAGTATATACTCCTATGAGCACGGAATATAATATTAAATAAATCTGGTGTGATAATGCAACCATCTTCACGCCTGTTTCTATTCAGTTTAGATTCGATCCATATGCAGGGTATTTCTCCCAATAACTATTCAGGATTATTTTTATATCGTACCCAAATAAATCATGTTATATATATATATATATATATATATATATGAGAGCAATAAACAAACTTAGTTTTTTTGGTTTTTTTTATTATTATTATTTTATATTGACTTTATCTTCATCCATTATTTTCTTTCATTCCTTTTATTGTCATTAGCACCAGTATTGTAATCTACATTAACAGAAGAAACGTTCGGTCATTCACTGGAGACAGCCAAAAACCTTGTCAAGATTAACTCATCTCCTTAAATAGAACTGAATATGCTCAAGAATTGAATGCCTTATTTTTATTTGCAGTGGAGGAGGTCACCTTCCTCATTGACTAATAAATCTGAAAATGTATCCTTTCTTTAATATTTGAAATAGAAATCTTTCTCATTAACAAAGTATTACTCTTAACTTGATAGTTCTTTCCATAATCTTAGATTAGTACAAGCCATTTTTTTTTAGAAATGAATTTGAGCAAGCTACTAGGTTGGTACATCGATTCCATCCTTTCATTGTCGAAACGGTTAAATGTAGTCTCTTAATAAAAAAACATTATAATAGTGAAAAGTGTATCCACACCAAAAGTTGAGATAAAAGAAAAAAATAAGATTGAGTAAAGCTACAACCACTACCAATACTGCTACTAAAATTAGCAGTAGTAATAATAATAATAATAATAATAATAATAATAATAATAATAATAATAATAATAATAAAGATTATAGTTACTTGGATAGAAAGTAACAAGATGGAATAAAAGTACTGATAAAGTAATAGTAATAATGAAGAGTGTATTAACCCAGAGTAATGGGATAAATAAAAGAACAATAATGAGAAGGAGTAAAACTAGTAACATATTTTGGCATACCAATTCTTTAGTCTTTCCCCAGTATATGTTTGTAGAAAATCCAATATTAATATTTAGAGTAATGACAAATATGGTATTAATGTTGAGTTTCCTAACAGAACTTGGAACAAAGTTTTTAGGTTCCAACAATACTAACAATGAATGAGAAAATAAAACTATAGATACTGTCAATAATCAGGATAAACTTTTATGTATCTATAATGTAAGAATAAGTATTTCCTATAAATAAGTCAATCAATAGGAGTGATATTCATCGCTGTGTTTGCATATGACTGGAATATGGTCATTCTTACACTTGAGAAGTGGATAGGTTTTAAAATATTTGTTTTTAAAAATATTTCACCCCAAATAATATGGGAATGCCACTAGTACACACGGACTATAGGGAATGAAAATCAATGGAGGACTGAGGAAAAAGACACAACATGAACGGGATTCAAGAAGATAGAAGATGGCGATTGCATTTAAATTTTTGAAAATGTATTTATCAGGGAAAAAAGTAAAAGGTCATTCCACAGGTGGGGAATTCGAGGAAAGAAACCATTGAAGCAGAAATGGCCGTTGCATTTAGCTATTTCAACAGTAAATCGGTGGGACCTAAATGCCAATCTAGAGGCACGCTTAAATTCATGCAGTCAGGACCAGGGAAAGAAGCTCGTTAGAGTAGTTGCAATGAAAATATTGGTAGAAAAGAGAGAGGGAAGCCACGGTAAGAAATTGAAGTCGAGATACAAAAGATATTCCTGAATTCTTCGAATTTTCTATTGACATGCTCTTTCTGTCTCCTCCTCAGATTCGGCCTCTCCGTGTCTACAAACGTCCTGGGGATTTTTCTTATCAGTTTGCACGGGAAGGGAGCACCTAATAATCAAAACCAACCAAGATCATCCAAATGAGCTTTGATTTTGAGTAGTGTGCCATAAAACTTTCTATAGTTCCATCATTGTGGAATTTTCAGTTAGTATCTGACATCGTGGTCTCTTCTGTTTCTAACGTCCATACAGAATATCTTATTACGATTTATGGTTTTTTTCATTTTTTCTATTGTCTAGGTATTCCTGGGGCTTTCTATCTGCGTCTTCCATCAACACTGTGTCATCTAAATATCATATGTTTTAGGATTGTGCCCATCAATAATAAATTCTGGTAGGACATATAGTTCTCTCAGAAAAACTTCGCTTTAAATTTTAAATACTCATGTTAAGTTGACGAGTCTATGTATTATACCCAGTTTTTATTTTAGTATAATTAATCCTCTTCATTTTCCATACGTCAACAATCGATTTGACTTCCATCAAATGTTCTGTATTATTCTCATATATTTCCCAAATAAAAAAAGGCTTCCCTAACTTTTCAAATATATCGTTGTGCTGTACTTTATCAAATGTTTAAGAAGATTATTTTGAATATGCCCTGCTGATATGTATGTCGTCAAATACGTTAGTAATTCTTTTAAGGTAAGAAGATACATTTATTGCTGTATGAACAAGCATTCAGTTAATATGAGTTGGAATTTGGAACCAAACTCTTTATTTAGTCCACTGGTGTATATTGTTCTAGTTCCACGTACCATGCCTTTTCTTGATATCTCAGTTTCTTTTATTTCATTTTAGTAACTCAATTCTCCAAATCTGTTTTTTTTTTTTTTTTTTTGTGACCAGGTATTTAACTCACAACTCTTTGGGTCAAATGACTGGATTACTTCAGACAGCGCTTTTGACTACTTGATCATGTGTCCATGAGGATATCAGTGAATTAATTATTGAGACTAATAGATCAGTAAGCATTTATTACAACGTTTCTGTTATTTATTGTTTTTTTGTTTCTTTGTTTCTTTCTTTCTTTTTTCTTTCTAGCAATCCGGTTCCTATATTGTATTCATTTCTATGCTTGGTCGACTTAGGAGATTTTTTGCCTAGCATATGAACTAATTCCTTAAATTTTCGCATTTTCCATTGATGTCTTCTGTCTATTATTTCAGTCTCATCTCACAGGAAGCGGTGATCTCCCTTTTCCCTCCATATGTGTTCAGTCATGTCTGATTTTCCTCTCGTGTTACGGCTTGACGGTCCTCCGGCAGTCTTATTTTAAGGGGACGGCCTGTTTCTCCTTCATATTTCTTAGCTTCACGGAATGACGTACATACAGTCCTTAATCCTGTTCCTTTCTACGGAAGGTTTTACTCGGAGGAGGTGTTTCGAAGTGTTGAACCAATTTTGAAAGTCGTGCCGATGTTATATGGGCTACATATATGTTTTTTTTCCGATGTTGAAGGAACATGATTAATATATCCAACTTGAACGGACGTTTAAATCTCCTTACCGATATCCGTTGGATCATTGGGATAGCGAAAGATGCTTTCATAAAGCTAAGCAAAATATTAAGTCATTCGAAAATCTCATTAGAAATAAAGAAAATTGTACATAAACGTTGTTTATCGGTCCCTCTAATATGCTAGTGCATGCCGGGCAAGTCCAATTCACAGATGACGGAGAAACTTGAGGAAAGAGAAATATGGTTATACAGAAGAATACTGAGAATCCCATCAAATGATCATAGACAGATGAAAATTTTTTGGCACCTAATAAGGAAAGTGGGATTGGAGAAATTGACACTCACAAGGCATAAGTAGAAGAGAGAAAAGCAGCCCATAACATACCTAACTAGAGTGTGTAAATGGATAGCAGAAAAGGGATTAGGAAAGAGTTAGTGAAAAGATTAAATTAACAAAGCCCAACAAAGAATAGGAAATTGTGGAGTGCCATATTCGCTCACGTCCTGAAGGGACACGGCACACAGAAAATAAGAACACAACGTATCTTATGATCCATTGAAGAAGACTAAAATGTCAGTCAGAGAAAATATAATAAAGAAGAGATTTATGTGTCCAAACAACTTTCGATATATACTAATCTTTGTTACCGTTTCTCGATCATGATTTGCTTTCTTCTCTGACCTGAATCAACCATGGAATTCTAGAGAATAGTATCGGAATCTCATTATCTGGAATTGCAAAGCTGAAGAGAAAAATAAAATAAGCAAATCAAAACTATAATTACGTGTCGTAATAGAGATTCATAGAATTGAATTCTTTCAATTACAGTATCCCATTGAAAAGAAAGATATTCGTAGACACAATGGTGAAGCGATCGTCACTTCCAAAGGATGTTATATATTGAAATCTGACTAACTCATCACTGTGAAATTGCATGTTAAGACCAGCATGAACTCGATATATCGTTCATGGATGCTCGGATATTGCAAAGTGATTTGATAAACATCAAGACTCAGTTAATATTAAGTAACCTTCAATAATAAAAGGTTCAGAAAATTCACATTGTTTAATAGGGTTGGTTGATTTTTCGCTTCTTTTAGAAATTCAACATGACACTCGGTATAAAAACTGGGCTTTGAAAGGATAACAATTGACACCGAAAAATAGACGAATAGCTTCGAACATTGGGCATTTATTTTTAAAACCGTCTGAAAAAATATACAGAAATAATTCATCTCCGCGGGTATTTGCATACAAAGTGAATTCAAAATTTTACTATTTCAAGAATAAATCCAAATAAAGTTGATATATTAGATACATTAGCAAGAAAATATATCCATGCCAGTATTTCAATTATGAATCACACGCAAAATATGCAATATTTTTTTACTGTAAGTAAAAACTGTGTAAACAAATTGTAAAATATTTTAAACAACCCTACTCAATGCTAGATTATATGTTAGATCCTACGTTGCCAGATCATAATTAATAAAAACCAGAAAAACAGACAACATTGTATAAAACAACATAATACTGCTAGTCAGAAAGTATAAAACAAGTGTATTTTAAATTTGCATTGTTTATTGAAAATCACACTAAAACAACTGCACTGTAAAACGTATTACATCATAATATAGCTAAAATCTTCAGTGTAATTTCGCCTTGAAGAAAATTAAGGTCTTATTTGATGACACAATATTTTAGTAATAATCTACTTGTGCCATGCATCTTGTATATACACAGTTTGTGAGGCTTCAATAAATTCTAAATATTATAAGTCTATTATAAGTACTAAAAGACTTTCATTGATCAGCAGGAAGAAATTCCACCGCTAGGATTTTGGACCTAAACTAAATCTGGTTATCTCAAAAAACGTTAAGAATTTGCAAAATAATAGTTCCTGTGTTTATTTATCTCATAAAATTCCAACAATTACATTGAGTGCAATACCTCGCTTCCAAAATCGACCTGTTCTGTTATTCAACTATTCAGTTTTTCAATTCTTTTTATCGGGTTTGCGCCAATCAAGGCAATAAAGCCACTGAGACAAAATAGGTTAGAGTGTATGAAAGAGTTAGAGACAGGAGCGTTGCTAGAGAGCGAAAACAAAAGCAGAGTAATCAGGAGGATAATAGATGGCGATTGACATTTTGTAACGATAAGATTTCTCTCACATCATAAGATAATTAGGTAACTTCCTTTTCTTTTAAGTTCGCTTAGTTATCTGAGTTTCGTAGGAAATAAGTGTCAGTGTTATCTGTAATTCTGTTTCCAGCCTACCTTTGAATTGGCAAACATAAAAGGGTGTTAATGATTTTAGATAATCATAAAAGCAGAAACTTTTGTAGAAGTTGACCAAAAACCGAAAAGGTGCTTTCAAAACTTTCGGAACACAAGTGGATGGATAGGGTGTGGGAGGCCAGCCATTATAAGCCGAGCAAGGCAGGAAGCCATGGAGAAAGGGGTCTAGCAGTGCTAGAAGCAGGTAAATAATCATTGAGTTAGTAGTTGCCCAGAGGCCGTATAGAAATGGACCAGTGGCAGTTATCGTTAACTACAAATGGTCCCTTCAGTTCAGCCGAAAAAAAAGAAAGCTGGCTGAGGAATCAGCAGTGACCACAACGACAGGCAGTGAATTTAAGGGTCATTTTCTCTGTCCGGAAGTCACTATCCTAGCAGTCCACTTCTCGAAGATGAATGAATGATACCGTAGTTAAGTGAGAAATCGTATTGTTCTTAATTTCCAACCAGTGTCTATAAAACACTTGTCGTTATTATTTTTTGTTGAATGCGATCACGGCCAAAAACCGCAGCCCTCTGAACATAGCGAGTTGGTTGTATATGCAGATACAATCAACCGTGAATGTGATCAGGTTGTTCAGTAAACGATGGTCGAGCGGAGAATTTCGACACAAATGTCGTCCCATTGTATTTAATTTTTTGCAGATTAAAGACTAGAAAACATGGATCCGGAAGAGAGTTCCCCAAAAATAAATTTTTAGCATAGAATCTCCGGTTACATCTAGCCAGTCTAACTGTAAATTACTGAGATCTTGTCGTCATTCTAGTGCTGCACATAAATTCATAGACTCTAGGCACCATAGCTAGAAGATCGCGCGAACAATTAGCATGAAAGTATTTACAGAAATAGAAGCAACATAGTGACGAGGAAAAGTGACTGAAGCCGGAATGCCAGATGAGGGCCAATAATATTGCTGATTCTTCTTTGGATCTTATCAAGGCGCACTAGATTAATAGCAGAATTACTGGACCATCAGTGGCAGCAATATTCTAAGCATCGATGTAAGGTAGATTTATACATAGGCAAGATGGATTCTAAAATAAAATATTGTCTAGCACGACACAGTGAACCAATTTTTTTAGCAGCTGACCTAGCAATGGATTCAATATAACCTTTCCACTATATGTCATCCGAGAACCTTAGCCCGAGAAGGTGCAACGGGTCACTCTCCTGGAGGTCAGCATACACCATGTTCATGTAAGGTGGAGAGGCTTCTATCAGATGATTTATAGTAAAACGGTTTATTTTTGGCGACATTAAAATTAAGAAGCCATCCTTTGTCCCAGTTAACAACAGACGGTAGGCAAACGGAGACAACCTTACAGCGGTGGGACTTAAGATGAGATTGGGGCTAATAATATCGCTGATTCTTCTAGATCAAAATATTATATTAAACCTGAACAAACATAGCATTAATTAGCAATGTATTTCATTGGATTATATGTTCATTTAAATATGACGCTCTCTTCCTGCTTCAAAAAGTTAGTCTTCTCAAATTAAATTCATTGGCAATTATCAGTTAACTTGCGTATTCTTCATAACTGTTTTTTATTGTCTTCTCTCTTTAAAAGTGCTTTTCCTATTCTCTCATACTCAGTAACCATTTGAGTATCAATGGCTTGCTAGTGGCGAAATGATCAAAAAAAAATAATTAAAAGAGGGCAATTTTAATATATCAATTTTTATTTGTTGTTGTATTTTGTTTTGTTTTTACATACATCAGGTACTGGATCATTTCACCTGTAATATGGCTCTTTTTATCTTTTAGAAAATAAATTGATGTATGTCCCAAACATTTCAAACCTTACAGGTATGTTGTTAGTTTTTTTGACAAACTGATACTAATTAACATTGACAAAAGACAGATAAAGGAAAAGTATATATTTCATCATTAGTGCGTGTAATGATATTGTCTATGTTAAAATTAATATACCCGAGTTTTATTGAGTACATTTAGATAACACATACATATCAAAAAAGTTGACTGCCAAGGTCTTCTCACATTAGGTTCTTATGCTAGAAGCAGGGGCATATTTTTGACTTTTGATTTCGTAAATGATTTTCAACTGAATTATGGGAATGTATTAATGCAAATTGGACTTGCTTATGACTCAAACAAAACTTAAAACATTTCTAATTAAAAAAAATATATAGCGCATATCGATATTATTAGAGATCTAAAGTCCATGTTCTGCATTAAAAAGCCCAAGTAATGATCCACTGGGCATTTGAAATGGACTGAACACGTTTTAAATATAATCCCCATAGTAATTTGCACGATATAAGATAAACAAATTAATTCTATCCAATTTTTGTTAGAGTTATTCGTAATCGGAGGATCAATGACAATATTCAAGTAAAAACATGGAAAAAAGTGTTTTACTCTGTGTGCTTTTCTTGTTGTAGCTTCCTCAAATTTACTTTATGTAGGTTATTTTTTAATAAAAGTGTCAAGCTAAACATTTCACTTATAACATTCATATCAACAAGTTCCCAATGAATTTCTTTTAGGAAAAATGTCAGAAAATTAAAATATGCGGAACTGAACAACCAAATATCAAAAGATTGCTAGTTTTTTTTTTTTTCATTATTATTATTATATTCCAACAATCATAATTTGCCAAATTCTTGGAGATAAGAAAAAATTATTCTGGCTCTGAAAAACATGAGACAGTTCTTTTCCGACAAAATATAGCACATATTTAGAAAAATGTCCGAAAAATGTCAAATTTCCGCTTGCGAGCACATTATCTTTCTCTAGACTTAGTTTTCTTTATCTCTTATCAATTTCCGATTTGAAATACAGGATCCCCCAAATTATATAATGAATGTAAACGAGACATACTATAGTTTTCGGTATATTGTGTTTTCTTTTTCTTATAGTAAGCCTGAGGAAAAATACAATAGCTTTGTTCACCGACATTTGTATTGCTGCAAAAGATTTTTCGAAGTGCATAAAGCATCGATTAGAGAAAAGACGCCCAGAGAAACCATAGAAAGTCAGTCGACCAATAAAGACTACAACGCGTTTATAACATTTTGAAAGCTGACAATTTCTAATATGATCACCAGGAGTCGCAATTTTATCAGATTTCTTGCATATGCAACGTAAAATAAACAAATTGAGTAATGAAAAATTGTTAATTTTAAATTCATTGTTACTTTATTATCGTAGCTGAAGTAATTTACACAGTCGATCTTAATTTATGTTATATTAGTGATACAATTATAGCAGACTGAGTGTGAAAATGAAAAAGAAAAAATTCCGTTTGTTAATGTACATCATTTATCCCACTGCGAATTAATCTTTGAGATAATTTCCTGATATTTTAGATCATTGTTTTGATTTTCGTTTACAATAGAGACTTTCGTTGGCATTCAGCAATGATTTTAAACTAACATCATTTTATTTTCAACTTGGATGAGTTTCAGTGTCACAACTGACTTACTGGCCCAGAAATTAGTCAAACATAGAAACACTGAGCTATACGCCTCAGCAGATCATCCACACCAGACAGTTCCCCTCCTACGGCATAGGGTTTGGACCATTACCCGTCACCTGAGGCACTTACAAAAGAGTGTCGACGGGACTTCAGCAATTTACATTAGACATCGACCTTGTGTCACATTTGGCGGGGCCTGGGCGCGTTGAAAATGATTCTTTACCCTGAGATAAAGTTTAATCTTATTATCATTTTTTTTTAGTTAGGAGTGTTATTGCAGGTGGGAATATTGTGTGTCAATTTTTTTTTCAAAAAAATTAGATTTACTTCCATTTCATTGTTGCGATACTGACGTTCGATTACTTTACTCCGAGCTGTTATAACTTTTTTTTTAATTATTTACAAGCATTTGCTCCGTCGGGATAAGGTCACAGCCTGTTTACAATAGCTGATGTTTTCCAGTAAACACCCAACTAAGTACTGATAGGGTTTGACACTGCCATTTTATCTGTTTACTATGTCTTCCATAGTCTGGCACAAGGCATTAAGTTGATAATTAACACTAACGAAAGACAGATAAAGGAAACGTATATATTTGATTAATAGTGAGTGTAAAGATATTGTCTATGTTAAAATTCCTATCTTGGTGTTATATTGAGTACAATTAGAAAATGTCATAGTCAACATATAGGCATTTACATGAGACAATCTTTTCTCACTGTCATCTAACACAACAGAGCCAAGGAGACATTTCTTGTTTTTCTATTAGTAAATGATTGTTAACTGAATTATCTTTTACTGCATTGACGTTAATTGTTCTTCAAGATATGATTAAATCTAAACATTCAGATTTCGAGAAAACACGCTTTTAATTACAGATAGATTTCGACACTACGATTTCGTATATAGTCTGACACAAGTCTAGAAGAATTGCATTTATTTTTGAATAGATTCTTTCAGCAAAACGTTACCCGACTCCCCACAGAATGTTTACTCGATAATTACAATATTAATCTGTTCAAGTCTATGATTAACCCTTATCTTCCACTTCTATACGCAAACATGACTTCCTAACGAAACCCTCTACTTCGAGTGGCCCCCGGGCCTTGTAAATGGCGAACCTTACTGTAAAAAAAAAAAAAACCAAATTCAAGTACATGTAATTTTTGACGTGACCCTTTCTTCCGCTATTTTGCGTGAGTTTTTTTTTTTACTAAACAGTTTATATTATCTGGTCTTTCTTAGCGTTGACATATCTTCCTATCCTGAAAACAAAACCCTGATGTTCTTATGGTATCTAGTGCTCATAAACAGTCAGCCATTTAAACGCTGCCATTCCTTATCTTTACTTAGTCACCTTTCTTAAAAACGGAAACTGGTTGCACTAACAAGGGCTCAACGTTTTTCGCTCTTCCAAGTACATATAGGATTCGACCCTACCATTTCATTGTTTCTTTGTTTACAAATCTTTTATTTCTCTGACTAAAGGCCACAATCAGCTTGCAGCATGTGGCGTTACAAAGCATTCGCCAATCTCATTAACTACTTAGCCTAAAATTCCTCAAAATGTTCTATGTTTTTCAGCAGACAATTGTCTAAAAAATATAATATCATTTAACAATAAAATCAGCTAGCTTAATATGGCGCAAGAAAGAAAAATTGTTTACCACAAATGTGCTCTACAAGGTTTTCTCATCTAATTAATTATAGGGACCGTGGCTACTAGTTGTTTGTTTTTTTCTATTTATTTATTAAGACTTTCTTAAGTTTGACACAAGCTGCTCACACTAACATGTGTTACTGACATTTCCCCATTAGTCCTGATACAGTTCTATGCGTTATTTTATTTGCAAATCCTAAGTCTGAACTCCTTCTAGTTAAAAGTGTTAACAGTCAGTAATCAAAGATCTGATAGGATTATATCAGTGGTCTTTTTTGTACTTATTAGGTTTAGTAATAAATAATTACCATTTTTAGTTATCAATTTTATTCTTAAGTACTAATTATTTATTCAAACATATATAATCTGCAATTCTTTGTTGCCACACAAGACATTTACGACGTTTACAGTCTTATAAAGTCGAAGCATTGATTTTCGTACGACCACGGAATTTGCGAAACATCGAGTCTGAATATTCACATACGTGCAATTAACTTTTTCAAAAAGGTATTAATCTATCACTAACCCCTGATTATGGGATAAATAGCAGAATAGACAGGGTCCTATAGCATTGCTTGGCCACATGACTACAACAGAAATTAAAGACAATTGACTTCTGTCAAAACAATTATGAATCAAAATGAGAGTATCACGAAAACTTCTTCAATAAATGAAAGTTTTGCACTCGGTGTGTCAATTAGGCTTTAAAGAGATTAGTACTGCCACCGAAAACTCGACTAATAGCTTCTAGTAATTTTTCAGTATTTAGTATTAAAAATTATCGGAAGAAATGTACAGAATTATGTAATATCCACAGGGTTTTTTTCATACAAATTGACTTCAAAATTTTACTATTTCAAGAATAATTTGAAATAAAGTTAATATCTTTTGTATTAAATATATTGAATGGAAAATATATTCAAACCAGAGTTCTAATTATGAATCACCGCAAGCAAAATATGTATTTTTTACTCTATTCCATAAAGAAAAACTATGTACAGAATTGTAAAATATTAGAAAAAAATGCTACTCAATGAATAAGATTTCTTAAATCGTTTGTTAGATAATAATTAATAAAAACAAAACATATATAAAAGTGTTTACAACACCATAATACCATTGGGCACACATTATAAGACAAAATGTTTTAAATTTGCATTGTTTATTGAAAATCATGCTAAAACTACTGCGCTCTATAATATATTACATCATAATATAGCTAAATTGTTCAGTATAACGTCCCTTTGAAAAAAAACTAAGGTCTTATTTGATGACACAGTGATTTATTAAAAATGTGTTTGTGTCATACATCTTGTCTATATACAATTTGCAAAGACTCAATAAATTGCTATAAGGCTTTCCTTAATCACCAGAATAAAATTCCAACGCTATGATTAATTTCTGCATGATTTTCATACATACTGACTCCAACATTTTACTATTTCAAGAATAAATTCAAATAAAATTAAATAAAACAATATATGCACATTTTTATTGAATTCACTAAGTAAAAACTGTAAAAAAATCATTATAGATTACAAAAAGTCTACTCAATGAATAAGATTTCTTAGATCGTTTGTTAAATTATAATTAATATTAACAAAAATAGTAAAAATGTATACGACACTATAATACTGCTGAGCATAAATTATAAGATAGAATGTTTTAAATTTGCATTGTTTATTGAAAGGCACTCTAAAACTACTGCACAGTATAACATAAAACATCATAATATAGTTAAATTGTTCAGTATAGTTTCCCTTTGAAGAAAATTAAGGTCTTATTTGATGACACAATGATTTAGTAACAATGTGTTTGTGCCATACAACTTGTATATATATATATATATATATATATATATATATATATATATATATACATACATGTACATATATACAATTTGTAAAGCTTCAATAACTTTTAAATTTTATAAGTCTGCGCTATAAAGCTTTCATTAATCACCAGGAGGAAAATACCAACGCTATGATGTTAAACTTAAATATAAGCATTTAAACTCGTTTTCTCAAAAGACGTTAAAAATCTGGAAAAGAATATTGTTTATCTTTATTTATAATGTCAAATCACAACTTCCAAACTGAGTGCAATGCCACGTTTCCAATGTCTACTTTGCCTCGTGTGTCACGCATAGCACCTGAAGAAGCACATATTCCTCATTATCTGCAATGGTACATTGCCATATTAGGCAGTTCCTCGGTATCTTTTGGGAAATTTTAGCAATTAACTCTGGTGTTTGGTCCTCAGTATAGAATCCTTTCTCAGTCAAAACGTTTTGCCACGATAGAAAAATGCAAATGCATGGTACAAGGTCAGGTGAATATGGGAGATTGCATAGAACACACCAACCGGATTCGCAAATGTTTCTGTGGATTATTCCTGCCTTTGCATTTTTCTGGAAGAGAAAATTAATTTTGCTATTGGTGATCGCAGGAGACATCTACAACAGACATTCATTTATTTATTCTTTTTGTTCCAAGAAGACTAATTGAATAATGCATTCGTCACAAGCGCAACATTACCTCTCTTGAAGAATCCTAGGGATAACAATACACTCCATCCAGCAACAATAATGCTGATAGGGAGATTGGAGGGTTTGAGAAGATTGAAACTACTTCTTAATTGATGTTGTTACAGTCCCAGCTGTGGCAAATAGGGAATCCTTAAGCAAAAACAAAACATTATAAAAGTCTAAAAATATATTTTATAGTAAAAACAAAACAGCAATATTTTTATATATACATAAAAGTATAAACAATACCTATTTCTACTAAAATTATCAACAAAACAATTTTAAAGCAACATGACCAAAAATTCATTTTATCAGTAGTTGAAGGCATATAATTACATACAAAATATATTTTACTGCTACCATAATTTTGTAGTAAAATACATAGATTTCGGCATGAAATAACCAAAAGAGGCTGAATGACGATGAACACATCCAACCACTTCAGCATAGCCAGATTTTGATGTCGTTTATTTAGATATAGTCTGTAATATACCCTGCCATTTCGAGTTGATTGATTTGTTTTTCACGGCTCATCAACCTTTTGCAGGTTGTTTAAAGCAAACAAATATTTTATTTTAAATTGTAAGAATGTCGGTGATATATTTTACTGAGACAGGTCCTAGTAATTAACCCAGTGCTGGGATTGGGAGAAAAGGTGGATTCATCCTTTTCCCTAAGGTATTAGAGAATATAACGATCTCAGCTGGAATTGGAACACAGCCCTCTTATTGTATAGCGCTCTTCGTTCGGGAGAAGTCTTTTGGATGACGGAGTCGATTCCTTGTATCTTCGCTTGATCGTATTTTCCACGCCGGGTGGCGAAATGTTTTTGGAGTCCGGAGATGAAAGAGAACATCAACAAAAAGGATGTTAAACTTATCAAGTTTATTAACACGTCGACGTGTGCATTCTTAACTAGCAAGTGATGTTCCTATTCCAACCCACTTGGGAGCAGTTTCCATACACGAAATTAACACGTTTTCATTCTTCGAAGTGTAACTCTAAAAAATAACTTTCTATACCTCTAATATACCTACGTTTGGCTCAGACAATCAAAATCGACATCCCTATTTTGTCTACCCTCTGACCTTAAAGGTCAGCCTCAGAAGGTCTGTGCCAAAATACACTGCCACTAAAAACTTCTAGTCTGAAATTATTATTTAACAATCCGATGAATCCTTCCGAGCCATTCTCCATTCCATCACAACCACATCAAATCTCAGATTTCAATGTTTTTTTTTGTTTTTTTTTTAACGTTGTCGTATGTAAAACACATTTCTTTGTCTGTTATTGTATAGTTAAGCAACGCTTAGGATGGCGAATTCGTCATTACAATGCTTCAAGAAAACGGAAGTAAATTACGTCTCAAAGTAATTGTGAACTTTTTTATTAATCTGACACAAGACCTTATGTTACCAAGAGTGACTGACATTCAGGAACAGTTACTCAGATCGCTACATATCGAGTTCAACGATGCTGATATTTATTTGGTAAGGCTGACTTAATCTGGCAGAAATCCAAATGTTACTTGAGGTACCTGATGTCTCTAAACCGACAATCGTCAACGTGCTGAGCACATTTGATATCATCTGTCTAATGATTATGAACTAATGTGTCTATCAACATAACATGTCATTACACCGCATTTTATGAGTTACATAATTGTTGCAGTCAATATTAATATTGGTTCTACCCAAACTCGATTCATTCTGAACTCAGTCAACGGATTTAATATGAAGCGAAATTATAATGAAGATCGAATTTATTTCCGAGAACAGATGAAAATCTATGGATAGTTGCGGCTTCATATTAGAGTCTAATGAAAAAATAAACATCATTAAACGGCTATCTTGATCAAAACTAATCGACCTTTAGAACATCTTTAATTTATGTCATTTGCACTGCCAGTGAGAGATTGATGCCTGACAATTAAGACTGCAATTGAAATTTCGGTGGAGGCGATTACGTTCACTTTCGGACACACGGCCTTGGATGCATCTCCACAAGAATTATGGTTCATTAGCAAAGGTATACTAGGCTCACCAGCTTAGCTTGATATCAGGTCTAAGAGAAAGAAAACACTGGATTCAAATGAGGTTGGCCGTCAGAATACCAACTAAAAGCCGCCTGCCGTGTAACTCACTTCTACTTGCTGCTTTAATTAAATCTATATCAACTAACGTGGTGAGGCAGTAATTTTATATTTCCCAACCGAGTCAATAAGGTTGATACACCAACCAACTCATATATCTCTCTGATGCAATGAGAACGAAAATAATATATAAATTCTAATATTCACAGCATTAATTTAAAAGAGGACACAATACCGATAGTAGAGCAATAATAATTTATTTTTATTTCTTTATCAATAATATATATTTTTTTATATAGACAAAAACTGTCTACTCACTACCAAGATACCACTTCGTTTCGGTGCATTTCAATTGCACCTCGACTGGTGAAAGCCGAAAATGGTTATGAACAGTTCTGGCACAGTAGATAAAGTACCCAAAGAGTGAGAGTTCAATACCCGGTTAAGGCAGTGGAGAACTTGGAGAGGGGGATTAACAGGAGATAACTGATAATTGACATCCATTAAACATGGCACATGGAACTAGAACAGTCTACCGCAGTGAGCGAAATAAAGGGTTCAGTTCGACATTCCTACCCCCTGAAGAAGACCGGAGCGTATAACGGCCGAAACATTGTAATAAATATGGTGACAAAGATGAGGACAATATTGTAAATAATGTAAATAGTGTATATATATATATATATATATATATATATATATATATATATATATATATATATATATATATAGTATAAACGACAATTGGAAAAAATCTTACATTTTGCCGATACGTTTTGACTTCCGACTTTTTCAAGGCAAAAATGAAATCTAAATGTCTTTGTTGTTATAGTTACATTAAAAAAATCCAAATTTTAAAAATAGACGCTTCTGTCTAAGCCTTTTTCTAGTTAATGTAAATTTCCTTTATACTATGAGATTTTTTTTACATGTCGACAATACGGTTAAATTCCCAGATCATTTTTTTCCAATTGTCATTTTATAACAATTTGTCTTGTCCACATAATTGATCTGGGAATTTAACCACATATATATATATATATCAGTAGAGACAAAAGGAAAACATAATATCTACACACAAAAAGACACACACACACACACACACACACAGAATATCCGTCCATTCCCATTATAATTCGTCTTATCAGGACTGTATAAATCTACCATTCACCTTGTATTGTAACACCATATGAAAATACTATGCAAAAGTCTTTAATTCCATTCCTTACTGAAGTAAAGTACTTCTTTATGTCATAGTAATATTTACAAGTGTTATACGAGTCTTGGACTTACCTTTCCCATTGATAGGAAGTGGAGCATATCAATTATTATGTCTACAGATAGGAAATTTGGTTCACTGTGTCACGCCAGAAAGTTTGTTCTCATCAAATTCTACATGGCACATTGATCAATCTACCATTCGTCTGTGCATTGAATACTTCTGCCATATTTGGTCTGATGCCTGTGTTGTATATTACGAGATTCTTCACGACATTCAAAGAATGGTATCTAATGTAATTAATCCTGGCCAGGTACCTCGGCTTCAGTTAATTTTTCACCGACGGCAGGTGGCTTCCGTCTGTCTATTTTGAAAATAATTTTCTTATGTCAACTTATCTGTTATTTTTTCCATGATACCAAGACTAAGTGAATGCAAGTAAATATATATATTTCATCGGAATTGGGAAATATTTTAACTTAATTACCGCAAAAATATCCACAAGTAAGAAAGGTTACCGACCAAAAGCCCAGAATCTGAGCTAAGTGCGCGCATTTGATGTTGTTGTTCATTTCGCCTCTCACTCTCAGAAGTTTCCACGGTTACAAGTCTGTTTGTCTGTCTGTTTTACACACTTATGCAAATTAATTAAAACAACCGCTTTAGTTTCCTTCCTTTCATCATACAGTCAGTTTTCGACCCACTTAAATGACATGGTATAATCAATTTCTATTTTTCACTCAGATTAGGTCATTGGCAGTGCTTTACGGTAATATGAATCTATTTTCGGGAGTTTTATGAAATTTGTTTGGTCCTGAAAAATATTTCGTCATCCGTGATTGCATCAGATTTTTATCACGCCCTGACACCATTGACTTGTCTCTAGATTAGTTGTCCTATGGCCATTGTCTGAGATGCACGTTACTCCAAGGAAGCGTAAGAAAATTTGTAACAAACTGGCAATACCTACCAGTGAGCAAATCAAAGTACTATAGATTGGCCCAGAAACTCTCCTGATTTAAATCCACACGAGAATTTGTGGTCAATCTGCAAGAAACAATTTCGTGGAATGGACATACGAAGTACTAATATATGCACTGGCTCATGTTTCATTGGAAAAAAAAAGTAAATAATAATGGAATTATTCGTTTTGTTTCAATTAATTTGCAGAACGGTGTAGATTGACTAATTGCTACTTGAGGGTTTCGAATATTTTTTTTTTTGCATTTCTTGTTCTATGCTTTTTTGTTTTTTGTGTGTGTGTGTGTGTGTGTGTGTGTATATAAACGTATCTGAGGATTTATTTAGTTAGGTGGATTTTCTGGCATATCAACTCTGTTTGTTATTTAATGCAAAATCCTGTTTATATATATATATATATATATATATATATAGATACACCTAGTGAGCCAGACAAACCTACCTAAGTTTCACCTAAACGGATCGTCAAGGAAAGTTTGGCTCATGTACTGAGGATCCAAACAAGGTAAAATTTACATTGGATACAAAAGACATGATTTCAAAAAGCCTTTTAATCAACATCAAAGTTATTTTAGAATAAATATTCACAAATGACATGGGTCATTTAATGACCTACATATTCTATCTTTTTCTATTAATATCACTTTCACAGTAGGGGTTTTATTGATTTCTTTTTATAGCCAGAAATATTTAGATAGGGACGTTTGATTTCGGTATTTATTTATTCTAAAATAAATTTGATGTTGATTAAAAGGCTTTTTGAAATCATGTCTTTTGTATCCAATGTAAATTTTACCTTGTTTGGATCCTCAGTACATGAGATATTGCATTGGTACACTGATGTTTCAGTGCGACATTTATTATCAACAGGATAGTTTTGAGGATTTCTGCAGTTACATATTTTTTTTTATCTTCATCTCTTTTTATTATAGTCTAAATTTCTTTGATTTTTGTTCTAAGTGTTTACTCAAGATATTTTCATTGTGTTTCTTAATAATAATTTCTAAGTTTTCAGTACAACCGTAACTTTATTTTAGGGTATCTTTATTTAAAATTGTACTAAGTTTACTGTCTTTAGGAAAATGTTTATTGATTAATGCAAGGAATTTTTGTCCTAATTTGCTTTTTACCATTTGATTGTATGGGGATGTATACAAAATGATTTTTCTACTTCTGTTTTTTCTATGTTTCCACTTTCATTTTTTATAAATTAGTTTTCGGCTTTTATAGTCACTATCCTTAAGAGCTTTATTATAGAAATGTTCATAGAATATCTTGTAATAATTCTTTTTTCGATAGATAAAGGAATATGCTTAATTATAGATGGAAGATGATTAAATTTAGAATGTATATACAAAGGATTAGTATTGTTTTTTTATAAGGTATGTATACATTATTCACTAAATCTAACGTTATATCAAGGAAGTTCACATTTTTCAATTTCGCACTTAAAATAATTTTAAGTTCAGGCATTTAAATTCTCTGTAAGATAGTTTTCTATACTCAGTCAACACAATATTTGGCTGACTACAAAAGTGAGAGTGTACAAGGCAGTAGTTTCCCCTCCCTTCTATATGGTTGTGAGTCTTGGACACTGTAGCGCAGATACATCAAGAAGTTGGAGCTCTCTGTTGCCAAACTTGAGGTTCTGGATCGTGGTCATTCCTCAAGCTTTGAGTCCAGACTCATTAAAGCCCAGTTCCGCTGAATGGAACTGGCCATCAGTATGGAGGAACACCGCTGGGCATGGCGTCTACTGTGCGGCGAATTCCAAGACTGTCCAACAAAGCGGTACAAAAACACTGTGAAAATAAATCTCCAGGGTTGCAAGCTCAAAGCCAAAGAACTAAAGGAGCGCACCAATGATCGACCACGTTGACGAATCATAATTCATGATGCTGCTATCAACTTCGAGGATGATCGACGCCAGAAGCCCACGGCTTCCAGAGATCAACGCCACAGGGCATCCTCAGCAGTGATTGGGAGAACAGACTTTCAGTGCCCACACTGTTCCAGACTCATATATATGATATATATATATATATATATATATATATATATATATATATATATATGATAGTTGTATATTTAGGCAGCTCGGAAATATAAAACATTCGGACAGTTCTTACACACCCTTTGTCCAGAAAAGAAAGCACGTCAGAACACAAGAAAATAAAATATAAAGCTCAACCGTAGTACCTTGTCTGTCGTTTGTAATGAAACATGCATATATATATATATATATATATATATATATATATATATATATATATATATATATATGATTTGAAAACGGATAGTTTATAGGGAGCACTGTATTTTAAAGAGAGCATATGTCCACACGATGTTAAACCCCATTCTTTCAGGAATCAAAAATGTTTTTGGGATTCACCTGTTCAAAAAATTTCCTTCATATAGTCGACCTGGTAGCGTTTTCTGAGGATTTTAGTGAAGTTGATAAGCTGTAATCCTTTATGAGTTTGAATTGTTGGTTTCTTTTGCGAAATCTGTTACCGTAAACGCTGCCTTCCTTCATGAAGTTTCTAAAGTATCAATTTTAGTAAGACTGGTGTGCACACGCTGCCTGTGTTTTTAAAAACGTGGTGGAATTTCACCTGAAATTGATCTTCAACAAACTGGAATTGTAAAACTATCAGATACCTTCGACACGGAATCAACTATTGATGAATTTGGCTCTATTATCTTGGAGTGCATGCCAGCGAATTGCATTAGAATATTTGAAATGAGACGAGTTTCCGCCAAATTCTGGCCGCGTTTACTCATAGAAGATCAATAAAACAATCGTTTGAATGTGTGCCAGGATTTGAGAGAACAAGTTTGAAATGACCGATAGTTACTTTCTCAAGGTGTGCCCGTGGAAGAGTAATATAATTTTGAGAAACCGCGCGCAAGAAAGAGTGAGTAAGAAAAATGGAGGCAGAGAAATATACGCCAGTAGCGTGTCTGTTGTAATTCACCATCCCGATAATCATTTTGCATGATTAACCCGATTTTCATTACCTTAAGGCAATCGCACACATATAAATACTTATACAAAAACTTATTCATTCGCACATACTCTTAAATATTACACATGGGGGAGCCAACAAACGCACGCTTACATGTATAAGTGAAGACAAATACTCAAACGGAAGGAGGTAAACGTAACCATACACACACATACACAAACGCAACATGTATATGCATGTATATGCATATATATATATATATATATATATATATATATATATATATATATATATATATATATGCACATAAACATAAAAAATAAACGCATAAATACACACGTACAAACAGCACTTACTTTAAATGATGTTAAAATTAGCATATTCTTTTTACAATGTTTTGGAAATCTTTGAAGTGACTTCAAATTTTACTTACTTGCGAAATCCGTTAATGTTTAGAGTTTAGTATAAAATCAATCTCCAGTGGAACTTAATGATCAAGAAAGAGTATGTGCAAGTTCGTAATAAACATTAAGCATTCTCAATATACATGAATATTATAATCATTTCACCCCAGCTAAGGCGGCAAAGAAACTAATGCACAATAGTTTACCGAGAATGAAACTTTGAAGCGACAGAGAATATCAAAAGACGAGGATTTTAAGGGGGCAGAACTTGAAAATTGACGTTGCATTTAAATATTTTGAACTTTGCTGTAAATAGGAAGCTAGAAGATAGATCCACATTTGAGAATTATCAGCATAGATTTTATGGCAACATGTAGCGAGTCTAACATGTGGCAATTCCAACATGTAGCAGCGCCAAACACATGGCGATTACAACATTTTTTTCAAAACATGTAGCAATTTTAATATGGCAATACCAACATGTAGCAATTCCAACATTATACTGCTAATAACTGGCTGTGATTTTGTTTTTATAATCATTTCACCACAAGCAAGGCAAGAATGTCACTAGTACGCAGAGGTTTACACAGAGTGAAGAAGAAAGGGGGAAAAGAATACGCATAGGAGAACCGAGGAAAGGCTTAAAGGTGGACTCGGTTCAAGAAGATAGATGGCGATTGATGTTGCATTTAAATTTTTGAAGATTGTAGTTATCAGGTAAGCAAGGATACGGAAAGGAGGTCCACAGGCGGGAAGTGTGAGAAAAGAAACTGTTAGAGTAGAAGTGATTGTTACATTTAACTAATTCAACAGTAAAAGCTTGGGACCTAGTTGCCACTCTAGTAGCACGTTTAAACACACGTAGACCGAGCACGAGGGAGAAAAAGCTCATCAGAACAATAGTCATAAAACTATATGTAGACAAAAAAGAGGTAGAAGCCACGTCATATCGGTGACAAAGTCATTTTAAAATGACATTGCAGATCTTTCTTTGGATTTTGTCAAGAACGACGGGATGAGCTGTAGAAGCCCCCTGACCCGATAAGGGAACAGTATCCGTTGTACGGATGAATGGTAGATGTTTAAATATGAAAGATGGACTCTGACGAGAAAAATCTTCTACCACGAGAGAGTAGCCCAACTTTCCTTGCAGTAGATGGAGGTATTGAGTTGATTTAGACATTCTACTTCAAATCAATTGAGAACGTGTAGCCAAGGAGGTGCTGTATGTTGCTCTGCATGAGATTAGCAACAACCATACTGGTGGTAGACAGGAAAGTTTCTCAATGGTGGTTAAATGAGAGCAGTCTCATTTTGGAGGCATTAAAATTTACGAGTCATTTCCTACTACATTTAGCCACTGATTGGAGGTACTTTTCACGAGCAGCGGCCAGGCTGACTTTGTCAACTCTGACGGCTTTGCTATTGAGTTTAAAAATGTCTACTAGGGAAATCGTGACATCAGGAAGATCATTGATGAAGATCCAAAATAGTGTAGGACAAAGATAGATCCCTGGAGTATAACTACGTTCGTTTTAAGCGATCTGGCAGCGAACCCGTCCAAAACGAACTACATTTCACGATTTGATAGGAATGATTGGATTAAATCAAACACACGTCTAGCAATACGATAGGCCGGGAGCTTACATAGAAGACGAGCGTGCCAAACCCTGTCAAACGCCTTCGAGGTATCTAGAGCAACGTTATTATCAAGAGCTTGATATACATATTCAGTGATGGCCGTTAGTATCAGCGGTAGATCTGGGGAAAAAGGAAGCCATATTGTTCGTCAGATACTAGGTTGTGAGCGGTCAGTATGTCAAGATTGATTAAAGTGTCGAACACTTTGGCGAAAAGCGGAAGAAAACTAATAGGGCAATAATTAGAAGGGGTCAGAAGGTTCTCCGGAGTCCTAACAAACATGAACTACAGAAGAGGGCTTTCAACATGCAGGAAGCAGCTAGTCAATAGTTGTACAGTCTGAAGAGAAATGGAGTCAGCTCGGGAGCATATTTCATTACGACGGCAGTGATTCAATCAGTGCTTGCCTTCTGAAAGTCTAATTTAGCAATAATGTCTGAAATCTGTGACGGGGTGATGCGTAGATCATTCAATAGAGCCTCTGTTCTAGGAGGGAAATCAGGTGGGTGTAACCCAATTGAATCAAGTGTAGTGTTGGAAGAGAATTTCTGAGCAAAACAGACAACCTTATCTGCCCTAGATGTTAGGACTTCGAATTGATTTAAGAGAGCAGGGATGGAGAGTTGGTATTGTTCCGCACACTCTTGCAGAGCCATCAATATTCTCTAAATTGCCAGCTGATATGGGAGATCCAACCTTCATCGTTAAATATTTTCTCACTAAATATATCGATATTAAATGTTGTCATATATATATATATATATATATATATATATATATATATATATATATATATATATATATATATATGTATGTATAGCACGAATGCAAGAGTCATCTTAAACGAGGGTTTGAGTGTGCTGGTGTTGTGCAGATTGTTGATCGTTCTAGAAAGCCTGGTCAGTATTAGTTGCAGTATAAAGCACAGGTTGGCTCTGCGGGTGTTGAATCTGCAATAGGGAAAGACTAGCCACTCTAGAATAGGGTATCCTTGAATATGAATGGCCAGTTATGTGAGCATTGAAGTCAAGACTCAGAGGCGACAGACGCTTTCATCGTACGCGCAATCATCAGTCAATAACGCTAATTCTTCACACACACACACACACACACACACAACACACACACACACACACAAACACAAAAACACACACACACACACACATATATATATATATATATATATATATATATATGATAACGATATATATTTTAAAATATCAATAAGAATTTTTGGAAAAATATATGACAAAGTGGAAAAAATTCCCATGCTTAAATCTTCTAAAAAAATTTCAAACACAAAGTTAAACCTCACCCTACCATCAGCTAAAATAATAAAAATCTGCCGTCTCATCGCCATTGCTATTTCACATTTAAGATGATTTTTACAAACAATTAAAAGACCGACAAGGTCAGAAGAGAGTTCGATATTGTGAATTACTACACGTCAGTATCGAAGGATCTGTTCACGACTTCTCTGGAGTTTGCTGCTGTGTATTCTAACCTGACAAAATCTGTCCTCATTCATAATGGGGACCAATGGATTAAAAACAACAATGACCATTTTGACATCACTATGGGATCTTTAGAATCTGCAGTGTCTTCTGACCGCGTCGGTCTTTTAATACTGTACAACCTGACCGCGCACCGTGAATTAGATATTAAGGACATCGGGCTGTACAGAGATGACGGGTTCATGGTAGTGAGGAGTTCCTCTAATTTTAAAATAAAGAAAATTAGAAAGATTATGTATAGTGAATTGAGAAATCTAAATTTGAAAACCACAGTCTGTACTAAACTAAAAAGTGTAAACTTCCTCGACGTAACTCTAGATTTAACAAACAACACATACCTACCTTATAGAAAACCTAATACTAACCCCTTATATATACACACTAAGTCAAACCACCGTCCATCCATAATTAAGCATATACACTCATCAATAGAGAATGGAATCAGCATTAACTCCGCTAATAAAGAAATATTCCAACAACACAGTAATTTTTATAACGCAGCCCTCACAAATAGTGGATACAAAAATGCTAGCATCAATTATAGAAACAATTGTACTAACCAGAAGATAAACAGGAAAAGAAAAATCATTTGGTATACCCCTCCGTTCAACCAAATGGTTAGTATTAAGCTAGGTCAGTCCTAGCTTTAACTGAAAAACACTTTCCTACAAATAGTAGACTTAGTAAAATATTTAATAAAAACACCCTAAAATTAAGTTACAGTTGCACTGAAAATCTGGAAAGTATAATAAAAAAACACAATAATAAAATCCTGAATATGCCAGAATAGTATTAATAAAAAAAACCTACACTTAAATTAGACAAAAATAGTGAAAACTTATGTGATTGTAGAAACCCAGAAGACTGCCCATTTTCGCATTGAATAATTAGCATAAAAAACAAACAAACAATAAAATAATAAATACAAATTTTAAGCTCCATAGTCTAAATAAATAGTTTAAATGCCTTACCAAAAAAAAAAGAAAAAATATAACCATTTATGAAGTCGTCAAAAAAACAAATGTTAGCGAATTATGACTGTTTTTTTTTTATATACACAAACCCTTTCAGAAAAAAATAATAAATAAAATAAATAAATCTCCATAGACACTAGACAATGTCATCTTCTGTTTAAATTTGGACACCGCAACCTTACCCTGACTTGACCTCTTTGAATGTAACTGAGATATTGATACAAATTATTAACCCTTACGCCCCTTATCTTTAAACAATTGCTCTAGCCGTTACCATAGTAATTTTAATTTTAATAATGAATGTGCTTATAAAACGCGTAAATTTCAGGAATTATTTATTCAAAAAAAAACTTCGCTTGAAGATGGAACAGAGCTTCGTACTTTAATTCAATTTAATCCAAATAATTATACTGAAGTTTTCAGCTCTTGTTTTGAAACATGAGAACACTTATGTAGCGTTGGAATCATATTTTTTAATAAATAATTATACATATATATATATATATATATATATATATATATGAATTTATATTTTACAATTGTTATCTGGAGAAAATTTTGCAAAAAAGAAGAACAGGATAAAAACATCCGGTAGGTCGAAAAAATCGTAATTTCTAGTCCAAAGAAAAAAATGGATCTTCAGGGTAAGCTTTTATATATATATATATATATATATATATATATATATATATATATATATATATATATATATGAATTAATTAAGCTATCAAAGAAATTGTCATTATGAACTTTTATAATTAAATTCTTAACTGGATTCCTTAATAACGAATCTCTGAACTGTTGATATAGGCAAACATGGCTCGCCACTCCTTCCTAACATTTGTAGCCGAAATCAAGGCCTGTCTAGTTACTATTCCTCCTGGTTCGTGTTATACAATCCATTAGCACAAGAAGTTTATGTAGGTCAACTGATGTTTTCTCTACTCCTCTTGTCTGTATTGTTTTCTCTTTACGTGTCTTTAATGTACAAGTAACTTTTTTGCTTTCATTTTCCTTTTTTCGTTGCCCATATACTCTGCGCATGGGATTCTGTACTTGCTTCTGTCGAATCGTATTAATGTTGCCTAGAGTCACATCTTCCCCTGTGAGGAAATTGTACAGCACTCACTATTGCCTTATGGGAGTTTTGATATTGTAGGCCAACACTCTTTGCTTTCTTAACAGCTATATGTCTCTGGCCGTTTACCTTGGTTTAGCTTTTGGACAGGAACTTTTTCTAGCTAAAGTCAAAACATTATTCGCTTTATAACAGGATTGTCCAGTATGAATTACAAGTCGAAGAAAATGAGGATGTGTTTATTCTTTAGCTTATCAGTTCAGTGTACAGTGTACGATAGGTAAATTTTAGTATCAAGTGATTATTCATTATTATATATATATATATATATATATAATAAAATAAATATAAAATACCATAGGTGATATTTATTCCACAGAAGTTGATAAAAAACGGTTTCAAATCTTGATTCAAGATTTGAAGCCGTATTTCATCGTATTTGATGAAATAAATAACACCTATGATATTTTAAGTTTTTTTCTTTCTCATTATATCGCTATCTATAAAATGCAGGATGTGTGTGTGTGTGTGTGTGTGTGTGTGTGTGTGTGTGTGTGTGTGTGTGTGTGTGTGTGTGTGTGTGTGTAACGAATGCACGGTCGCAATTTTCGACTGATTTGCACCAACATTTACATGCACATGCTCCAAGTTAGCGGAAAGGCCAAGACCGACTTTGCATTTCCCAACTCCCTGCCGAATAGGCAGGAAGATTCTATTAGCCAGCGTGAGAGCCAACAGCTGGCTAACACGAATGTTAACTAGCATGCTAAAATGCAAAAAAAAATCGATAGCTGCATTCGTCACAAGTGGGAAAAATTAAAATCTGCATGGCACTTCATTCCAATTGGCTCATTCGCTTGCTTAAACTCAGCGTTGATTCTGATTCCGCAGAACTGGGTTGGGTGTGAAAAAGTATTTGTTGTTGACATTTTTTTTCATTCGGTTTTTCCAGTTACAAGTTCTTTTTTAAAGCTGATCGTTTTGTGTTCATTTTGTTTAGTTCTTTTTTCGTAACAGATTTAATGTTTAGTTTAGAGCTTAGAAAAAATTCGCAGTGTGAGATAGGCAAGAAGTAAGACATGTAGCAACATCAGCACGGCAAAGAGCACTCCTTTAAAGGCAAGGAAGGGCAAAAATATTTTAAATCAAGTGATAGTGATTGCTGTATGAATCGTACGATTTTTGAATCAAGCACGGGCAACGCTACTAGTAACATTTATTGCCATGTCTTTGGGAAGTTCTCAACGAATTTATATCCACTAAGAAATTCCATACTGATTACTAATTTTTATTGTTATTATTAATATATATATATATATATATATATATATGAATGCGATGAGTAAGTTGTCACCATTTTCTATTTTTGATTTCGCGCATACGCGTTAGATATTTTTCATTTTATCTACTGCATCATTTCGTAGGGTCAGTTGGGCCTCGTTTGTGAGCAACATGATGCAATTCATTCCGCCAGAAATCAGTCGGTGGCGAAAAATGTTTGGGAAATGCTGTCTTAATGGATATATCTTGGGACTGAATGGCGCTAAGAGGCAATGGGATCACTGAAAGGAAAGAAACTGCGAAAGCACAATCAAAGAACAGAGTTCAAGAAGCCAGAAGAAAACCATTTACGTTGAGTATAGATTTTAGACGATCGTAGTTTCCAGGAAAGTAAAAAGCCGGAAGAGAGTTCCATTCAATTTGAATAAATTCAGTGACTAACTTAATGTACTCCATTGAAATGTTCTCTTTCGTCGTAGCTTCAAAAAAGAAAAATTGTTGTATGCCTCAGATTTTCTAATAAGACTCTTCAACAATCACTGATTAAGATGAAATGAAAATCAAAACGATAGACGGAATGTGATGAATAATAAATCTTTTCAATTACCATGACAGATAGATTAGATATCACACCTATCTTCCCATCAACCCACTTATATACATAACAACCATTATCCTCTCTCTCTCTTTATCTCACTCTCTCTCTCTCTCTATATATATATATATATATGTATTTTATGTTTATACATTATTTTTATATGTATATATATATATATAAAGAGAGAGTAAGTCCTTATATATATATATATATATATATATATATATTATATATATACACACACACACACACATATATATATATATATATATATATATTAAGAAATGGACAAGGTCCGACAATTTATTTATTAAAGACATATTTTTTCATGTTTAACGTTGTTATTATATAGATACAAGTATTTATTTAATTATTATTTATGATAAACATAAAATAACATTTAATAAATAAATGTCGGACCTTGAAATTTCTTAATATTTGACGTCATTTGTTTACATTCGATACGCATCCTATACGGAACCGTCATGAATACGAGACGTGCCTGGAAAGTTGGAGTTTATAAGCAGTAAATTGTAGACAAGGTCGATTTTACCTTTGTAGCTCAACTTTAAAGGAATCTCGTACATTATGACGGTTCCGTATAGGATGCAGGTTCAAATCGTCATATATTAAAGAATGGAAAATTTCCTATGAAAATTTAATCGACATTCAGGCCGGTAAATGTTAAAAATACTGTTTATCATAAACAGAGCATTTGCTTAAATACTTGTATCTATAAAATAACAACGTTAAACATAAAAATATGACTTAATAAATATATATATATATATATATGTACAGTTGCTATATCTACATATATATATATATATACATCCCTTATATATATATATATATATATATATATATATATATATATATAACTAGGGACTGGGTATATAAGCACACACACACACACATATATATATATATATATATACAGTTGCTATATCTACATATATATATATACAGTTGCTATATCTACATATATATATATATATATATATATATATATTCTGAGTCGCTATATATGTGTGTGTGTGTGCATATATACCCAGTATCATATATATATATATATATATATATATATTCATTAAATAATATAATCATATATTATATTAAATAATGTAATCTTTTTATACTGATCCTTTCTAGTGTTCTAATCAGTTTATTGATGTTAATAATGAAATTACTCAAGGAAGTTTGCAGTAAGTACTTTGTTTTCTAAGATCATCTACAGGAGTAAATTACAAGTACCCACTTATTGTAACTCCCATAAATTTGCATTCCGTTTTGATAGTCATTTCGAAAAAGCCTTCTGTTATCGTTATTTTAGAAATTTTAAATGTATCCATAATATATATGGTATGTTTTTATCCTGTCTCATATGTGCTTAAGAGGAATTTCCTAATATGAATGCAAGGACACATGAATTCGGATTTCTGGTTCAAAATGTTCTTTCGATACGAAAATATTACTATTGCCAATTTCTCCTGGTGGCAAAGGTTGCAAATATTTTTGTCGTTCTCATAAGTCTTCACCTTCTTGAAAATTTTCCAGCTTACGATCGGATCCTTTTTATTTTTTTCCCTTCAAATTCCACACATGGCCAGCTATTTTAGTAGAGTACCTAATATTTTGTAGCTTGAATGACGACCTATGATTTTACCATCTACGTTTCAAAGTACCGTCAGAACATCCTATGTACGTTTTATTTTTTGTTTTGTTTTTGGCCATTAATATCTGTTATTTATACTCTATCGATTATTGCTTCTGTTTTACAATCTTCAAATAATGGAAATCTATTCTTACTTCTACAGTTGCGTAAATTACTAGTGTTTAAGTTTAAGACTAATGTTCTATGAAGGTAGCATTTTATTACGGACTGTTAAGGAAACTGTCTCCTTTTTGGATGCTTCCCTGAAAATGTTAAGCCCTTTAATCAATTGTTACCTTACCTCACTATCCGCATATTTTTTATTTATTTCTGACCCTATATTGTGTTCACAACAAAGCTCTGTATTGAATGCCTCTTAAGACCTGTGTTGTGTAAAAATTTACTACATATAAAAAGTAAACATACTTTTCTTTAACTTTTAATAACCTGTAAGATTAAATTCTTCAAGTCGCTTATAAAGAAAGAGGCAAAGAATGATTTTTTTTTTGCAAAAGATGTTGCTGACCTGCTGTAAAAAGTGCAGAGGGAATCATCGAGCAAGCAACCTAAGTAGCTTGTGTAAATGTGTAACAAAATAAAGAAATAGAAAGAATTTGAGGGATAGTAGGGTGACAATATTTTCTTAGAATTACGAAGGACAGGAAGTTGTGTCGAGCCAACATCGACCACATCCTTAAGAAGAAATGCGAAACTGGACACGAATGTTTCCCAATTATCATGTATTGGAGCTTTCTGGAAGACCTAGGTTAAGTGGAGTTAAGGCAAATCAGAGACATATTACCAACACGAGAGTACTTAAGTTTAACTTGACATCGGCCTTTGTAGGGTTATATGTGCTGGCTTGATAGCAGTCGTCAGAAGTGTCCTCATGGTTACATGGTACATGAAAACGCCTTTGGGAGGGAAGTAATTGTATTTCAAAATGGTGGCTTCCTAAGGCGTTTATTGAATTATAGGCCCTTTAGTATTGTATAAGTTTGATCTTGTATATTTTTACTGTTATTTATATTTACATACTTACACATACGTACTGGCACACACACACACACACACACACACACACACACACATATATCTATCTATCTATCTATATCATATATATATATATATATATATATATATATATATATATATATATATATATATATATATATATATATACAGCGAGATAGGTAGATAGATACGCTAAAGGCAAATAATTTGGGGCATCACTGAATTTCTATAAATGAAATATTTTGTATATTTTAATGTAAAAGATAAAATTTCATTAACTACAGCGTATTTGCTTTTATTTTAAGAAAAAAATGAGCAGTTTGCAACATCATACAACAGCACTATATTTTGTTTTCGGCAGTAAAATCACCACAAGCCTTCATGATTGCTTTTCTAATCCTTGTATTTCATTACAAAAGACTTTGGAAAAAAAAGTCGATGGCTAAATTTCGCAAGCATTTTTTAAGCACTGAAAAAGCTCATTCTCACTCTTTGAGTATTCTTTTTAAACTCTCTTAAGTCATAATTTCCAAAATTTTGTTCCTTTTTTCCACTCGAGGAAAATTTGATATAATTTAGGAGACTATTTTGACCTTTTGCTTGAAGTTCATTCCGATTGTGTGTAAATCTGATGGTATATCGTATGATATTGTTATATTTTATGATTCCCTTCATTGGAATCAAATGTCTAGAACCTGCTGTTCTATATATATATATATATATATATATATATATATATATATATATATATATATATATATATATATATATATATACACATACACACACACACACACATATATATATATATATATATATAAATATATTCAGTGTAACTCATACGTGTTTAAACTGAACTTATTAAAAGTGGTCAATACCATGTCTGAAGACAAGACTTGCAGAGCTGTTTAATATTTAGGAAGGATGTAAGCTGACCTGAGCACACTACCGCGGTTTCGATCTCTACGGTAGTCTCAGGTGATTTATTATATGAATAGCAGAAATTTAAAGCTACAAAATGAGGTGAAAGGTGAAAATATGGTCTTATGTAATTGCAGGACAAAAAAAAAACTGTCCTTTTATGACGTACTGAAAGGGTTGTGTTTGTGCCGAGGTAGAAGGTCCAAACATTAAATGGAGCATTTTCAGAAATTTAAAGACTAACATGATAATGAGAATACATGTTGGCTATGCCAGGAAGAGAAACTGGCTATAGCAACATTTAAAGTCAGAAACGAATTGCTGAACTGGTGGTCAGTGTTCATGACCAAATGCAGACATTTTAAGTTCACCTTGGGATTATTTCAACCCAGTTATTGTCGTAGTTTTTGTTCCATTACTTCCGTTTTTCCCCCCACTACTTCCGGTTTCGAAAGACCTTAAGCTGTTGAAGTCCGTGTAGTTGATTTGCTGAACAAACCACATGAGGAAACTGTTTCGAAGCCGCGGAAGTGGGCTCTGGTCAGCTTTCATCCTTTTTAAATATATTATAAAAATATATTAAAACAAATGCCATGCCATGAACACATTAAATCAAAACATTCTAACAGAAATAAAACTGTGTTAGTAGGACCCGACAACTCACAAAAATAAGAGTGACCGCTGTTTTCGTATCAGTGAACCATACGACGTAAATAACAGCAAGGACTCTTTTGTTTACCCCAAGAAATAGTCGAAAGCGATCGGATATCTAAAACAATTGGACAGACTTCATATATTTTACTTTCAGAAAATACTTATTCAAATGCGAGAAAAAATGGATAAAAAGCATATTCGCAGTACCTTGTCTCTCATTTTTTTTTAATAAAACTTATATAAAAGTGGGATTGCCACTAAATACACAATTATATTACATATAGAATGATGATCGAGAGAGATAGATAGCCTTTAGTAGAGATAGCAGGATGTAGATATAAAAAATATAAAAGATAATGAACAAAAAATAAAACGTAAAAACGATCTTTCTTTTCCATCCGACTGCATTAAGTTTTAAGCAGGGAATTGCATGCGTGGAAATCAGTGAGAATATTAACATCGCACAAAGCTAAGCAGCCTCTCAGCTTTGGATGTCTGGGTCATAGTCACAACAGTGGTAGCTTTCAATGTTGATTGAATCGAATGAAAGTATTCCTTGGGGAATTAATGCTAACCTCATTTATTTTTATTCGCCTTTTGCTAAGAAATCATATTACAATGTTGGGCATTTAGTTCAGAACATGAATCAATGAAAGGTTACAAAAACTAAAACAAATCATGCCTAGTAATGAAAGGTTACCAGAAAACTAGTGGACACGTAAGAAATAAATTATTTTAGCTATGATTTTACGCAGACACACACACAGTCACACACACAGTCACACACACACACACACACACACACATATATATATTTATATTTATATTTATATATATATATATATATATATATATATATATATATATATATATATATATATATATATATATATAAATGTATATATATATATATGGTTTTGCGGTATGTTATATTTATGGAGTTAATGGCACAATATCAGGGATAGAGCATATGTAAATATACAATTGACATTGAAGTTAACATCAAGAGGCGACAATCTGTTTCATGCTGGCGATTCTGCTTAACATGAAACATACTGTCACCTCTTGGCGTTAACTTCAGAGTCATATATATATATATATATATATATATATATATATATATATATATATATATATATATATATATATATATATATGCAATGCTCTTCCATGAATCGAGCATTCTGATTCAGTAGCATGTTTATTCAAAGATAAATACTTAAAAATACATCTTCTCTTTATCGGGAGCTGATAGCTTAGGAAAAAATCACCGACTGATGCTAAATCATTCGGGTTTCGATCCTGGCTTGAGGCAATCGGATGTCTAGCTACACTGAGGAGTATATGTTACAGCGAAACTGTCTGTCTGTGAATGCGTCGAGACAGACACTTAGAGATTGATAACCTCGTACAGAACGACTTAAAATAAACTAACTCCACGTTGAGGTAATTTTTTTGTTTTTTTGCTTTATATATATATATATATATATATATATATATATATATATATATATATATATATATAAATGTAAAAATTCTTTCAAGAAGCTTAATGAATCTTTTTTTCGATTTTAAAACAATTGCTATTTGTTATAAAACAATTTCTGTCTTTAAATAACCTGCAATATGTTGATAAACCGTAAAGAACGAATCAATCATTCAAAAACGCTGTTCATATATTTAGTTATCACGTACCTTCGTGGAGACATCGACCTGATTCAATCGTTAGCAAACTTGACACGCCGTGTCAATTAAACTGAGTAGTATTATTCTTCTCGGCCTTTTGGCTGGGGGTTTTGACAAGTAATGGATCGTTTCTTGGTGGAAGACTGAGATTCGATCAAGCTTTGACTAGCTTGGACTGGCTTCGGCCTGGACCTGTTAGGACAAGTTATGACCAGCTTTGACTAGGCTCTGACCAGCTTGGACAAGCTCTGACCAAATTTTGACCAGTGGCCTATGAGTGGAAACACTCGGGTCTCCCACGTTAATCGACCTTGTGTCATATCTTGATTTAGTGGGAATCAAGTAAATACCATTAAACTGAGTAGATCTTTTTTTAAACAAATCGCCTCACTAACACGTAAGGGCTTACAGAGAGTGAGATTAAGAGTAAAGAGGAATGTTTGGGTAAAGGACAAAGAGAAGGACAGGGATTAAATTGAAGACATCAGATAATGTCAATTGGCATTACATTTGAATATTTGAATATTATAGCCATCAATGAAGCAAGTGATAGAAAAGGACTTCCACCTAGGAGAGGTGCGAGGTAATAAGCTGTGAGAGTAGAATATATGGCTATATTTAACCGTTTCGACAGTGAAAGGCTGGGCTCGACTCCCAACCTAGTAGCACGCTTAAATTCATACAGTTTTGGAACCAGTGAAAGTAGCTCGTCGGAGACGTTGCCATGAATGTACTTGCAGAAACGACAGAGTACTTGCAGAAACGACACCACATCTGTGAGATAACGACTGCAGACGGGATGCCAGATCAGGAACAACTATGTTGCATATACTACTCTGGATTTTGTCTAGACCCTCGAGCTGAATACGTGGAGCTCCAGGCCATATATGGCAGCAGTATTCCATGCAAGTACGATTGGTTGATATGTATTTTTGAAGGGTGGTTGTGGGAGATTAACCTATAGATTCAATGTCGTTGTTCTACTTCAGGTCAGTGGACAGTGTGAGACCAAGCAGGCGCAGAGAGGCGGTTTCGTGGACTTGGGCATCAGCCGTCCTGATGGCAGGTAAGAAGGGTTCTCTATGGTGGGTAACTGAGAGCAGTTTTGTTTTAGAGGCATTTACAAGCCATTTCCTGTTCCAGTCAACCACAGATTGGAGGTCTTTCTCGGGGCCAGGTTAGTTTTGTCAACGATAGTTCGAATCTGATTAGGTTCTCAATAATTTCGACCTTCTACCACGTCTATGCCATGCTTGTAAAATCAAATTATATTTATTTTCCTATAACTTTACTACTAACCATTTTAAATTCTTAAAAAAAATGAGCCGATTCCAAGATTAAAACTACTTCATTCCAGGAACAATGGATTTTACGTTCAGAGACATATAAGAAAGGAAATCATTCAAGTGGACTACATTTTGAATAACCCAGGTCAAGAAGAAAGATTTTATTGCATTTGTTAATTTGTTATAGCTAGAAAACAAAGTCAAAGCTTTTTCGAAATAGGGAAATTCTTTTTATACAAGGGTGAGGTGGTTACAGTGACGGGAAAACGCCGAAAAGCATTGACCAGTCAGGATTCATCAATACGAACAATGTACATTTAGTTTCCTGGGACTGCGATGGCATAGAACGTTACTATTTCATAAATTACAATTAGATTTTATCAAGCCGAGGGAAAAAATACGTCACCAGACATTAAATAAAATATTTATTGCGTATGTTTCGATAGGAAAGCTGTCCATTTAAAAATAACCTTTCCATGGAAGAAATTTGCATTTGTGGGAACGCAAATTAGTTCACTTATTTATAATAATGTTCACCGAGTACAAGGCACAAGAGCCCTTGGATGTAGATGGACAGGCAGTGGTTAAAGGGATATGCGAGAAAGATAACGGTTGAATCTATACATAAACAGGTTAAGATTGTGATACGGGGCGCATACTTTTGCGACTCGGTTCCACAAAGTAAAAGTTAAGAGAAGATATGATCCGATGAATATCGATTTTTCTTGAGTAATCTGCCGGACTAGGTAAGTGTCATTTATAAACCTACTGACGCAATAGATCCAAGCTACACTCTGGAAAAACAGCAAATAAACAGGGTGCATTGTGATGGTTAGAGCAATCACTGATGACGATCATTCAACGAGAAGATAATTTCTAGGACGGCCATGCACAACAAGATCAATGTTTTCCGAGTACATTAGAACATAAAAGCAATGAGTAGCATGGTTTTAGCAGGCTAATGTTCATTGGTATATTTCTCGCATTTTATGATTGTGATCGCGGTCAAATATGCAATCATGGACAATCTGAAATTCTCAATACTACTTATTGATGCATCAATTTGTTTTTTCAACCCAAAAAACCCCCCAAAAAACTCTACAACATAAATAGCTGAAACTAAATATTATCTTTCCACTTGATCCAAAAGGTTACTATTAGTTGTTATGTAGAATTGATTCCAAACGAAATAAATTGCTTGCTGCACATGGAAAACAAAGACACACACACAAACACACACACACACTCACACACACACACACACACACACACACACACACACACACACACACACACACACACACACACACACACACACACACACACACACACCGAATGTAATGAGAACGAAAAAATATATAATTTTAACGCTCACGGCATTAATTCAAAATAGGGCTCAATGCCGAGGGTAGAGCAATAAACATGTGTGTGGGGGGGGTTGTGTGTGTGTGTGCTTACAGGTTCGTATAATCCAAGCGAGTCCTATTATCACAAATTAGAATTTGAAATATGTTTACAATGACAAGTCCAGTGAAGTTTAAAATTCGTAGCTGAAAATGGTTATTACTTGATGGCATCATAATTATATATATATATATATATATATATATATATATATATATATATATATATAAATATATATATATATATGTGTGTGTGTGTGTGTGTTCAATATATATAAAGGCAGATATATTTTATTTATATCTGAATTTTGACACATACCGAAAAACAGACAAACACACACACACACATACATATACATGCTAAAAAGTAATCATTCCCTATCGAGACTCTACGTTTCACGCTATTATTTTGGATATATTTTCAACATATATATATATATATATATATATATATATATATATATATATATATATATATATATATATATATATTTAAAAAAACAGACCACTTTAAGGCTCCATTGTAATAATTTATTTCACCAGAGACTTTTATTTTTCCCTGGATCTTAAGACATCACTTTCAAAAGGTCAAACAAAAAATGAAATTAAAATTTACACTTTTGACGGGCAGTATTAAGCTTATATAAGTTGACGTAGAAGGTAGTGAGGGATTGTGTGAGAGATATGGTCGAGTTTAGAGAGGGAAGGGAGAGTTTTAAAATTTATTTTTAGATTTCATTTTGCTATAATACTTATAATGAGGTAGGAGGGGGGTAAGGATCGGACATTGACTTATTTAATCGGTCAACTCAACGAAAATGATATGGGAAAAGGAAAAGGAGAAAAAAAGGGAAAAAGAAACAAAGGGTGAAGTAAAGAGCAAAAAAGATGTACTTAGGGTTTTCGGAAGAAGGGGACGAGTGGCATAACTTTAGCAATTTAGATAAAAATAGATTTTAGCGTTTCATTGTAATTTAAATGTTTAAAAACTCCACAAAAAATAATTTTATGCTTGTTTGCAATTTAAATATTCAACTTCTCTACAAATTAATTAGTGATTTAATATGTTGAATACTATATTAATAAACAACAATAATAAAAAAATAAAAGTTTACTAATAGTAATATTTTAATATTATGAATGACTGTTAGGGTAAAATCTTTATGTAGTCTGAGTCTAATTCATGAATTTAATTTGTAGCTATTTTTAGATGGGTAATATTTCTTAATTAATGTTTAGGTTTCGAATCAAGATTGAGTAAGATCTGACGGTTATATTAAAAAAGTCTGTTTTTCATACATATACCACATACATATTTACATAAAAATCACATATACATACGTTCATGTACATGGGCAATTACACATATAATCACATACAGATGTATCGATATACACCAGTTTATATGCATAAACATATAGAAATACCTACACATACATTTACATATCTCCACACACATTCATATTTATACCAATTTAAATTTTTTCCTTAAATTTTACAGTTAACGTTAGGTGTTGAATTAAGTATTTAATCTTTAATATTTTCAAAATCATGACTAATAGTTAAAGAGTAACATATTTTAATTTAAATCTAAATGATCACTTTAAATTGAGATTATCTCCAGGTAAATATCATTTCCAATCTTACAATTCTAATTAGAAATTATTTAAAGAGAAAGTAAGATTAAACAGTAATAAAAAAATTGTGTCCTTCCATTAGAACTCTCTCTCTCTCTCTCTCTCTCTCTCTCTCTCTCTCTCTCTCTCTCTCTATATATATATATATATATATATATATATATATATATATATATATATATATATTTATATATATATATATATAAAAGATATTTTCACCATATCACATAAATGCTTTTTATATATATATATATATATATATAAAACATACACCCATTTATAGCTATATATTTCTATATCCTACAGATATTTTCACATATAAATAAATTTTATATATATATATATATATATATATATATATAAAACATACACCCATTTATAGCTATATATGCATACCACTATATCCTACAGATATTTTCACTCATATCACATAAATGCTTTTATATATATATATATATATATATATATATATATATATATATATATATATATATATATATACAAACACATATGTGTGTGTGTTTGTGCTCTTTTAGGCATCATAAAACTACACCTTAAACAGGAAAATATGAAAATAAATTAAAGACAATTAACAAAGCTATTAAAAATGGCTACAGAAAAAGTCGAAAGGGCGTGGGTCAATAGTCACTACGGACAATTTCTTACTCTCTCCCCCCTTTATCTCAAGTTTTTCCATTCCAGAAATATGTCACGAGCATTTCCTTTTTCCTTTTATCGACATGAACACCGTATTTCCTTTCCACTTCCTATGCCATGTAAGTGAACGAAATTGCCTCCCCCAAGAATGATCGTGTGAATAGGATGGGAAGAAGATCACACTCAAATTGTTTATGGCCAAAATGTTGGACATTTAAAACCATGTGGGATAGGAATTGTCTTGGAGAATCGACCAACCACTGTTATTCCGCACATTTAGTCATACTCTCCAAACGAAATCGTAACACCTTCAAACTTGAAGATTCACAATATGACCTGTAGGAAGAAATTCCTTGAGCACGAAATTAATCAGATTGTGATGATACTTCAATCTCTTTATGGGTCTTTCGATATTTAACGTTTTCCTTTTCCTTCAAGCTAAACCATTGATTTATTTATCCATTGAAAGCAAACGACTTACAAATTTATCGCAAGCTGGTTTAAGTAACAAATCTTCTGTTATTATTCGCTAACATGAACACCCTCATCAACCAGTATCCTCGTACATCTCATCAATGGGCCGACAACGATCTCCATTGATTTCCTGATAATGTTTTCAAGACATTTGGGATTGTCGAAGTTCAGCCAGTTAATAATGCACCTTCAGTATCATTCAAAACGAGAATATTCACCTTGCGTATTATATTTTATCTAACGCTTAAAACTTTCTTGAAGCATTATAACTATGGCGGTGCAATAAATCGTATCAGTCGTTTTTATAAATCACTTAATGTGTCTGTTACCATAATGAAGGGAACTATACTTTTTTTCCATTCCCCTTCTTCGGATATGCAAATCAGACAATTTCAATAGATCATTATAAGTCGTAATTCCAAAAATTCGCTATAAAACAGGATACGGGATAAAATATTGCAAAAACCTAATAAAAACAAAGTTTTATCCTGTTTTGGGGTTGTTTTTTTTAAAGAAAAGATCAAATTAATTTTAAGTAAAAATTATCTCATTAATCATTTACAGATCCTTTTAAAATTTTGGTTACATACCGTGTTTTTTTTTTCTGACGTCAATGCAGGAGCATATATTTTCACTGAAAAATACATAGATATGGAAATTTTTGCAAAAATCAAATAATTATCGGACATTAATGAGACTCTCATAACTCATAAAGAAATCAATTTTAATTATTTGGGAAATGTTTCTTTCTTAGAAAATCTTGACTTGTTACCGCCCACTGATATAAGTTTATAACATTTCGATCTCGACTTCAGTTACTTTCTAACCGACGTGATTTGGCTTCCCACTGTTTTTTCTATAAACCTGACGAACTATTTTCACGGCATGAATTTAAGCCAGATACTATTTTGGTATCTCGATCCCACATTTTCACTGTCAAAACAGTTACATGGAACCACATCTTCTACTCCAACAGCTTCTTCTTTCGTACTTCCCGACAGTGGAACTACCTTCATCTTACTTGCTTCCCTAATAACTATAATACTGAAAAATTAAAATGTAATGTCAATCGACATATTCTATTGCCTTTATCCCCTTTTTTCTTTTCCTCCTCCTCCGTTCTTCTTTTTATCCTTTCGTCACCCACAATACCCAGTCATTTCCAGTACTTACACTCTCTGTGACACCTTGCGTACTAGTGGCACTTTTGATTGGGGTGAATTGCTTAAAAATTATTTTTATATCACTTAATATTTTTATTTGTCATAAAACTAAATTATGTAAAATTCAGTAAGATATTAGAATGCTTAAAATATATACATTTTTAATTACTGTGGAGTTAAATTAAAATTATATAAAAAAAAACTCAAAAGCTATATTCATCATGTCATTTTTCTATTGTCCCACTAAGATAAATTTCCCAAACTTCAGTCTATCAATAAATCTCTCAACATGTCAAAAAACACACACCCCGTCTGTAAAGAAAAATTTGATTTTCTACGGTATTTTGATTAAAAATACCATTTGATCAATTCAGATTAATTAAACTTTAAATCATATATTTTTCTGAAATAACGTTTCGGAAGACAATATTTTATTTTTGAAAGATTTTTTTTTTATGAAAAAAATTATGTTGTGTCAATAGAGAGAAAATTATTGATTTTACTGAGAAATTAAAACTCCAAGAAAGATTTTTATTTTTATTTATTAAATACATTTTAAACTTTAGGTATCAGCTTTTTGTGAAGGAACCTACACTAAAACAGTTTGAGGAGCGGTTTCTCGCGAAGAGAACACAATTTTACACCAATTGCCTGTTCATCTTAGCAAACACAGGAGAATAGCTAAATGTTCCAGTAAACATCAGAAAAAATCCATGAGAAATTTGTATTCTGTTTATTTGTATGTAGGCTGGCGAATATCAATAAATCTGTAACCTGATCGTTGTATTGGTTTTATAAATCAAATATGAAATATCAATTAAGAGACTTCTGCTAGAACTAACACATTATTTAATAATTTTCGGCTCATGGATATGTAAAAAATTCCCTGCTATTATACTTAAGAAGAAGTTATTTATGATGATATTCTGTTTCAGGAAACAAAGGGATGTGTGGGTTGAAAAAGTCATTTTCGGGTTGTGTTTTTCAAATTCACTTTAAAAAAAAAAGTGGCGATAAAATCAATGCTACTAAAAAGTATAAAAATCAATGGAACACCGGACAGTGAAAAATATATCACTTTAATAAATTTCCACTAATTACAATAGATAAGAGAATGTAAAATATTTCAGAATGACAGATCACCTTTCTATACCTCACGGGCAACAACGAAGTCTCTCACTGATGCAGTGTTACAAATTTGGTCTGCCAAATTGCTTAATCTTAATATTTAATCGAAATTATATGGGGTGGGGAGCTGAAAACTTGGGTGAGAAAAAGAAGGGGCTCGCAAGAGTTTTAGGTTTTAATATCAAAAGGAATGATAAAACATTTCTGAATAAACAATATTAAAGTATTCTTCCATCCAATTTTAGGTTTAGGCTGCGATCTATGCTTATTAGAGCCATACTGATTACGACTTTTAATAAAAGTAAATAGTTAAATTTCCCAGGAGTAATTCTGAAAATAAAGACGAATTAATTATAAAATGACAATTGGATATAATTCTTAGTTCTTTCCGACGCGTTTGGTCTTCCGACTTCATAATGAAAGCGAAATTTTTTGTAGCCATCGTTACATCAAATCTAAAATTTAAAAAATAGACGCCCCTCGTCAGCCTCTTTCTGGATATTGATGCAAAAGTAAATATATGAATAAATTTATTTTCAAAAATTGTAGTCTTTTCTTCAATACAGGCAGTTATTTCATAATTTTATTTAACGGCCTGTGCATGTTTTCTTTTCAGTAAACTTCATACCTGTATATATCCTCGTCCTGGCTTCACATGAATAATATCATTGACCTTACAGTCAAATATAACTCCCGATCCTCCTACTGAAAAAATATTGTTGAATATTGAAAAGTAAAGCTTAATTAATAACAATACTATAACAGACATTTATTTTCTCAATATATATAAATTTCACTTCATCAAATAACTTATTGCAAAGATTTATAATGTAAATTAATATTCTAATCTGACATTGGTACGACATTTTTATCATAAAAATATAATTATATCCGGCAAACTTTGCCAAGAGCGGTTCGTTTAAACAATATTTAATGAAAACTCTGAAATACAAAATTATTTCTGACAGGTTTCTCATCAAGCATTATATTTGATATGCGAGATGGGACAAATACACACACACGCATGCACGCGCGCACACGCACGCACACACACACACACACATGTATGTTTGGCCAGCAAATTTGGTTTCAACATCTTTCATTAAGTACAGCAGACAAGGAAGATTTAACTAATTATTTATTTAAATTTCCAGCATTTTTTACGTTTTCAATTTGTATGAATAAGAGTACATTATCCATATATATATATATATATATATATATATATATATATATATATATATATATATATATTGCGCCTGATGAAAAAGTTCACTATCGGTGAAGAAAAATATATGATTGACATTACCTTCAGCATCCCGAGTCCAGAGTTTCGTAGACGGATCCTGCGGGAATTCCTCCGTTCACTCGTCAGAGGATTTCAGCAATTGAATTTTTATAATTCTTGATTTATCTGTATTATATGCAGTTTTCATTGGTGCAATGTTTTCAATAGTTTACAAGTGTGTGTGTGTCTGTGTGCTTCCATCTGTGCGTCCGTGCGTGTTTGTATGTGTAGAATATTGTGTAACTTTGTCCTTTTCACACAATAATGTGTGTGTGAAGCTGATGAGACTCAGTGAAAATTTTATTAACGACGCGTTCCGCCGAAGCGTCTTCGCTTTTCACTTCCTCGGATTAAAATGAAAGAAAGGTATATGTGTACGAATATCTAAATATATATGAGAAATGTTTGTACGTGTGCATATATACGTGCAAGTATACATAAAATGGCGGTATAATATCTATGCATGTGTGTGTATATATGTATGCACAGATATATAAGTAGTTATGTACATGTGTGTAAAATTATACAAAAACACTCTAATATATGTACATGCCTGGGTGTATGAGCATGTATGTCCATATATATGCAGGTATATACACACATATATATATATAGAGAGAGATAGATAGATAGATAGATAGATAGATAGATAGATAGATAGATAGATAGATAGATAGATAAATACAACATCTAGTTTCGTTGGACAAATTTAAAATTCATCAACACCAAATGCTTCTGATAAAATAGACAAAAGAACAAACAAAAGGCGGCCAGACAATCATTTGATTCCCAGACATTGGAGGAGACATATAATATATGTAATTTAATTAGATTTATGGTTTGGTAGTTATCCTGAGAGATCCTAAGTATGTTTTTTCTCACACACACCGTATTAGATTTCTTTCGTTCTAACCTGAGGAAAGCAAAATGAGAAGATGCTCTTAATAAGTTTTACACTTTGTCTCATCAACTTCATTATTAAACATCCTACAAACACACTCTCTCTCCCACACATACACACTGCCACACTCACACACACACACATATATATTAGGATATTACAAAAAAAATATATATATAAGAATCGCTACACATTTACAGCTGTTGAATCGTTCACTCGACAGTAATTTACAATCGCCTCAGGAGACGCATCGTTATGCGTTGAAACGCAACTGCATTTGTGTAGCGATTTTTAGATGTTTTTTGTTGTTGTAATATCCTAAAATAAATAATATTGCTGTCCTATGTATTGAGCCTTCTTTTATATTATATGTTACAAACATTATAAGCGTATTCTGCTCTGTGAGAGTAGTCGTGGCTCCCTGGGGGCACAGTCCTACGGTTACAGAGAACTCAGTAGAGTTCCGCCACGGAATATGTGAGCGAGCGGCGCTAGTTGAGTCTGATTAGGAATCTCTTCGTTACCGAGGCCCATTTGGTACAGTTGGTATGTTGTTCGCTTGACAACCCAACTGTCAGGGTTTCGATACTTGGTGGTGGATGCGCACTGCTGATGAGTCCCAATTATAGGACGAAACGGCCGTCCAGTGCTTCCTCTATTTCCTGTTGAGGTTTCTATCAGACTCAATGAATCAATTAAATATGTATATATATATGTATATGTATATATATTTGCATGTTTCATTAAAAACGACAGACGGTTAAGCTTTTAATTTATCAGGTCATCCCATAAGGTCTGTCCGAATTTTGAATAAAGAAAACAAGTGACTAAATGTTACATTTAATTACAGATTCAATCAACAATGTCTTTCCCTGAATATCTATGCCTTCCTTCCATCTATTAACATGCTTCCTAATTCCATTACTGTAAAATTGTTTTGGCTTTGATTCGAAGAACTCACAAATATCAGTTTTAACCTCTTACTGTGTTACAAAAGCTGTTTCTTCCAAATAATTCTGTAAGCTACGAAACAAATGGTAGTCTGAAGGAGCAAGATCGGGAGAATAAAGTGGATGAGGAATTTTCTCCCAACCAAGTTCTTCGATCATTTGTGACGTGATTCTTGCTGTGTGGGGTTGCGCATTGTCCTGATGAAACATCACCTCTTTTCGATTCACTAGAGCAGGTCTTTTTTTCCTCAAAGCTTGGTTCAAACGCTCTAATTGCGGACAGTATATCTGAGCATTAATTGTTGCATTAGGTGGTAAGAATTCAAAGTGGATTATTCCTTGGCGATCCCACCAGATTGAAAGAATAAACTTTTGCCCATGAAGTTCCCTTCTCGGCTGTGGCTGGGGTCCTTCCCCTTTACCAAGCCACTGTCTACGACGCTTAACATTTCGATAAAAGATCCATTTTTCGTCACCAGTCACAAGTTTATCCAAAAAAGTTGAAGCAAGTTGGCGAGAATGGAGAGAAGAGCAGATGTGAACTCGGGATTTGAGGTTGTTTTCAAACAATTCATGAGGCACCCATTTTCCAAGTTTAGGACCTTTTCCAAGTTGTTGAAGATGACGATGAACGGCTGTATGGTTTGAACTGAGAACCACTGCCAATTCCTCAAATGATAAAGCAGGATTTTCTTCAAGGGCTGCTTCAAGAAGCTTTTCATCAAACTCAACTGGATGTCCAGTTCGATCTTCATTTTCAAGGGTGAAATCTCCACTTCTGAATTTTGCAAACCATCTTCTGCAAGTTCTTTCATTCACACACTCCTCTCCATAAACTGAGTGAATGTTTCTAGCCGCTTCGGCTGCTGAGTTTCCTTTATTGAACTCATAAAGCATTATGTGCCTCAAATGATTCTTGGGTACTTCCATGTTAGCAGGGTTTTAATCAACAAAATTTAATTTTATTGTTCTCTGAAATAAAATTTGATCAGTTTAAATGCATCTAAACATAAAAATAATGTCCAGCTCCATTAGACATTATAAAATAATCTTTAAATTTCGTTCATTTTAACAAAAAGTTAAAATTCAGACAGAACTTATGGGATGACTTGATAATTTTTCTAGTGTTCGAACCAAACCTTTCTTTCGGGACAAAGAGTGTGTAAAAAATGTTCAAATGTTTCCGATAGTTCCGGCTTGACCTTTAGCCATTATCCTTTTGATTTTTATTGAATTGTGTGCATTATATGTATGATGTTTTTACGAAAGCGCTCCGAACTAAAAAATATTTGGACAGTTTTTAAACACTCTTTGTCCAGAAAAGAAAGCTGTTGTTCGAACAAAAGAAAAAATATATAAAAAGCTTAACTGTAGTACCTGTCTTGTCTGTTGTTTTTAATGAAACATGCGTAAACGAAGGATTGCTGCCTAAATATAAAACTATATATATATATATATATATATGAGAATTGATCTAACCTATTAATCACTGGAAAAATGTTGTTTTTTTTATTAAAAGAAAATATCTACATTTTTCGGCAAGTTAAACTTGCCCAGCACCGAATCGTCAGCCGCAGATTTCTCAAGAGATTCGCTTTAATCTTATCAAAGGAGAATGCTTCCTCTTTATGCTCGGACTAAGATCACATACAGACAGACATTCATCAGTAGATAGCTGACTTACAAGTTCTACAGACGTCTTAATATTTGGACAGACACACTACTTGGAAACATCAAAGTCAGCACATGTTATTGACAAACTATTCTTAACAAAATTATTATCGTATCCACTTTGGCTTTGATTAGGATGGAGGCACTCTGTAGTTATAGATTGCGGCTAGAATTAATAAATAGGAGGTCAGAGTTCGAATTCCAGTGTTAACGTGCTAATACCCTTGGGAAATATATGAATCTCTATAAAATCTCTATGTGTAAATAGTAGGACATGCTTCAACAACCTTGGGTAGCAACCAATCTAAGTAAAGGGGAAAAACTATGATAAAAAGAACTATTAGTAAATAGTAGGAAATCTGTGACGTGAAGCCATGGTTGGCAACCAGGATAGTAGATATCCAACTATAAATTCCAATCCAGAGCAGGAGCACCTAAGACGGTCAGATGTCATGTTCAGTTTCCTTTTGACATCTCCTGCAACGACGCCGGTGCCAACCTCTCTTTCTCTTGGACAATATCGATGGCGTGGAAAGGGAGACCTGCTACATGGGCAACTGCCGATCTCCTATGAAAAAAAAAACGCTTAGGCTTGCGTCTTTGAAGAGGCATAAATTATCAGTCACAGAAACGTTGTTTCAAGAGATCAAAGGATACTATTATATTCGTTCATTTTAGCGTCAGGTCTTTCCAGTTTATGACGATGTTAGTAAAACTACATAACATTTTACAATACATTTAATACAATATATTATATTGCAAACCAGCACACATATACGCCCATATATATATATATATATATATATATATATATATATATATATATATATATATATATATATATATATATATATAATGTTGCACATTACTGGAGGTTAATGATCTATATAATAATATATTGCTCGATACGATATAACAGAACTACAAACTATATATTAATAAATATATATTTACATATATTTATCCTCGCCGGTACCACAGATGTATATTTATTAATATGCATACAAGGTGAGATGGGTAAATAAAATACCCAGCCAACTTTTACGAACACAAAACATTAAATAAAAACCTCAATACCTTGTCAAGAGTCTTTAACGAAACATGTATAAACGAGGATTGCTGCCCAAACACATATATATGTGTGTGTGTGTGTTTGTTTGTTTTTTTGCATGCGTATATATATATATATATATATATATATATATATATATATATATATATATATATATATATATATATAGAGAGAGAGAGAGAGAGGGGAGAGAGAGAGGGAGAGAGAGAGAGGATGTATCAAGAATATATTTTTAACTTTGAGGCGTTCCCCACACCAAAACAAGGAAAACACCTATATAAATATATATCTGCAAATAATTTATCTTGGAGTTAGTAAGTTTAAAATTTACCGTAAACGCTTTTAAATGTAAGATCCAAGATACAATAAAAAGAAAATTAAAAAAATGTTACAAAATGTGGGAGTGAGTTTCTGACAGTCAAATAAGGCAAAATCTCTATATCAACATATATCCATAAAGCCACCGTTGTACCTCAAAACAGCAACTCACAATTTTTTTCAAAACGTCTACGATTTGCTTCTACACGAGTATGCACCCGACGGATCAATGACTGGCGGTCCCTTTCAAAAATTTCCAGATCCCGATGACACGTTGATGAAGCCTCTCTGCCTTATTAATTTATTGATCTCTTTTGATGCTCCAGCAGAAATCAGCCATCATGTTAAAATCACCAACACAATTTTAATCTTGGTGGTATTTATAGCGATGAACAAGGAGGTTCTTTCATCAGGATCTCAAGTTAATGGAAGAAAAATACAAAGGCAGAAGGAATGAGGGCTGATTTCTGATGGAGCATCAAAAGAGATCAACCTTTTCAAAAGCACTGTAGACTTTCTAAGAGAAGATTTATACATTTCGATGGACAAAAATGAATGTATATTTCATTCCTTTGTATCTTCCTTGTTTTGACTCAAAAATCGATGACACCTGTTTGCTTTGATTTAATTTTGTGTGAGATTTTTCTGAAAACTTTTTCTGAATTGAAAATTTTGAAAATCTATTCTCTAAGTTATTGGGATTCATTTTCTATTATGATAAGTTTTTATAACCTGAAAACGTTTAAAATTGGTTCTACTTGGCCCTGAAATATCACTGTTAAATGGGTATTTTGAACTATTTTAAGCAAAATAGAGATTATCTGTACTGTGAAAACGTCGTGTGGTAGGAAAAGTGGACTTGATTAGAAGATTCAGCGTGAAATAACAGACCAGAAACATATGTCCATTTACCAACATTTGGGTCGAAAAAAATGTCGACCGCTATATTGTTTTTCTGTGGAATTTTTCCTGCTGCCACGATTCAAAAACAAAAATTGTTCGCTTAATTTACGATAAGATTATTGAAAACGATCCGATTTCTTTTTTTCTAAATTTCTCCCTTTCTTTATATATGTATGTATATAGGTATGCATGTATATTTTTATGTGTTTTTATCATATGATTTTTAACTTTGTTTTTGTTATTTTTTGTTATTTTTGCTTTCTGTTTTCCAAACTATTAAGCCTTCCTCTGTCTCAGGAAACTGTAGAATGTACTATCCTTGGTAGGTTTCCCTTGTGGCAGACACATTCTCAGGTATATTTGTGCTAATTCGTCATCCACAGAACCAGATTCTGCTGAGATGCTGAGTCGACTTTAGTTTCATTTTCTGAGAAATGACGCACTTAAGCGAGATTATCAGCAGTTGCCATTATGCTCAAACCGTTGATGACGATGACATGCAAATTTGTACTTCAAAATACGTCTGTTTATTTCATTTCACTTACAAAACTTCTACTAACATTTCATCTGGTTTCCATTCCAACACAATCATATACTTGCCCATATTATCAAGAATTTATAAATCGACCATGGTGACATCAGAACCTGGGTTTCCTCATCCAAACGTTGAAGATGTAACTACTTGTTCATATACCTAAACACTTGCAAACGCTTAACATCTCTATATCTACAAGTGGTGTTCAGACAGGGATTTCTTTTGAGATACAGTAGGGAAGGAAAACTATTACGAGGTATGATTCTGATTGAATTTATTGTACTCCAAACATAACTACTTAAAATAAATATTGATAGGTTCTGTGCATCTTCAGTCTCCGGGGGTAACTTTCCGAAAAATACATTCACTCTATTTTTTTTTTTTAAATTTCGATGGCTAATTAAATATTCTTTAGGATAAGATTTTTGTTGATGTGAAATCGATAGCTGAAAGTGTCTGTAATTCTTCAACAAGATTAGTACTGGCATTTATTGCTTTCCGATTCGGCTGCAAAAATTTAGTGGTCGAAAGATTGACTCAAGATCTAACTGTTTTAATGCTCCGACAACGTGTGAACTTTTAAATCTTTGGTAATTCCTTCTTGTGATTTAAGTAAAAAGAAGTGTTCACAGCTTCACGTAGGAAATATTCAGGGCCAGAAACGGCTTACAACATGGCTTCCACAAATCATTGTTGATGAAGGGTCTTTCGAGAACGAAGGAAATAATCTGTTTTCTTGAAGAGAACAGATGATAGATTTGCAGACCGAATCAATAAATATAGGCTTTGTTCTATCAGAAGAGTGAAGGATAATTTTGGTTAACCCATAGAAAAACAATCTTAAAACAATCCGAAGTAATCGGTTTTATTCTGTTAAAAGGTTAATGATATTTCCTAAAGGTTAGCGAATTTTAAAATACTACATAAGCTTTATTTTGTACATGAAAAAATGTTAAGAATATTGTCGGCCATTTTGTTTTTCTTCTGAAACAAATATTTTTAAAAACGGTCATAAATTAAAATTCGACGTTCTAAGAAAAAAAATGAAAAACGAACCTAAAGATTGTAACGATTTCTGAATCAGTCTTATAGTTTGAGAGCTTTTAATCAATACGGAGTAATTTCATTTTGTCGGTTAAAGGTGTATTGATATACAGTGTTGTGGTAAAAAACATTAATAAGAAGATATAAATTTACATTCGTGGTGTTTGATTAATTTTGTTATTATTATTGCAGAGGTTGTGAAGACTTATCTTTTATTTCTGTTTATAAAAGGCTAGAATTTGGAGGAGTTATTTCTGTCTAAACTGATATAATATCGTTTTCTTTTAAGTAATATCACAAGGATACTTTTTGTGATCACTATAGAATTAGTTTTAATTGCGATTTAAATAAAGGTCTCCTGAATATGTGACCCTCAAAAGCAGAACACGTGAAAATACTGAGGGACCGCCGGTTGTAATTCATGATTATCAGTTGAAGAATTTGAAAATCTCTAGATTCTATCGACTGTCCAGAAAGGACGGGAGATGTCCGATTGTATCCGACGATGCCTGTCTACTAAGGCGGCTAACCAATCCCTGATGCTGACGACTGCTCAGGTATATTTTGTGTTTGTTTAATATCCACAGAGCCCACCTTTGAGTTTATACTACAGCTATGCTTAGCGGACCTTAATTCTAGTTTCTTGGAGAGAGCACATTATCTGGTATGATCAATATTCTGAATAAGACCAGCACACTCAAACCCTCCGTCACGATGATTTGTAACTTCGTGCCAGCAAAACCATCAACGGCACCGTCTACCAACTTTCACGCACAAAAAATAGGTCAACCCGTGGTATGGTTTTCATTCATTTTACAAAGATCTCGCACGCTGGGTTCACCTCCCCAGGCCGATAACAAGATACCCACTTCCTGATAAACCGACCATGATGAGATTCGAACCCAGGTCTCTCCGTAAAGGATACAAACCATTGTGATTATCTCGATTTATCGTTCATCTATAATTATAGCCCAGCCCTTTTTTCCCATTTTTTTTAATTTGTCCAGTTCTGTTAGCTCTTGCCCGATAACCTGTCTTTTTCCCTAAGTCTAAGACCACCATTGTAAAGTAATGTTCTAACTGTGGACCGGATAAAGTCGACCTCAAAGAATCATCTGATGACGACGCCGAAACTGCAGATTCTTTGCAAATATGAAAATGATGTCGAGAATCAGTGTGTTGAACCAACGGCTCTAATTTGAAGAAGACATAATCGCTATTTCCCTAGGTAGGATACGCTTTCGCTTTATGGGTAGAATTTGTTATATATACGCGTGCGTTTTTATTAAGAGTTTTTCTGCAACCTATTCTCAGATTGAACTGATTCTGATATGAAATAAAACAAAAATTTGTAAAGTTGTTTTCAGGGAAAAAAATAAAATTAGTTCTTCCTGAAATGTTCACGAATTATTTTTCGTATATTGCACATTTCTCCAGGGAAAATACTACACGCTTCGAAACTACACTGAATATAATTAAAAATGACTTTTTACAGAACTTTATAACCAACTTGTGTAAATACACCGTGTTGGCAAAAGAAACGGTTGTAAATTTTTATACACCAAAAATATTTAGTCATTAAGAATCACAACAGCAAAAAATTATATGTTTGAAAGTGAGACATTAAAATTGAGAAAGCTTTTTTGGCTCAATCAATGAATTAAAACCTATTTTCTGATATTCTTTTTCTGTATTTCAGTTTTAGACAATTTTCGGAAAATCACTGCAATGTAGAAACTGCATAGAGGAAATTTGAAACAAGCAGATAGTGTAGCATTGCAATTTCAACAATCCCATGGTTAGATTGCTAATGCCGAATCTTTGTTGATCCCTATGGAGGTAAAAAAAACCATTGGAATGAAGGAAAAAAGAATAATCAGGAAATCTAAGAGAGTAGTTGAAAAAAATATTCTATCCTATTCATGAGAATTATTCTTCGCTTTTCCTTTTTCTTTTTTCTCCTACCCCCTCCTTCTTTTTTTCTTCTCCTTTATTTAGTTCTTCTTCTTCTTCTTCTTCTTCTTCTTCTTCTTCTCCTCTTGCTTCATCTTCATATATTTTCGTTCTTTTTCTTCTTCTCCTTCTTTTCTTTCTTTTTCATCTTCTTTTTTTCGTCTTCTTCAATTTCTCCTTCTCTTTCCACTGATTCTATTTCTCCTCCTTCTCGTTCTTTTCATTTCTTCTTCTTCTCTTCCCTCTCTTCATTTTTCTTCATTCTTCTTCTTCTTCTTCTTCTTCTTCTTCTTCTTCTTCTCCTCCACCGTTTTCTTCTTCTTCTTCTTCTTCATCTTTTTTCTTCTTTTTCATTTTTTCCTCCTCCTTCTACTTCTTCTAATTCTCTTCCTCTTTCCCTCCTCTTTTTTTTTATTTCTCCTCCACCTCATTCTTGTATACGCCGCGTCCCTTCAGGACATAGGCGATCATACTTCTCTATAAATTTCTCATGTATCATCAGTAAGAAGTAAGTTCTTAAGAAAGAAGAAGTAAGCTTCTTCCAGCAAAACCCTTGCTCTGTGGAACCGAAACCCAAAGAGAATGTTTCTCCGATTACTACAATCTAAACCTGCTCAAGTAAAGGACTAACCATCCCTTTCCTCACCTATCTGTCTGCACTGCATCCTAACGTAACCCTCTACCAGGAGCGGTCCTGGGCTTTATACAGGTGGAACCTTACTGTAAAAAAAGAAAAAAAGAAAACTATCTGCAGCTTTTCTCCTTTTGCTAAGATCCCCGCCCTCTGTTTCGTCAACAATTCATACAAACTTGTCAGTAAGAATTGTTAGCTTATTTCTTAGAATAGATTTAATAAAAACAAGAAATACATAAAAGTGTATATAACACAATAATACCGATGGGCACATATTATGAGAAAACTTGTTTTAAATTTGCATTGTTTATTGAAAAATCGCAGTACTGCACTCTACAAATCAACCATTCGCCCTTTCATAGAGTATCGCTACCATATATGGTCTGGAGCCCCTTTTCTTTGACTCATGGTTCTTGATAAAATCCAGAGACGGATATGCAATGTAACTGTCCCTGATCTGGTCTCTCGTCCTCAGTCGCCCTCTCACAGACGTGCCGTCGCTTCCCTCTGTCGTTTTTACAAATACTTTCACGGTAACTGCTCCGATTAACTGCTTTTGCTGGTTCCCAGACATCATGAATTTAAGCGTTCAACTAGGCTGGCATCTCGATCTCGCCCTTTCACTGTCGAAACTGTTAAATGTAGCCGTCTCTTCTTCTCCAATAGCTTCATGTCTCGTACTTCTCGCCTGTGGAACTCCCTTCCCTCTTCCTATTTCCCTGATATTCAAATGTAATGTCAACTATTCAATTATAATGTCAATCGACGTCTCCAGATGCCCTGATCTATCCCTTATCTTTCTCTTCATCCTTTTTTCTATCACTCTTATTTACTCTTGCCACAACTCTCTGGTACCCCTTGCGTGCTAGTGGCTTCCCGCCTTCCTTGGGGTGAAACGCTTTAAAAAAGTATAATATAGTGATTTTCCAAGCGTAGCTTAGATGTAGCACAAGGCCGAAAGTATGGGGCACCCAGTGAAGATCGAACTCACTAGCCATTGTAATTGTTCTAATGAGACAAGCTTGACCACAATTACACCGCCTCGAGGTACCTCTGCTCTGCACAATATTTTACATATTAATATAACTAAATTGTCACAGTATAATTTCCCTTTGAAGCAATTGAAGGTCTTATTTAGAAAATGATTTAGGAATAATGTGTTTGTGCTATGCATCTTGTTCTTATAAAATTTGTAAAACTTAAATAAATTATAAATTTTAAGGCTGTGATATAAAAATTCATATGATCATCGGAGTGAAATTCCAACGCTATGATCTTGAACCTAAATTTAATGATTTAAACCCCTTTCCCCCAAAAAAAGGTAACGACTTCTAAAAGGTTATTTTGTGTCGTTATTCATAATGTACAAACCCAACTTTTAAATCGAGTGTATTAAAAAGATCCCAGATTCGACCTGCCCTAATGTTCATAAACAGGATATTTATTACATTCTATTATTATTATTATTATTATTATTATTACAGTAAGCGTTTCAACAATTGTGTGCATGGTGATTGTCAATATCTTAAATCTCTCTTTTTCTTTTGAATTCCTAAAAAAATAATCCTCATTCTTCACGAATTCTATGCTGCATGTTAGTCATACAGTGAACTTAACTTCTGCTACTAAATGTAGATGACAAAAAAGATTTATCTATCAGAAAAGTGCAGTATAATTTTGGTTAAGCCATAGAAAAAAATATTTAAACAATCCAAACTAATCGGTTTTATTCTGTTAAAAGGTTAATGATATTTCCTAAAGGTTAGCGGAATTTAAAGTATTAGGTAAGCTGTATTTTGTACATGAAAAGATTTTAAGAATATTTTCGGCCATTTTGTTTTTCTTTTGAAACAAATATTTCAAAAAAGGTCAAAATTCGAGCAGATAAATTACAATTCGACGTTGTACGAAAGAAAAAAAATGTAACTTTCCGGAGATAAACCGAAATTAAGATATGGGGGGGGGATCTCGCTTCCTAAAATATTTTACTAATTTGTTTTATATTCTAATATTCATCGGATATAAGGCCCGAGATCCACTCAAGTTAGAAGTTAACTCTTAAAATAAGAAATAATGAATGAGTTGCGTGGTATGAATGAAAAGCTGATGTGGGTAAATATGTAAGATGACGAGAAACGATTGGCATGATGAAATGAAGTTTAAATTGATTAAGGAAGCAACTATTTTAGAATTTATTCAATGAAATGACTGTTTTCTGGAAAAAAATCCTGTTTGAGTGGAACTGTCTTCTTACATTTGGAAAACGAATGAAGTTCGTGTTTTGATATAATGAACGTGGCCTGTCGTGTCAAGGTTGAAAAGGTCTCATCAGGTAGAACTAAAGAATGGAGCACATCTGAACATTTGACATAAATACAGTCGTGAATGGCTTGCAAGGATACGTCTGAAGGAAATAGTCAGTGAACAGGAGGATAACTTTTCTCCCACAAAACCGCCTAAACGATTTTCAAACCAATCAAGACTGGAAAATTATGTCCGGGCAAAACTGCAAAACATAGGTAGCAATGCTAGCCATTTTTTTTTTCACTAATTCGACTTTTTTCGAATAACATATTGCGGAATATAGAATTTCTTCAAGGAAATATTAGTCCTGGGTGTGACGATAAACTACATCCGAGAGGGTGGTCTCTCATCATGAGATTGGAGTTTCTAAGACGCTTTGAACCTACTCTTAATTTCATGTCGTTCCCAGGTCCATCTTGATCTAGTGTGGTAGCATTTATTCGGCTCCCAGGTATGGGCAAATATTGAACCCCCTAACAAAAGCAAAACACTATGGAAGTATTAAACAGATTTTTGTAGTAAAAAAACATCAGCGATACGTTTTAACATAAAAAGTGATCAACAATACATATTTATAGTAAAATGACCGTCAATACGTTTTATCGGTAGTTGAAGGCATACAATTATATATAAAATATATTTAGTTGAAACCATATAATTGCGTTCAAAATATTTAGATATCGGCATTCATAATTGTTGATATACCGCTAAACAAAAACAAGAAACCGATCAAGAATAATATATATATACGAATCATTATTCCAGCATTTTCATCACAGTATTGTATCTATGGGTAAGATTTGAGGTCTGAATGTACATGATATAGTGTGATATAGTATTTGATTCAAACTAAGAATACCAGAGGCTCTGAATTGAATTTAATGTGACTAAGGTAACTTTTACTCGTCAGAGAAGTTAAACTATGTTGACCCGAAAATGTACGCTGCTCATTGCAGATGATAACAAAATAGATTTTTTCACCCAGTGTTACAGCAAAACATCTGAGAATTGGTAGATTGGAATTAACCTCATCGCCTTCAGGTACAGAATCGCGTCTCACGGAATATCAATATTTGCGGCTGGCATGTAAAAAGTGACCAAATTTTGGGAAAAAATATATATATATATTGTTTTTTTCCCAAATATATATATATATATATATATATATATATATATATATATATATATATATATATATATATATATATATATATGTGTATGCGTTTTGTGTATGTGATTGTGCGCGTGTCTGTGTGTGTATGTATAATATGTGGCGAGTGTAAAAAAATTTCATATTTCGTATATTTGTAAAAGGACAATATGAATGAAAACAGAAAAAAAAACTTATATTAGGCGACCGGTTTTCGTCCTCTGACGGATTTGCCTTAATAAGGACTCACGAAGGATCAAAATAGAAAATGTTTTCGTGTGCCTCGTTTCGTCGCTTAGATCATCATCAAAATAGACTCGCATTAATGTAAACAAACAAAGGGACGAAACGCGTCACGTGAAAAATTTTCCATCTTGTCATACATCTTCCATTTTAAATGTTTCTTGATATATCAATTTTTTTATATCGTTACTCCAGATAATATATATATATATATATATATATATATATATGTGTGTGTGTGTGTGTGTGTGTGTGCGTATGCGTGCGTGTGTGTTATTCAAATGGATGATATTTCATCGGCATTAATGTATTTATTATTTTTCTCATATACGAATAAACTTTCTCAAATATGGACGTGTTATATATATATATATATATATATATATATATATATATATGTTTTAACGGTACAAAATCGCATTATGTGATTAAAGGCAATATTTTTTTTTTTTACTATAGGCCATGATAGATTATAAAACAAAAAACACGAACACAAGCCGACCTGTTCGTCCCATCTCGTCAGAACTGTAAACAGGAAACAAATTATGAGAAGAAAGTTAGTCACGTATGACGTAAATGAATGGACAGGGAAAAATATAATAATAAAAGTTATAACACCAAAGATGCTCAGACACAGCACCGCAAGCCCAAGCAAACAGTCGCCATGTTTACAAAGAGCGGGTCGGCTGGACCTGATGAACAGCGTCTTCAAAACCTTCAGATGGAATAGCTATTGTACTCCGGCCAGAACAGAGAATCAGTTCACACTGAAATCCATAGAACAGGTCTGATTATTTTTATCAATATATATATATATATATATATATATATATATATATATATATATATATATATATTTATATATATATATATAACGACCACATATATATTGCGGATCACTTGATAAATTTGACCACACACACACACACCTATATATATATATATATATATATATATATATATATATATATATATATATATATATATATATATAGATAGAGAGAGAGAGAGAGAGAGGAGAGAGAGGAGAGATAAACCTAGTAAGTCCGACAAAGCTACCTAGGTTTCTGCCTAAACGGATCGTCAGCGAAAGCCGGCTTTCCCTGAGGATCCGTTTAGGTGAAACCTAGGTAGGTTTGTCTGGCTCACTAGGTGTACGTAGGTCTGCTCTACGGTTGTATTGAGCTCTTTTGTTAGTTAGTTGTTTACTCGTGTCGGTTTTTTTTCTTTGGCCTTCAAACCTGTATCTGTGCGATTTTTTTTTTCGACAGACTTTCATGTTTCTAGCTCTTTCTTTTTTTTAAAACATTTTTCCCCACGAGATTGATTTGATTATTGGCAAATCAAAAATTCGAGTTTTTTTCCGAAACACAAATATATTAACTGCATCTACTTGCAAAAAAGACTAAAAATAAAGGAAGCTCTAATAATAAAAAAGAAAAAGCCAACCCTTAACAATATTAACTATGAACAAAGCCACGATGTGCTAACCGTATTCGGAAACTAAAAACATCACTACCACACACTGAACATACACAGAACACACACACTCTACTAAGCTGATAATCGAATCATCCTTGATAATGGCTAAAGGTATAGCCGAAAGCGCTCGGAAATACAGAACATTTGGACAGTTCTTACACACCCTTTGTCCAGAAAAGAAATCTCTTGTCAGAACACAAGAAAAATTAAATAAAAAGCTCAACCGTAGTACCTTGTCTGTCGTTTTTAATGAAACATGCATAAAGGAAGGATTGCTGCCTAAATATATATATATATATATATATATATATATATATATAAAATATATTAGATAAAATTTTAGATTGTTACATTGTTACACATAAACAGAGGTCAATGTATTTTATTTGTAAAGAGCAATATAGAGAATAATCAAAGAAGATTACTGTTTATCTCATATGGGGAATAGACTGTATTGGCAGATGATATAAAAAAGCGTTTGTCTTTTTAACCTTGATACGGAATGGAATTCACGTCCATGGAGCTACAGGAAAAAACAGCAAGTAAAAGTTCACTGTAAAGAAGAAATATTAACATGTCAACTCTCCCTAATACAAACTTTCAAACTTTGTATAAGTCAGACGATGGCACTGAACGGGGGTTATTCTGTTTCTGGACACACTGGTACATCTCAATAATAACCGCATCTACACTACACTCTAGACCAAGCCTACAGATGATCATTGCTACATTAATTTCAATACGACACTTTTGCAATCACTTTCTCAATAGGAATTACTCACTCACTATTATCAAAAAAATCATCAAATCTTCCAAGCATAACAGAAACACTTTCCTCAATCATGAAACTAAAACGTATAATTCCAGAATCACCATTGACTTTTATTTTAATTACAACATGCACAAGCATACCCACATTTTAACTAAAGAATTCCAACATTTAAAACTAGGCAATATTATAATTAAATTATTTAGCGATAACGCCCAACACGCGATAGCCTCCTAACCTCTTTAGACTTTTAACATCATCCAACAACTGCAATACATCACCTTACCAAGGGAATGTCACCTGAATAAACCCGGGTGCATGATCTTGAGGCACATCACTCACACCTTTTCTACCCCCGGAACTCGCGTTGTATTCAAACAACCGGTTCTTATCTGTGGCTGTCACAAATGCGAGAAGGGGAATGATGTGGGAGAAACCGGAACAGAGTTCTGTCTACAGTTCAATAACCACAAAAAAAAAAAAAAAATCAGCGACAGCAACAAGAAGAGATAGGTCACTATACACTTCAACCATCCTGGTCATAACATCGATGACGTCGGTTGCGTTCTTTTAGAATCTTGACTCAGCAACCGGAAGGACAGACGCAGATGGGATTTCAAGTATAACCTAAAAAGAAATTCCCACATTGAAGGACTAAACATGGATTTAGGTTTACCCAGAGATTATAATTTCCAAAAAGTAACGCCTAACCAACAACACTATTCCTCGGATGAATAAGTCCCACATCAATTTTTTCCCTAATTTTTAGCAGCCATCACCCGAACTATCTACTATATTGTAAGTTCTACCACCTATCACTTCCTTCATGACGCTGTAGTCAGCAATAGAAGGATTGCCCTGAACACTGAAGACTACATTCCAGTCACCCTCTTTATACCATCATTGAATCTATCTTTATGCTTCGTCTGCATATAAGTCAAAGAGACGTGGAAGGTTAGCGAAGAGACATAGTATTGGTACATGTATTTATATCTATACATGTATTTCATTGATATGTTTGTGTGGTGCATTGTGTATATTTACACACTGCTATCGACACATATATATGCATGTTCATCTATACACGTACATGAGTTTCCCCATTATTTTATTAAAAAAAAATTTTGTTAACAGTACATTTCGAAATATTTATCTGTATTTTCTTTCTTTACTTTTCTTTTTATTTTATTTTATTTAATATTTTCTTTTTATATATTCCCTTTTCCGCCTCATTTTTTTTTTCTTTTTCTTTCTTTACATTTCATTGCATCATATTTTAATCATAGTACCGTCTTTCAACACTTGACTACTTTTGACTGCCAAAAACTCCGAAGTGAAAAAAAGAACAAGTCAAAAACACGACATTACATCACCAAAGCCGTATTAAATCCATTCTTAAAGTATCTAACGTATACTTAACCACCATGACCGGTGTTGATGGTAAAACATCACCAAATCGTCATTCGGACAACCGCGGAACACAAATAAAAACTACTACACACACACACACACACACACACACACACACACACACACACATTCTCATATATATATATATATATATATATATATATATATATATATCGATTATATCGATATATATATATATATATGTATATATATATATATATATGTTATCATCCGAATCCTACATCGACAAAGTAGAATTATGATACTTATATAAATTATACACGAACGCTGTTTGACTAGTCAAATAGAAGTGAAATCTGCTTAACCAATGAAAATTAACACAGAAATGAAAATACCAGAAATTTGTCATATCTCATTCTCTGATGAACTTTAATTGAAGGAAATTTGTTAAAATTATAAACATTTCCGAGTTCTTTTTTATCTTATATATATATATATATATATATATATATATATATATATATATATATATATATATATATATATGACTAGCAGCATGTCCCGGCGTTGCCCGTGCTTGATTCAAGAATCGTACGACTTAATCGTATAGCAATCGCAATCACTTAAAATATTTTTGCTAGGTGCTTGGTGGAAGAAATCAGTTGTGTTTATGTCGGCTCCGATTAGCATCGTAGTCGGTTGGCAATATCTTTTGATTGATGACTAAAAATTAACTTCCGCATTTTGACTGTATACATGTGTATTTACAATAGTTTTCGGTTATTATTTTTAGTTAGGAGGACTTGTGTATGTTTATGTTTCATTTGTTTTACTTTTTGTGTATCGCTGGCAGTAACTTCCGGCCGGATGCGATACCCTTACTAGTTTTTTTTCAAATTGATTTAATGCAAAAACAATTGTGTTTTTCCAATTTTTGGCACTGTCAGAACCACCGCCGTGTAATTTTACGTAGTCCTGTGAAGTTTTGTTGAAATCGGTTGAAAAATGTAGGAAATACGATCCCATATATATACGAACAGGCACACACACACACAATCTGCGTTTTATAATAAGTAAGATTCATTGAAACTAGACTTTCTCACACATTTTACCTTTCTAGGCTTCAGCAGATGCAAAAACGAAAGAAAGAAACGTATGTATGTGTATTTGCGTATACGCTTAAGTAATGAATCATAGAACTTTATTTTCTAAACTGGTGTTTCTCGTGATTAAAGAAAGAATATGAGTGACTTTAAAAAAAGAAAAAAAAGGCCGTTAATATTTAGTCTGGTATCTTTTTATTATCATTCTTAGTGCATGTCGAAAGTTTTCAATATATTTTCCCAGTTTTTTGGGGTTTTTTTCTATCGAATTAAAGGGAAATCTTCAACATTTTCAAAATGGCCCGAAAGCTAAAAATTCATCTCGCATTTTCTAAAACGAATCCAAAATAAATCCTCATCCCATATTTCAGAGTTTGTTGGAAGGTTGAAAGTAAATAATTTATTTTTTTACACCTGTCCATTTGTTTTCCGTGTCGACAATATGTTTTGAAATTACGATATAGAAGCTGACAAAATTTTTCAAAAAAATTGACAAATGGAAAACTTTTCATTGAACCTAGATTTTATTACACGTTTCGCCTTTTTCAGTTTCAGCCGCCCCTAAAACGAAAGAAAGATCTAAGTGTATGTGTATTTGTGTGTATTACATATATATAATTTGTATTTGGACAACAATCCATCCTTTATGAAAATTTTATTTAAGATTTATTGAACAGGTACTGCGCTTAAACTATATATATATATATATATATATATATATATATTACAGCGAGGTTTACCATTTAAAAGGCCCGAAAGACACTCGAGGAAGAGGGTTACATTTGGTGACCATTTGTTATATAGGATTAAAAGATAACGGTTTAGCCCACTTTTGAATAGATTAAGAGTGTTGTAATCGGAGAATCATGTTGGGGGTCGTTTACACAGGGTAGCGGTTCGCGGGACGAAGCTGCTCGAGTGAAACTTATTTCTGCCCGATGAGATACGGATATGTTCTTGTGAATGTTTCCCTCGGAGGGACCAGGGAATGTACTTCGTCCTAGTAGTTTTCGTTGAAGTTTCGGTAGAGCAGTAAGAGGCTTGCGATATCCCGCCTGTTGGAGAGAGGGTGAAGGGTGAAGAATAGGCGCTTTTGAACTCTATAAAGACTTGAGAGTTTAGTGTGGGTAGCCTCCGCACACAAATGCCAACAGTTTTTCATTTTTTGACCTGATGTGGCTCTTGTAAAGATAGAGGATAACAAGAAGTGTGACGTAATTACTGGAACGGTATAAAAAGCCTGCATCCTAAGCAATGGATTGTATATACGAGTTCCACTTGGGGTCGGGTGTGAGTTTGAAACCCAACAATCTTTCGAGAGGCAGTGTGTCTCCATGAGGACCTCCGTTCAGTCGCCAGTCGAGAGATTTAGAGTTGTGCCCATATAGGAGTATCATCGGCATAGATGTTTACAAATGACCTGAGTATATTCTTAGGCAGATCTCTTTTATAGATCAAAAAGAGGGTTTGTTCGAGGAATGACCCTGTGGAACGTCCGCGTTCATTTGTAGGGCTCCGGATGACTGGTCATTGATAACTACCCACGGGTACTTACCTGTTAGGAAGAATGTTATGATCGAGAAGACCTTTCCAGGGATTCCATAACTGAATAGTTTGCGTATAAGCTTTTGTGTCACACCTTGTCGAATGCCTTTAATATATCTAATGATATGGTCCTCGAGGAGTATTCTGTCGTTAAAAGCCTCTCTGATTCTGAGAATGATGGTTGTTAGGATGTCGGCAGTTTATCGGTCACACCGAAATCCATACTGCTTGTCGTTGAAGAGTTTATTCTTTCTTAAGTTTTCGACGAACTTCCTGTTGATTATGGTATTGATTATTCATTATGATACTGAATAGACTGACTGATCTATACCGGAAGGAAAAAAATCCCACGCTCAAGTTCTTGAATAACGGGAATAATCTTGCCACCTTCCACGGGTTTGGGAAGGATTTCTCCTTCAAGCATTGGTTGAATAATTTGGCTAGGATTTGAAGCACTTCCGGTTGAGGACCAAATACTTTTCTAAATCTAAAGATCTCTCGTACGTTGATATTACGAAGGTTGTGCTCAATGAGACGTGTGAATTTGGGGAGGCTATGATCTTTGTCATTTCATGTTGTGTTAGAGGCAAAGATACAGGTGAAGATTATACCACGGAACCATTTAAAATTTGGGCACGTTTACTGTCTTCCAGAATTCCGGGGATCCAGTTTATTTCTTTTCAGAGTTGGTCTGGACCGTTCGTGCGTTTTCTAGTACTTTTTATGGCAGCGGTTGCGGACAGTTCTGAAGGTAGTGAAGGCCAAATTACTTCATTGCTTGCGATAGATTTTGAAGTAGTGGTTTCGTTGCGTTATGGCTGTAGCGTATTCAGGGGTAATACATAGAGGACTGGTTCTTGCCGGAATTTATTTTAAGCTAAAGAAACTCTCCATTACAGGAATGATCTAATCAGTGAGAATGGCAGCGGTTTTGGGGACAGCATGCTTGGAGAAGGTTGGCAAGGGAATATTAATATTAGTAAAACTTTGTCACTTAGCTGATTGATGTTACCTTCAGAATTCAGAGCAGAATTTCGTAGGCGGACCTTTTCGTCCTCTGTTCATGAAGTATCAGCAATTAACTGTCATTACACTTTGCTAGAAAGTTTGTATTTAATCAAACTCTTTTGAAGAATTGGAATTCATCGGCTTTTGCAGAAACGTGTGTGATTATAAAATCCTTCAAGATTGAAATAATCAGTCACAGTTGCTTTTCTTCTTCTTTATCCGGCACAATCTACTTAAGATGTCGAAAGTGTTAACTAGGCCACTAAGCCACAAATGACGTGGCAATGTTCCAACATGCCAACAGTGATTATACGAGTGGCAAATTAATGATGTTGCAAAAGAATAAAGCCGGAAAAGGCGTCAAGTCGGGGCGGAAACCTGTCAACTATTAACACTAATGAATTGGTACACATTCTTTTATGATTTAAGAAATAGCAATTAGCTCAAAACTAATACCACTGCTTGTTACTAAGACCGTAATATGACTAACACCTACTTTCTTTAAACTGAATTTCGAAAAATTTATTGTTGTTAAGTGTTAAGATCATTCCAATAATAATAATAATAATAATAATAATAATGATAATAATAATAATAATAATAATAATAACAAATAACCGTGAAATTTGCACGATTTTGGAAATTGAATTTTCTCCTATATCCTAATTCTTATTTTAATGATTGATTAAGCGTCTTCCAATTTCTACGATTTTAAAATACCTATAGATGTTGCCTTATTACATCGTTCAATATTTAAGTTTTACAACGCAATATAAATATTGTAATAAGAATCTTAAGTATAAAGGGAAGCCATTATTTCAAGGACTAAAAGTGTACAGATGAACAGATTGAAAACAGTTAACAACAGTAACAATAATAATAATTGTTCAAACATTGTACTAAGAAGTACAGCTCACACCTTACAAAGGGGTTTACTTATGTAAAATATGTGTGATCTAAGGTTTTTTTTTTCCATGAAGAAATGCTCAGTGGAAAAAAATTATTAAGCCATTTCTGACCTTAGGTCTCTGGTCTGGACCCGGAAAGAAATGAGTATACACAAGAAATCAAAAGAAATGCAATAATAATAATAATATAGAATGTGCCAAAAGTAACACCCTTTTTTACTTATTGACTTTTATTAAACAAAAATAAATTACATCGAATAAGATGACTATGGGTTACGTGTTTGCGAATGGTTAAAATTTAATTTCGAGCAGAAATAGTTAGGAAAACTTGCAGCATTTGAGTGGCCTTTACGATCATTAACCCTAACACCACCAGACTTTTTTCTTATGATGTGTAATGAAAATTCTTGTTTATAAGCTGTAACAGAAAACAATTCCTGAATTAAAACAAGCAATTTCTGACAGATTTTATTAAATTAATGTAGCAACGTGTCAAGTTGTTTGTAAACGTGTTGCTGATAGAGTTCAGCGTTTTCTTCATGATAAGGGGGGCATTTTGAACATTTTGAATAATTTGTGAATCATAACAAGTCATATTGTTTTTATGTGAACCTTGCTGTAAAAAAATGGTAATTATTCATATATGCTCTTCGCTATTGTGCCTCGACTTGATTTATTTAAAGCGAGTATTAAACTGGGGACGATGTATTATCAATTTTCAATCGAGTTGGCTAGATGTGGCCGTAAGTTCTATACTAATAGTTTCTTCTCTCGCATTTCTTGCTTGTCAAAGATTTAAATGCAATGTCAGTCGTTATTTACTGTCTTCCTGATTACACTTTTCTTGCTCTCGCTTCTTAGTAATATTTCTCTACAACACCAAGTAACCCCTTGTATCTTAATTGCTTTACTGCCTTACTTGGGTGGGGGACTCGATTTAAAAGAAATCCATTGGGGGCTATTTGTCTGAATTCATTTAAAAACGTCTGAATGTATTTCTAAATGCACCAATCTTGCAAGATCATGCGTTACTTTTATTCAAAGCCTGTCACAATATTGTGAAAATCGGGATGTGAGGTACGTGATATGTACGCCTTTATCAGACTGGGTGTCGTGGTGAGCATATTGGCCTATGCATATTTTCATCTTGACGTCACTTTGTTGGTGAACTGTTGTCTCTCATTATAAAGAGTATGACAGAGTGAGCATAAGAATAAATGCACTCGATTACTATCGAAAATCATGCTTTGAAAAGTTTGAAACCCAAGGAAAGTTTGATATATTTCAGGAGTATGCCAGGGTGCAGAGAAAGATGCAACATATACTAGACAACTTTCCGCCATTCATTTCATGAAGAAGTGGGTGTTTTATTAATCTAAGTTTTACTTGTTAGAGTCAATGTTCTGTTATTCATTTCCAGAATTTTCTTAGAAAAGTTACACGATGTTTCACTCGCTATATCTTGTCTTCACTATATCATGTGACTGTCAATACTTTTTTCCTCATTATGTCTCAAAAAGATTTCAATTGTCTCTTTATGAATGTATATTATAATGGAATGTTCCACACTCCCTATCGCCTATGTTGACTGACTATATCATATACCTGGGAGCCTGCTTCGAGAATTACTAGCCTGTCACCCGATTACCTGTTTTTTAGTCGTGCGGTCTCTTTTACAATAAACTTCTCCTCTTTCATCTACCAGCGTGATGCTTTTTCTTCAATCGACTACCACCTTTGTCTGTTTGTTACCTATTTAATGATACATCAGTAAAATGTTTGTTTCCATTTGCTTTAAAACTTATTTGTTGCTTACATGCTCTGCCCATCGTATGACTATGTCATTCTTCTGTCAAATTATTTCCCATGATTCCCCTTCCCATGTGAGGAAATTGTCCAGCAAACACTGCCATATTGGAACACTGATGTCACACAGCAGTTGAGCACTCTCTGTTTCTAAACATATTTTTCTGTTTAATATTATTTAGCAATTTACTGAATATTTTACGTACTTAGAGGTCCTTCTTTCTGATACATTTTCTGTCTTCTCTTTTAACATTTCCAAGATATTTGCCTTTGCATCCTAGCTTGATTTTCACCATCTTTAATTCATACACCAGATCCTTTTGCTAGCGACCATATATTCTGTCTTCTTGCAATTAACTCTAGAACACTAACCATCAATTAATTAAAGTTACACCACTACTAACCATGGGTACATCATACACAATTTTGAAAATATCAAAAGAATATCAAATATAAAACTTTATTTGAAATATTTTACTTGCAGGCACTTCAAACTTTATAACATTAATAGGAAAATTGTAATATATCATTAATACTGAAAATTGTAATTAATAATAGGAAAATTTCCGCTGGGTACTATATACCCATGGTTAGTGTTTTAGGGTTAATGTTAAACAATTTTTTTTCATCAGCTGAGGTATTTATTTATATTTATATTTTTATATTGGAGAATATAATAAAACCAAAAAGGCGTAGATATTTATTACTTTTGTATTATCTGATAAAAATTTGCTTAAGGCTAAATTCTATCTCATCTTACGTCGATAGAAGTGAGCAACACAAAATATCACCGCATAAATAATAATTATTTAATCACCATTTTAGATATATTACTTATGAACTGCGTCCTGGGTATGACGATAAACTGTATCTAGCAGCAAGTCATGGACTTGTTAGGACAACATAGGTACCTGGAGGTATTATGGTGTCTGCAGTGAGGACGGTAAGTAAGAATGTCTTGTTTTGGTGTAAGGAATACATTGGTATATTTGTGTCAGTAACTGTGACTAGGTAAGTTTTAGATAAGACATATTTAAGACCGGCATTACTTTATCCTTCTTTTGGCCTTGTGTCACATTTTTGCATTATCAAAATAAATATCACTTTCTTCTATGATACCTAGACTTTATGAATTTAAGCACAGTACTAGATTGGAAGCAAGGTTTCATCAATTTACAGTTGAAATGGTTACATGTAACCGTAAGTTCTTTCCTAATAGTTTCTTCTTGAACTCTTATATGTTTTTTCGTCTCTTCCGGCTTTTAGCTTCTCAGTGAACTTCAGAAATTCATATATATCTGTATGTTTTTACTTTTTAATTCTTTTCTTATTGTTCCCTAGTCGTAATAATTTTTTTTTCTTAAATTCTTTAGCAGTAACATCTTGCGTCTTAGTGGCTTTATTGCTTTGTTTGGGCTGAAATGTTGAAAAGGAAATTCTACAGAGTTAAGCATATTTACATTTTTCAGTTCGCAAGATGCGGCTTTTCGACTCAATCCGTTAAGTTTAGTGTAAATTCAAGAATATTATACTGGCCTATGGTTGTTTTTGTTTTTTTTATTTTCTATTTGGTTAATTTTCCTTCCTTTTCCCCAATTAGAAGGCACTGCGCTCGACCGGCTATTTCATGTTTAACGGCCAATTAGTGAAACCTAATCTGGACAGCAAATAGTTTGTGTGATGGTCCTTTGGTGTTATGTGGGGTGAAAAAAAACAGCCTCTTGCAGCATGACGAGGGGGGGATATGTAGATAAAAACAGGCGTATCCACGTGTTTAACTGTTCAAGATCAGAGATATGTCATTTAACACATTTAACAATTTATTATCATATTTTCTTTCTATGAAATACAAACCTTCATTTACGTTCTTTCGATTTCCCACCTGTTTTTGTTAGTTATTAATATTAACTTAATTAACCGTATAGGCACTATTAAGACCTCTCGCGTATATTTGTTAAACTCACTGTTATGAATAATCAAGAGTGGTCTCCCCTTGTTTTGTTACTCTCCTTTTTGAGAGAGCTATTTCTGTTTACTGGTACTATAGAAGGACTATACGCGAACAGTGTATTCTCAGTTAAATAAAGCTTCTTTAAAGCCTGTGTACTTTTGTCATTGCACCCAATACTTATCTACTATCAGGTTGGATGTTCCCATTATCGTAAAATTTACTAAAGCCTTAGCTCCGCACAAAAATCTGACAGAAATCACAATATGTGCACATTTGAACAAACAGAATACATTCTCTTAACTGATTATTGAAAACGTCACATTAAACGCAATAAAAAGGAGATGAAAAGTAATTTAGAATGTTTTCTAGGTAATAGTCTCTATTAAAGATATAATATTCATATGTTATTGTCATTTAAGTCAGGTTTATTTAATAATCCCGAAAATATCTGGTGAGAGTTTATTGATTTTCCAAAGAATTTTTCGAAAGATATTCTTTCATATTGGGGAATTTGTTCTGCTTCGTTTTCAGAAAAGAGATCACGCCCCACAACTTTGCAATTTCGAAAGAGACGGTAAAAACTGTTACAGATTTGAATAACGAACAAAAATATGCATCTTTACAATTTATTTACGAAACCTTTATAACTATAAAGACTCCTAAAATTCCCATAATTCATTGTAATTTAACAACAAAAAATAGATTAACAACACAGAAAATAATAAACAAAAAAGTACGAAATGTTATATTTTGCATTATCGGCAGATCTAATTCCCACATTCTGAGAATTGTCAGGTTTTTTTCATTTTTTTGCAGTTTTTTTTTCAATTTGTGTGAGAACGCACAGTAAATTACATATTCAAATAATGCATGTAAAGATTTATACATGAATTTAAAGAAATTTCAGTTACTCTAAAGATTTATGAATGTTTTTAGAAGAAAATATATTCCTATTGAATGTTCCACAATTTAAAAGCCAATATTCGCTCATGAAACCATTTAATATATTTCTTCTTTTGTCCCCTCTACGGTATTCTAGGCTTGTCACTTTAAAATTATTCTATTTTGCCTATCAACATAAATAGGCCTCACAATATGCGGAAACGCTCAACTAAATTGAACGACTGAAATATTCGATGGTTATTGAATATCTTTATTTCTTTTTTCTTTATATTGGCACCTTTGTAATTTTAGTCATTGTACTTGGGTAGAAATTCCCAACGGAAAATGATGAAGAAGCTAGGAGATTAAAAGAAGGATTTGATTTTCCAAGCGATTAAGTTAATAATTCTTGTGTGGAGAAAGTGCAAGGTTGCTAATGCTATAAGCGATCATTCAACCGGTAGATTATTGGAACACGAACATGTTTGTAGATTAAATCCGGATTAAAGTAACTTCGAAATTCACTAAGAGGTCAATAAATGGTCATTGTGGAAGAGTAAACATGATGCAAAGTGTGAATATATACGCTGGCCAAATCCCTCCTCCTCCTCTACGGGTGTGAGACTTGGACAATCCTTCTGAAACAGGAAGGAGGCTGTTTCTTCTGCCCATAGGTTTCTCCGATGATGATGATGATGATGATGATCCTTTCTTAACAAATCGTTTACAAAGAAACATAAAAATATAAAGCGCATCTCGTACAGGGTGCATAAAACCAATGATTGTGTACGGGGCCGAAAGAAATCTCTCCGCGCCACTATTAATAAGCGTCGGAAGATGTCATGGATTGCCCACGTCACACAACCTAACGGCCTCTGCGAGATCATCATACAAGTTACTGTTGAAAGCAGACGCAGGCAGGAGACGGCAGCGAAAAATTGGATCAACAACATCAAAGAATGGACGGACACGATAATACCGTAACTCCTGAGAGCCATCATGGAAGAGGTTGACATTTTCTTCTGTCCTTTGGTCTTTTCAGTGACGATGATGGTGAGGATGATGATGCTGATGATATATATATATATATATATATATATATATATATATATATATATATATATATGAATAAATATAGTTTTAAGGTGTGCTATATTTAAGGGATAAAGTGCTCAATTTCAGAGATAGAGCGTATGTAAATATAAATATAAATCGTCAGGCGAGCTGACGATTACGTGTAGCATGAACCAGCCTGTCGCCTCTTGAAAATAAGTTTCTTCCTTGGTAGAAATATTTAATTTTGATCACTATATAAGGCTTGGCAGGAATGATTCATTTTGTACTGATTGTTTATTAAAACGTAATTGAAATTGAATTGTAAATTATTTACCTTTTCTCTTTTTTCTTTACACGCTGTGTTGACAAGATTCGTGCATTAACACGTGTTGAAACTTTTCAGCAAAAGTCATTACGTCATGTTCTGACTTCAACTAAGGAATTACATTATTATTTAACACATTAGGAGAAAAACAGTTAGTAACACTTATATTCAAAACTGTTTTAATGAGCAACAATTTAAACAAAACTTCAGAATTCATTTTGTAGCAGATATCAATTGCAATTCAGAAAAATGTCTGTGTGTTATTAATTATTGAAAATGATGACTTTGTTCGTTTATTTGTTTAGAGGCATATCGATGGGTCATTTAAAGGCGAAATTTAATTTTCTTGCCAGTATTAGTAATTTTCTTTGTAAATATATATATCTGGGTAATTTTCTTTCTTCAAAACTTTAATACTTTATATTTTATAATTTTGGAAATTTTTTGGTAATTTTAAAAAGTTAATTGCCTGTATTTTCACTATAAAAATGTATTCTATATGATTTTATATTCTTTGATCCAAGTTTGGGGATTTATTATTTGCCCATCGCTTCGTCCCTAACAGGTGCTACCACCCTGGATGTAGGGGAAACTTTGAACAACAGCAATTATGAAAGGCCTTATTGCCAGATGTAGTTTATCGTTATACCCAGGACAAGACAAAAATGAGAGTTATGGCAGTGTTGAGGAATTCGGTTATACCTGAAAAAAGGTTTCTGTATTGCTTCCTTTTCCCACTCATGGCTTACCCAAGATATAAATCCCGTGATTTCAAGACATACAATACAACTGTTGCTGATGTATGAAGGAAAGACAATAAGTGGAAAACGATGAATATTTATGAAATTACTAGTTTAGTAGGGAAAGCCTTCCGCTGTATGACACTTAACATCATCCTGCTCGGTTTTAGTTTAATTTCTAGTATTATAAAATGTTTTCGAGTTATCTGTTAAACAATTTTAAGAAACTTTACAGGATTTGTGATGTACCAATTTTTTATATATCATCATCATCATCATCATCATCACCATCATCATCATCATTGACTTGGCTTTGTAATCGCAGGGCAGAACCGAATGCAGAAGCCACACTAACTTTTCCACAACAGTCTATTAACGGTAGCCATCAGCAATTCTGTTCCAGTCATACCCGTCCATTCTTTGACATCGTCCAACCAGTGTTTGCGTTGGTGCCCTCTCTTACGTACATATTCAACAGTTCCTTGCATGCTGGTCTTGCACATAAAGTCCTGTCTTGTAATATGTCCAAACCGCGCAATTTTTCTCTGTTTGACAGTGGCGAGAAGAGGTTCCCACAAAACTTTCAACCTTTTTCCACACAACTCATTGTTTATTTTCCCAATAGAAAATACCATGGATTTTTCTCTTGCATTTGTTCTCAAATGCTTGGATCTTTCTCTCTGTATCTGCCAATTCACATCTATTTAGGAGAATGAATACTACCAGCGATATGTAAAGTCTCTACTTTGTTTGAAAGCTGATTTTGCTCATCCATATTCTTTGCCAATTTGGCCATAGCTGCCATGGCTGCAGCAATCTGTGTGCAAATTAGCCAATTTCAGGTACCATCTTTAGACAAGATTGCTCCTACGTATGTAAAACTGGACACTTCCACCATGGAATTTCTATTCATCGTAATGTTGACACAGGTTTTACTGTTTGTGCTATTCACCATTACTTTGGATTTCTTGGAGCTGGCCTCCATTGTATATGCTCCTGCTCTTTCAAAAAGTTTGTTGATCAAGACCTGGAGCTCATTGTATCTACTTGTTATGAGGTCAATGTCATCTGTGAAACGTAAGTTACATACAGGTCTGCCACCGATAGAGATTGAGGGATCATGGTCATTCAAGATTTCTTGCATGATTCTCTCTAAAAATAGGTTTTACAATCTAGGTGAAAGTACGCATCCCTGTTGCAAACCGAAGGTTGTCCGGAAGAATCAACCTATGTGTTTTCCCAAAAGAACTGCCCTGGCGTATATTTATATAGGGCCTGGATGACTTAGATAATTCCGTTATTTTTTGTATAACAATTTTATAAATCTTGTATACGTAGTTACAGTGATAAAGGTTTCTAAAAGTATTCTGATGTTAGATTTTGTTTCCGGAAATGATTAACATCGTTCGACTCTGTATATATGACCTGTTAGGATTAAATCTTTGGTTAAAACACTTTTTGCTCTTTGGAAGTGGCACGTTCCATTTCTATCTTTGGTAGTGCCCAAAAACCATACACCGTTAAGTCGCTGAAACAAACAGTTAAATAACACCGTTTAGACAATAACAGGTGATATATACCTAAGCTGGAATAGATTAAACTCCATCATTCATTTTTTTTAATATTTAATGATTTTCATGTTGGAGATTATTCATGGTATATTTTGATTTTTATTTCTCGGACTAACTCTATTCACTGGTCGCGCCGTCACAACAAGAACAAGCCAGGCCATTTACATACTATCAAACCACCTTCGTTCCCTCCGTATTCCATCGGTTCTTCCCATGAACCACTACCCTGGGGAATCGTCACCCAAAAGAATGTTTCACCTATCAGTACAACCTTAAACTATTCAAGGCTAGAGTTAATCGCTATCATCCTTATCTATACACACAAATGATCACCTAACGTAACTCTTTACTTCGAGTAAACCTCGGGATTGTTAAAGGGTTTTAAAATCTATATATATACATTGATTCCTTGAGATACAAGCTGGATTTCGTCCGATATATTTTGCCTTGAGATACGAGTAGAATTTTGAGATACGAGTGAGATTCAGTTAAGCATCTGTCAGTTGGCGCAGCAAAGGCCAAACTTCAAGAGTATCTCCACTCGTAGTAAACGTGCTCAACTAGTTCTAGAAGGATTCTTGTTGTGTTGTGTCTATTTTTTTGCCGTTATTTTGCAAAATTCCTTTACTAACACCATCGGTTTGAAGAAAGTAAGATTAAAGAGATAGTTGTGAAAAGCCAAAACGTATGGTTTTATTTAAGATAAAACGGGAAAATATAAAAAAAAATCGCAAAGAAGACTTCCGCGTAATGGATTTCTACATCGACGATAAATAAAAAAAAAAGAAAATTTTTAAAAATATATTTACAGTAATGCATAAAATGGAAATGTTTTAAAAACTTTAAAAATCAAATGATAAACTTCACCTTCGTTATCGGAGACAAGGCTAACCGTTGCTAGGATAGGTTAACGGTTGCTAGGCTAGCTGTTGTTATCTTTCTCTCTCTCTCTCTCTGTCTCTTCTCTGTCTATCTCTCTCTCTTAAGCTAGTTGGCCTATGACTTGTCTGAACTACATGGTTTAATACATTTTATTTATTTACAATTTGAATTTTGTCTCTTGTTTTACTGTTTATAAACTACACTTCTTGGTTTTCACGTTTTTGCTTGGAAGATATCCACAAATAAAAAAAAAATACAGGGACGAGTTGTAGCAAAATAAGCGTGATTTTAGTGGCTCGGAACAAATCGGAAATATTCCCATTGATTTGAGATACGAGTGTTTTGAGTTACGAGTTCGGTTTTTGAACGAATTAAATTCGTATCTCAAGATATCGCTGTACATTAGACTGTGTAATTTTATTAATCCGACATACCTTTATCAATTTAAACATTATTTTTAATGGATTTGCACATCCCGACACGAATTGAATATGCCTCCATCAGGGCAGATGGAGTTACCGTTTACCTCGGCACGCCTTACCGACTTGGCCACGAAGAGTAGTCGGCTAGGTGTGAGGTTTATCATGAAATTCGATATCACTAGACCTACTGGTGGAAATTACAAGATTTGTATTACTCCTCTAGCCTTCCCTTGTGCTTGTAATTGAAAGGATTTTGTTTAACGGGACTAAATTTCAAATCTTCTGGGAGTATTGCCAATTCTTTGGTCACGGCACATAATACTTCTTACCAATTCCCCATCCAATTCTTTGTTTACACTTACTCCTGTAAGATGACGCCAACTATATGTAGTGAGGTGTGTGAATACTCTTTTTGGCACTTTCTGTTATCCGTTTATTAATAGGAGTGAGTATTCGAGAATTTACGATAGAAAGTATTAAATATTAATTATGTGAAGTGAATATAAAACAAAGTTCAAATTATCTGTGACTATAAGGTGATCAGAATGAGTATAATGATAGTAATATCAAGTGATAGTCTAAATATAATCGTATCTGACAGGATACTATCTCTGAAAACTTTCAGGTGACTTTTTTATTATCTAGAAATGCCATATTAAGCTGGCAATTCAAATGCAGATTTTGATTACTCCTTTATCTGTATATGTAGTTTGAATCTGGAAATGTCATTCAGTATCTACGGACGCCACTGATAAAATCGTATATTAGGAACAGTCAACCAAGGATTTTACGAGGGCAAGTAAAACAGTAGCAATACCAGACCGTTTTTCCGGCATAGCCTATGATCTTTACACTGGTAGAGTTCTCATTATTGTCAATTCTGGATTGCAATTTACGAGGCTAAATCAAAACTATCTGCCATAGCATATCTTTATGCTTGTCGCACTGTATGCTACTCATGCTTGCTTAAAGTAGGGAACTATTATTGTCAGGTGATCGAAACTTGAGCTTGTTCGCGCCAGTTTTCTCACTTTTATTACAATGTAAACATGACCGCTCCGCTGGCAGTGTGTCTCAACGAGAAACAAAGAGCAATGATCCGATTTCTCTGGTCGGAAGTTTTGTCGGAGGCTGAAATTTATCGAGCGGCGATTAAAACAAAACCGCGTCAGTGCTCTATCACATAAAAGTGTGTACGAGTGGATCTAGAAGTGTAAAAATGGCCGGACAAGCGTGATGCACGAAAAAGGAGAAGTGCGCTGGTCAAACTCCATTTCTGACAGGATGATGCAGCAAGCTCGATATGTGTTAATGGCAGACGGGCGTGTTATTATCGATGGGGTGGTATCGTTCTCTTCAGGTTCGGATCACTGCTCTGCGAGAAAACTGGCACAATTACGCGCAAACTTTGATCCCGTGACCACAATAGTACCAAGTATAAGCGCGCATTAACAAAAGACTGTCAAAACTAAAGATGTGTTATGGCGAAAGTGGAGATAATTTTTGACTTTCCCTCGTAATTAGCCAGTCAGATACGAACAGATCTTAGGGAGAACTATTAAGAATTGGTATTTGAGGATCCCTTCGCTTAAAAGAATCTTCAATGATGACTCAAATTCGAATATTAGAATATCTAGAAAAAGAAAACATCAAAGGGGAATTATATTTGTTTTACCATATTTCAAACCTTCCTCGTATAAACAGATAGGATATTACCGGGATTTAAAGCAAGGGATAATTAATTACTTGAGACGCCAACCAACTAAATTCAATGCGACGCGTGTGACGTAGGAATAAAATATATGCTCACGACTGTAAGGACAGAAATATTTTCGTTTACTGAAATTCGTCATCGATTGTCTCGTGTCAAAAATCGAAATGGGAAAGGTTTTAGCGCAACATTAAAGCCAGCATTTCTTTCTGCATTAGACATCAACAATGGAAGTTCACCGTATCATCTAAGAAATGCAGATGAAATTGTTTTCTACATTTGACCTTATTTTCTTAATCAAACTCTCTTAGCATTCGACATTAAACAGACGCCAAGACGCTCAGATGAAAAGATCAAAACTTCCTTTCAAGAAACAACCCAAAAAGAAAAAAAAAATAGATAAAGACGAAGATGAGAATGATATTTGCCTTTTAATCCAAATAATCGATTCAAAGGGAATCAATAACACTGATCCATCCAAGTCACTTTTACTAGAGACTTCCACATCGGTGTTATTATAAGGCTATTGATTTTTAAAATAAAATTCGCCAATGGTCATCAAAGCTGGTTTATTTGAGCTGATTTATTTCAGAACGTATCGAACGTTTTGGGTTTTGTATTTGATTCTGGTGTCAGAAAAAGAAACCCTTAAATATTTAATAATATAAATAAAAATGTTGACTGAAGATGGGATCGAAGCATTAAAAGAGTTTTTTTTATTTTTTTTTTTAACCAAAATAAATAGTCTTGAATACGATTCTGAATCTTTCTTATCATATTTACAGATCAGATCTTCCTACGTCAAAAATATCAAACGGAGAGATTAGGATCAGGAGGAAATGCAACTGTCATTCAAGAAGAAATGGCGTGCCTGTTTTAGAAATCAGCAACCAGGAATATTCTTTAGTATCATTTATATTACTCACAAATCAGGCCATATATTATTTACTTAAGTTTAAGATACGATTTTACAGAAACGATTCTCTTTTGATATATATATATATATATATATATATATATATATATATATATATATGTGTGTGTGTGTGTGTGTGTGTGTGTGTGTGTGTGTGTAAAAAAGAAAATTCTAATAATAAGGCATAAAGATCCGGACATATTACTGAACAAACATAACGAGTTGGTTTTTAAATGTAGACATAAAAACCAACCTCAATTTAACTAAATATATTTAGAAATAACTATATAAAAAGGGAAAATATTACTTTTGTTTTTGAAATGAATTTATGAAAACATGGATGCTGTGCTTGTTCTTATGTACAATGAAAAACGTAGATAAACTTGGACATTTATATGTGATTTTATATATGTGTGTATGGGCATTTTGGATAAGGGTGTTTATATGCATATATGTGTTTGTATGAATTGTAGGCGCATATGTATATTTGTATATATATATGTATATATATATATATATATATGTATGAGTATGAATATATATGTATGTGCTATGTATAGGTGCAAGCGTAAGTTTTGGCTAGGTATTTTTTATATATATATATATGTGTATATATATTTGCATCTATATATATATATATATATATATATATATATATATATATATATATATATATATATGTATGTATATATTGTCTTGGATATGAAATTGCATGTAGTCTATGTATATATGTGTATATAGATGTAAATATTTGAGAGTTAATAATTGTAATATGTGTGAATATATGTAAAACATAGTAATATAAATACATATGCATGTGTGGATATTTATGGGTATAGTTCTTTTACATGCTTGTTTATGTATATATATGTGTGTATGTATATGTATATGTATATGTATATATATATATATATATATATATATATATATATATATATATGTATATATATATATATATATGTATATATATATATATATATATATATGTGTGTGTGTGTGTGTGTGTGCGTGTGTGTGTGTGTGTGTGTATGTGTGTGTGTATAGAATTTATTCCAATGGAAGGACATTAGGTCATTTTACTGTAGTTTTAAAATTACTCTTATTAATATTTGATCTCACTTTCTCTTTTAATATTCTATAATTAGAATTATGGGATTGAATATTTATCATCTGGAGGTATTTTCATTTTAAATTGATAATTTAACTTAAATTTAAATATACCAATCTTTAACTATCACTATTGATATTAAAATATTAAATCTAATTAAATTCAAATATAAAAATAAATGTAATTATTTATAAATATATGTGTATGTAATTTATGTATGAATATGTATAGGTACCTGTTTATATCGCTATATGTGTGTCTATGTGTGTAATTGCGCATGTAAATAAACGTATGAATATATGGGATTTGCATGAATATGTATGTGATATATATATAAGAAGAAAGCAAAATCTTTAATATTACCCTCAAATATTACTCCATTTTAATTAAACCTAAACTTTAAGTAAGAAAGATTACCCATATAAAAATAATTACAAATTGCATTCATAAATTAGATTCAAACTGATAAAGATGTTACCGTAACTGTTTTTTACAATATTAAAAAGTACGATTGGTCGGGTAAACAAACTGTTAGAATTTAAAATATATTTTTTAATATGTTCTCTATAAATGTGTTAATAAATATAGTATTTAACTTATATTAAATCCCTAAACTATTTGTTTATAAAAAATTAAATATTTAAATTGATAGCAAACATCAAATTATTTTTTTTGTTTTTTTTTAGATATCTAAATTACTATCAAGCATTAAAATTTACATAAATTGCTAAAACCCAATAACAGTCTCTTTCTCTTTACTTTGCTCTCCCTCTCTCTCTTCTTTCTTTTTCCTTTTTCTTTTCTCCAGACACCCCTCCCATTTCAAAATATCACTTCCGTTAAGTTAACCGTCTAAATAGGTCAAGATCTGGTCACTCCTCCTCCCCCAATACAAATTATGCTTGAGAGAGATATGAAATTAATCCCTCCCTATACTCTACCATGTCTCATTAACTACTCCTTTTACACTCTCTGTTAAATTACAAAAACTTACACTACCCATCAATTTTAATTTCATTTCATTTTTGGAAGTGCTATCTGATGATCCGACGTCCTTTAAAAGGCTCTGGTGAAATAAATTATTATAATGGTACCTTAAAGTAGTCTGTTCTTCTTTTAAATATATATGAAAAAATAAGAACTAATACGGCAGAAATTTATAGAAACAAGGATCATTTCATTCATGACGGATTCGGAGGTTTTTGTATATTATTTGAATTGTTTGCGACGATGGATTTCTCGCCAATTAAATCATTAACCTTTGCATTTGTTCTTGTGTGAATAATTCATGAATTTGTAAATTGATTGCACGTTTATCGTAATTTAAATAACTAATCCAAGTGCGACTTTTGGATAATAAGTGCGACATTACTGTAATTATTGAACAATATAGTTCATGCCACTTTGACAGAAAATTTACCAGTAAAAAAATTCGTTCATCACCATATTTGTATATGAAAGCACAACTTTTAAAATTTAAAATCAAACTCAGCGTTGCTACTGCGCGCTCCAAAAACAATAACTCATTTCCAATAGCATTTTCGGATACAACAATACATATATTTTCGTTGGCCTCTTATTACTGAGAGAAAAAACAAGAACAACATCTATTCCATACCTGAAGATGTCTGTAGGAACAGACGAAAGCTTGTAGTAAAAATAAGAACTAATGCGGCAGAAATTTATAGAAACAAGGATCATTTCATTCATAACGGATTCGGAGGTTTTTGTATATTATTTGAATTGTTTGCGACGATGGATTTCTCGCCAATTAAATCATTAACCTTTGCATTTGTTCTTGTGTGAATAATTCATGAATTTGTAAATTGATTGCACGTTTATCGCAATATATATATATATATATATATATATATATATATATATATATATATATATACAAATGTAAAGCGAACGAAACGAACACAAATTCAAACGTCCATGGCATCAATTTAAAAGATACAATAGTAGAGCAATAATTATATATTTGAAGTTATTACATCCGAACATTTAAGATACCACTACAAAAATGCATATTTTTTCGATGACCAATTCAGATATCTCATCAGGTCGTAAGCAAAAGTAGTTATAAACGATTTTTTGTATAAAAAATTGCTAATTATGAAACTTCACACCTTATTATATTTTTTTAAAATTAGAAAGAATTGAGAAAAAAATTCCATAAAAGGAAAAGAAAGAAATATATTATTTTGCCACAAAAGGAAATGAAACAAATACACAGGTTAAAGCAGAAAAAAAGAAGAGTACAAGAAATTAATAAAAGGAAAAAGAAATATAAGAAATAGAAAGAGGAAAGAAAAGAAAGAGGAAAGAAAAGAAAGAGATAAGAAAACATCCCTTCTCCAAAGAAAATGCAAAAGAAAGTAGAAAAGAAGTAATATATCAAAAATTGGAATTGCAAATAAAAAGAAAAGAAACAAAAAGAGGAAAGGAAAACAGAATTTGTTGATGAAAATTTAGCCAACGACAGGCTGATTCGTGCTAGCATTAAACAGACTGTCACCTCTGAGTGTTGACTTCAAGATTCACATTTATATTTATATGCGCTCTATCCCTGATGTTGAGTACACTTATTCCATAAATATAGCACAACTTAAAGCTATATTTATTCATATATATATATATATATATATATATATATATATATATATATATATATATATATTCCAAGAGGATAGGATCGAGGTAGAGCGCAATATCCAGTACAGACCAAGGATAAAATATAAAAGGCTCAAATACTAATATTCCATGTTATAATTTATTACATTGGAAATTATAACCAAGGAATAAGTCTTATATATATATATATATATATATATATATATATATATATATATATATATATATATATATATATATTGAACAATAAAAATATTAAAAAATTAAAATCTGGGTTGTATATTAATATTCCTTCGTTTTTATTATTATTTCATTTACATTCCTCGACTAGTCCAACATGACCATCATCAGGAGAAAAATAATAAAAAAATAATTTTCTGCTTGTTGGTAGCAGTGAACTACAGAAATGAATGTCTTGATGGAGAAAATGAACTTTTGTCTGTAGATTTCATTTGTTTTTTTTTTTAATCTTTTTATTTTTTAACATGAATTTTGCCTAGTCTTTGTGTTGGCCAAACAAATATATATATATATATATATATATATATATATATATATATATATATATATATATAAAATTCGAGGAATAAAAAGAGAATAAAATGATAATATATTGTCAAGAAGACTGATGTTCATTATATATTGACAGGTCTTTTGAATAAACGAAGAGAAACTATCAAAAAATCAATCTCTAAGTCTTCCAAATTAAATTGATATACGCTTCTAAATGCCATCCGTCTGTCTTTTAACCCTTGAATTTTCATTAACGGACTATATATATATATATATATATATATATATATATATATATATATATATATATATATATATATATGCATGCATGTATGTATGTATGTATGTATAAAGGAACAACTTCTTCCCACGAATTAAATAGGAATGTTAATGCGATTAATGGCGAAATCACTTCGCTAACAGGTCTTAATGGAACATGAACTTACTATCAATTCCTTAAATAATAAGACCCTTATATTCGAGGTTTTTTTTTTCAGATGAAAAGCACAAGCCAATTACTTTCGACAGTTTCAAATTGTCATCTTCAGGTCGCAATTTTTTAATATATAGGCAAATAATATGACGAAATATGTGTAGACCGAAAGATGATTTTTTTCTCAAATTCTGCTCTTTATTCACAGTTAAATGTCTGTTTTGGAGCTTGCGATATCGCGACGCGACAGTTCCTGTTCAAATCGATCAAGTCAGAATTTTTTTTGAATTTTAAAAAGTTAGAAATTTACGAAAATTCATGTTATATGTGCTTATCTGTTAAAGTGAAATGGACTTATTATAATCCAATTAGTAGACTAAAAGTTTCTTAGTAGGTTTCCACAGAATTTAAGAACTGTAAATAAATCGTTATATAATTCTTTGTATGAATGGTTTCTTTTTTATATGAAATATAAGCTGCACACTCTAATATATATATATATATATATATATATATATATATATATATGTGTGTGTGTGTGTGTGTGTGTGTGTGTATAAACTGAAAAGATATGTCTGAAAGGGTTTTGATATAGAACTTTGATATCAAGTAATTGATAGGCATCACGCCTCTTATGATATTTGTGGTAGACATTGCTTGAAACAAGCAGGGAACGTGAAGTCTTTATTCCAGTGGAACAACCAACTACAGAATTATCATTAAGTACTAGAATTCATGTCGTTTGTGCAGAAAACTTTGCAAGTCAGTTGGCAGGTTGAAAAGACAACCACATGTCACCAAAATTAACCTAATGACGACTAAATGTAACTTTCTAATGTCTGCCATCCTTGTTTTGGTTTTAAGAGCCAAGTCCGTTCAAAGCCAAAATAGATATTACCATCTTGCGATGGCCATAAAGGACGATGAGGTGCCAATCATCTTAAGATCATTTTAATTATGAGAGCCACCATACAATGTTGATTCCTATCTCCATACTTCTTTATCTACAAACGTCTTATCTGCGACGTTGATCTAGCTTCAACTGTAAATATAACAATTATTATTATTATCATTATGTTTTGATTTCTTCTATAGTTACACTACCTACCAATCTGCAAGAAACCTCAAGCATGTAATGGTATGTTTTTATGGCTAGATTTCATGATTTGTTTTTCTAACTCCCATGACATCATGAGCGTTACATCGAGAAAGAAGGCCGGAGCGTACAAAGGCGGAAACGTTGTGAATATGGCAATGAAAATGTGGATAACAGTCCGCATAATGTAAACAATGTAAATAATCATAATACGTCATATCAGATATATAGACAGATATTGACGAAGTTCACCTAAGTGTATGGGTTGTATTTATCAAGACCATTTTTTCTGGTTTTCTTAAGGTGAGATTTCCAGGGATTTGTTCAATGTTTTGTTGGGTCCCCTGTTTATCATTCTTGTTAAGATTGATACTATTCTTGTGTCCAATTTCCACATTTGTATATTTCGATTTCCAGGTTGAATAATTGTTCCTTGTTTGCTTTTACAGTCCGCTGGGCAAGCCATATCAGTTAGTAGTAATAATCTTTTTGCTTTTCGATTTTTGACAATTATAACTGGTCAATTTGCATCAAACTTCCGGTGTATAAAGTTGGTGTAATCCCATAGAATTGTGATGTTTTCTATTTCTGTAACCGTTGCTGGGTGATGTTCAGACAAGCGTTTGGTAACCTCTTTTACATAGTGATTGTACACTGTCCAGTGTAAATATTAGTCCACTCTATCATGACGACTTTTATATTCTTCTTCTTCATTATTATTATTATTATTATTATTATTATTATATACTAGTGTACTCGTGTCGTCAAAAATGATGGCAATTGTTAGAAAGGTTTAAAACTGAGATGGAATGAAACAAATGTCTTCAATAAAACGCAAAGAATGAATTTACAACTAAAAAAGAGGCCAATGAACCTTTTAATTAATCTGTTCCCTTTCGATTTCTTTAGACGTTCTATGGCGTCTAGGGTACATTGGTTACTCTTAAAGTTTTATAAATTCCTTTTGGCTCAACATATTTTCATGTTAAACATTGTATGTGTTCAATATAAAACTGAAATGAAATTATCTCAGAAGAAAAAGATTAGCAATATAACGACAAAGACAGCAAGGACAAAGCCAATTTCAAAACCCAGTTGAAGCAATACGATCACTTAATAGACAAACGCACTGAGTGCGTCAAATGATAGACATGGACAAATAATACTCTAATCTAAGATAGGTAGGGATAAAAGAAATTTATTGATTAAAAGATGCGTTTTTCTTGGGAAATAAATTTTCTAAATGCGAATATATATTTAAATTTGTCTAAATTATTAAAACGAAAAGTAATCTCTCATAAATTACTAACTTAAGTTTATTTACCTCCCTTTCCACTAAAAATGGGACAGAAAATTAAAAGTGATAATTACTATATAGTTTGATGAGAATTCCTACGAATTCTTTGGCGTTACCATTGTTCTCCGCTGCAAGGTTCAAATAACATGTTTCTAGGCAGTTCAATTTAATAACACTTCTTTAATTGCATTCTCGCTGCTTAAAGTTGAATGAAATAAAATTTGAATTTAACAGAAATTGGGTAATTGGATTCTTGCTATGTAAATGCACATGCTTCAAAACTACATTGCTCTGTAGTGAAAAGATATAACATTCACACATTGACAGAGAAATCACATTAACAAGAGATATGATCTGACATGTCAACGTCGAAATAGTATTAAATCAATGCTACAGAGTCCTCCACTACTTCTGACGAGTACGAAGAAAGCGTAAATTATATTTCCACAAAAACGGAATATAATAATCATAATTAAATTATACTAAAGGAAATCTATTGTATATATAAAGGAGAAATACTTCTTCAAATCTCGTGAGAGTACTTCTTCCTTATCGAACAACAAAAGGGCTTCCGTAAGTGAATTGACATCTGTAATCGTATTTTGGCAGCTGACGTTTTAACTCTATAAAAAGTTATTCCAATTACAAGTTGGTATAGTTTCGAGCATCACGTTAAACTACATCAGGAAGCAAAACCTTTGATCAGGAAATTGGAGGTTTTGAGGAGTGACGAACCATCTCTTACTTACTGTTATTCAGAGGTTCACCCCGAACCGGGTTGGTAGCACCTGGTAGGGGCCTCATCTATGGGCAAACAGTGAACTCCCAAGCAAAACCCTATGAATGTATAAAAATACAAGCAATACATTCATGACATTAATCCATTTAAATCCTACACTATCTTAAAGAAATCAAAATGTATTCCAAAATATTACTTTAAATACAACACAAAACACACACACACGAACATGTATATACACAAAATCTGAATATCTCCTACCATGTATTAAATTGTGAAAGCAGAATAACATGCCAAGAAAAGTAAATAAATGACCCATTAGGTGTTGATATGCCGTTAAACAAATGAAATCAAAAACATATATATTGAAAGTAAATATCCTCTTAATCTCCTTATATTATATATTTTTCATTTGTTATGTTCAGAGGATTAGAGATTTTCACAGAGGGGTCATATATGAGGAATAGGTCTTTAAAGCTCTTGAGAATACGTCTTCGAAATAAGCACAAACATATCGAACAGGAAAATTCCTGTTTTTTATCTGAATTGCCGCCTCCATTCGAATTTTGACAGCTGCCATTTTAATTCTATACAAAAAGAAATCTTCCAATTACAAGTGGAGAACTACAAGTAATCTTATATTATGGAATATATTTAAGATTGAAGCTATAATATCTTGATATATCAGAAAACGCACCAAACTCATAAACAAATATCTAAAACAAGTTTATGTTGAATTATGAATTCTAACAAAAACGGCGTATGATTAATTTAAAATGAATATCAATATACTTTTATTCAGCGGTCGGAAACCTTCGGCACGCGTGCCGCATGTGGCACGCAAAAATGTCTAATGGCACGCAAACAAAAATGACATCATGAAGTACGAACCAATGACTATTCCAACGCAAAGAAGATATTTACCTGTTTCAATTTTAATATATACTAAAGTATATATATATATATATATATATATATATATATATATATATATATATTATATAAAATATATTTTAGCACAGGTATATTGAACTTGACTTGTATAAAAATACGTATACTAGTTTTAAAACTCTAAGTCGGCATCTACAAAAATTATGCCGACTCCAGAATAATCCATATTAAACATTGTTAGTATCTTAATTATAGTAGATGCAACGTTTCGGCAAAGTACCCTCTGGACATCTTCAGGTGTCAACTGTTTTGTATGATATGAGGTACCTGTTGTTTATTGTGTGAGTTTATCTGTGTGATGCCACTTCGTTTTCGCTCCTGCTGCTATAGAGCCGTCTTGGTTCAATTCCTAGTTCAGTAAAAACAAGCAATGACAGACATCACAGGAAGGAAATAAAAAAAAAATCAATAATAGAATAATCCAATATCATCCCAAAATAATGGACATCTGAAGATGTCCAGATGGTATTGGTTGAAACGTTTATTTTTAATAACTTCTATAATAGTTTTGATGAGAACAACAGTCCAAACTTTTGCAAGCTGTGCCCGGAGAAAATTTTGTTAAATTTATTTTTTTTTCCGAATCAAGGCTCGTTATTGAATTATAGAGCGTCATTTTTAACGGGATTTTTACATGAAAAAATATTTCATAGCTAATAAAGAACATGGCTGACACTCACATTCGGGTAAACAAAAATATCATTGAGATCTCTTTATTTCAGACGTAAACAATAAGTGACGCAACACAAAGTTTGAACCCTTCCAGATGATCCTTCATTTTTAGAATGAAACTAGAGCTACCTCTATTGGATTTTGTTGGATTTTGTTTGGCAATATTATTTATTGGCTCTGTTATAAAAATTTAAATCAGCTAACCTCATCCTCAGAAATAACAACACACCAACAAAGTCAAAATTACAACGAACAAACATTATTTATGAGTTCAAATGCCCATTAGATTGGTCACACTACTACATGCCTATCTGGACGCCTTACCTTACACTTATCTGACCATAGCTCTATGAAAACCCATTTAAACACACATACACAAACTTACCAGATTCCATCCGAAACATACTAGTAGAAAATACAAACATAATAATCTCATCCACATGTAAAATTGATTAAAAATAGCGGAAGCCTTAATAATAAAAACGAAAAAAAGCCAACAATATTAACTACGAACACGACCGCAATGTGTTGTGTTCAGAAACTAAAACAGATTCTATGATACAAAAAAAACATACACACAGCGTACACAATCAATTAAGAAGAAGAAATAAAATCATCCTTGATAATGGTTAAGGTATAAGAGAAAAGCGTTCGGAATTATAGAACATTTCGCCAGTATCTGCAGACTCTGTACCCAAAAGAGAAAACACTTGGTCGAACACAAGAAAAATTAAATAAAAAGATTAAACGCAATACCGTCTGTCGTCCTTAATGAAACATGCTCAAACCTGCAACCCTGTTCCGACAAACGCAAAGTTGTTAATCTTGCGCTTCACCTATGGCAAATTTTCAAACGCGGTCTATTCTTTAGTTTCGTCTGTTCAGACATTGGCAGTCATGATTGCCTTACATTGTCCGCAGGGTCCCAATAAGTCCCATCGCATATGCACCCCATAGGTAAGAAGGCCGTTCCACTTCGCCCTATCATCGTAATCTATGATTCCTGATTTCCACTCTGATGTTCATATCAAACACGTGGTCCAGTAATCTTCTGTCTTGAGAGGAACTTGATCATTTTATTGAGTGAAGATTGGTATAAACATCTAAAATGAGACATGCTTACAGCTGCATCACGTCGAAACACCGGTTTCAGTACGGTTACCCAAGTTAAGCAACGTCGCACCTGTTCAGTACCTAGATGGTAGTGAATAAACATGAATGTGCGGGTGGTGTAATGGATAACGGCCCGGAATTGTTAGATCTGAGTTCCAGTTCCAGTTGGGTTCATTGAATTCACTTACGCGCAAATATCCTTGGAAATGGTATGAATCCAACTCTTTTCCCTAATATATGGGTTAACTAATAAGTCGTGTATGACTAAACCATTATTATTTCCACATATAAAATAAAAATTCCCTCTAAAATATTTAGATTTTAGCATTAAATAACCCATGGGGATTTTGATGAGTCGCTTATTAAAACTACCCAACCAACATAAGTATATTTGCGCGTAAGTAAATATAAAGATCCTGACTGGAATTGGAACTTGTCTCTCCGATTTCAAATTCCTGGCTGTTATATTCAGCTCAGGCAAATAAGACATCCCCGGTAACACAAATGAACTGGCAAGACGCCTTAAATAAAGAACTCAAAGTCAGTCAGGGACGTCAGATGGAGTCAGTTGAGTCAGTCGTTCACCTCTGAACCGACTGTTCGGTTAAACTCTCTTCCTACGTGCGGGGGGAACCCGAAGGAGGCTACGCCGAAGGGCGGAGTCTCCTTCGGGGAGGTAAAACCGGCCCTGAACCCGTTTATACGGGTTCAAATGGGCTATTTTTTGGCCGAGCCTAATGGCTTGGGAATTGCCCACGTTAAAAATGCCTTGTGCCACATGACACCCTCGTGGCGAGGGTGACTGAATATCGTCAGATGGAGTCAGTCGGGAGTGATTCTAATGATATCACGGCGAGTAGCCTAAGCAAGACATAATATTATAACCACTATGAGGGAGTTTATGACATTGGCGACGAGGGATCGAAACTTATACAGAATAGGAAAAAATACTTTATTCTTGCTTCGGCGCACATATTAACAGTGATGACGAAAATTTTTTTTTCCTCTTGGTAGGTGTAAAAAAAAAAAAAAAGAAAAATACAGAGAAAGAAGCAAAAAAAAAATTCTTTAAATATTAGCCCATGTGTTAAAAATAGAGCAACAGCAGCAGTTGATGGAACTACAGAAACAATAACAAATTCTAATTGAAATAATACAGGAAAAGAAAAAGGAAATTACCCTAAGTTCTTTCCCTCCTGAAACGGTGGCAAATTGCCATAAGTGAATTCACATACAATTCAATGATTAAATTACGTTTCCTGCTTATTTAAAAAGATACGATCACATTTTACGAGAATAATGCAGCGACTAGGAAAACTAGAAAAAAAACAAGATTTTTGGTTGAGAAAGTTAGCACTGTAGAACATGAAAAAATATTGTAATTTTGCTTTTCCAAAAAAAACAAAGCAGGAGATATTTTCCTTTGAAGAAATATTAAATAACTAATTTTTTTACCAAGATAAGTTCATTATTTAATACTCGTTGGAAGTGCATGAATCTGACGAAAAAATAAGACAAAGATATTGTAACATATGCTGGAATTGTTAAGAAGGAGTGTGAAAGATTTAAATTAAACGAGCATACTCCGGCTATGTTAAGCGGGGGCGTAATTTTCGTTCAAGTATTAACGGCTAAAAAATACACAGAAATTTGTGCAAGAATTATAATGAAATTTGAACAGAATAAAAAGCTAACAATACAAATAATATTTGACGAATGTCAGAGAATCCTAAATCCGAGAAGCGGTACGGAAGAAATTGAAGAAAAAATGTGCATAGATACAGGCTAAATAAAAATAAAGAAAACGAAAAATTAATCCGTGTTTCAGATGTGGAAGGTTCCATCTCAGAGACGACTCTCCCTCTAAGAATTCAAAGTGCTACAAATGTGGAAAAGTCGGACATAAAAATATTACATTGTAAACTAAAGCAAGGAAAAGTTCCTACAGTAAAAAAAATTCGTACACAGCGTTGTGACGGAAAAATAATTATAGAAAACCAAAGAAAATTTCTCTATGGGAAAATTAATATTGTGAATACAAAAATGCAACTAGACGCTGGTAGTGATGTCACTATAATCAACAAAACCACATGGAAATCAAACGGAAAACCTATATTAAAAAGAACGTAGAATATCTCAACTGGCGTGTCGGGTAAAAAAACTTTTTTATAATTGAAATGACTGGTAACGTTTCATTTCGTAACAAGAGTGTAAAAGCTAAGTCTATTGTAATATTCAAGACAAAAATGGTCTTCAAATTGATTTGTCGAGAGAAAGTGCAATTAAGAATATGCTTCCTACAACAAAAGTTACTTGGTTACAAGCATTTCTGAGACTAACAAAGTACTATCAAATCTATATACCTAATATGCAGAATTTGTGAGGCCGACTGAACAATTTGTTTAAAAATGTCTAGAGTAGAACTGGACTGATAAATGTCACAAAGCATTTGAAGAAATCAAAAAGAAAATACAAACGTCAGATTCATAATTAGTGCACTGCAACTCAAAGGCAGAAATCGTATGGGCTTCAGATGCTTGTCACTATGGTATAGGAGCAGTATTTCTACATAAATTTGATAACAATATCATTAAAGCTATCACACATAATGTGTTTGCTACTACCGGCAGAAAGAAACTACAATAGGCTAGAAAAGGAGACGTTAGCAATAATATTTTCAGTGGAAAAATTTCACAAATTTATAAACAGAACGAGTTCTCGTTTATAGATGGACCACCGTCGTCTGTTATCAATTTATGGATCGATAAAAGGAGTGCAGTGGATAGATTACAACGCTGGAGATAAATTACGATTTCGGAATAGAATATCAACCGTCTCAAAAATTAGGACATGCTGACTGATACTAATATTTTGAGGACTCACTTATTACAATATTAAAAAGCGAAATAGAAATTGCAAATACATTCTGCAATATAGTACGTTATCTACCAGTTACTCTAGAATAAATAAAAGTAAAAGCAGGACAAGACATGTTTATTTCGAAATACAAAAATGACTAAAAAAACGTATAGAAAGATATGTTTTTTAGAACGCAATCCAGACTTGAACGCTTACTCGCTATTTGACGGGGTACTGGTGTTTGCACAAAGATTAGTAATACATGTCATATTGCAAAAGCTGAAGTTAAATGAATTTCATAGTTTACGTCCGGGAATTTTAAGGATGAAATCTCTTATGTGGAGTTTTGTATAAGAGACAAAAATGGATCAAGAAATTGAAAAATTTGTAAAACACTGTAGAGCAGCAAAATCACCTACTTTTGGCCAAAGACAGATACACTGCAGTCAAGACTGCACATAGATTTCGCAATTCCAATAAATAGATCACATTATCTTGTGGTAGTGAATAGCTTTACTAAGCGGCCTGATATTTGTATGCTCAAAAAATAGAAACTTGCACGGTTACAGTGATTTTTTTTTTTTTTTACACGAACGAGAGGAGATGGGTTCACTGTAACGTTTAGCCCGAGGGAACACACTGAGGTTCCTTACAATAAACTCGACCTTGTGTCACATCTCGTTTCAGTTGGAAGACTGGGTAAATATCAGTTTGTTCGAGTCAATTCTAAAGACGTCACGCTGAGTAGCTTATGCAAAACATAATAACCGCTAGGAGTGAGTTTTAACGATCCTTTATAAAGACAAATCAAATCATTATATTATAAATATGTTTTTTTTTTAAGTTTTTATACCTTTTTTTTTAAAGAAAAAAAGTTTCTTATTCTGTCAACAAAAAATATACATTTAGAAAATCTCACAAAATTTATGCCAAAAAATATCCGGAAAATATTTATATTTTGGTTTCAATTATTTAATATTTGTTTTACGGATGCCTTCAAAACAATATCTGTATTCTCTAACTTTCCAGAGACGGTTTTCCCTCGGCAGCCGTGGATAAAACATTAACGCCTAGTTAGCATTTGGCATGCTTTGCATCATGGGAGTAATTTTCCACTTGGTTACCTGCGCTTCTGGCATCAATTCGATGCTCCGGAAGAAAGACAGAGAAGAGAAAAAAAGAGAATTTTTCGCCAGCCTGATTTTGAAACTTACCTGAAAAGGTGCCTAATGAAGGCGTATTGATTCTCGGTGACTAACTCCTCCACTTTTGTTTAGCTTTCTCAAGCAAATAAACAATAAGGGTTTTTTTTTAAATTCTATCATTCGATTGAGACATATTTTAGTATAAACGAAGTAGTCTTTATTTTATGTACCGTTTTACTTCAGAATATGGACGATCAGGATTCTCCAGTGTTTTCTGTTTATTGAATGACAAGTGTTCAGAAGAACTATATTCTTTAGATCTATCTGTTCTAAGCTTCACAGATGAGACCTGCCATGCTAGGCACATTTTAACGAACAGCTCTCGTTCCTTCCGTATTTATTTGAGCAGTAAGTTTCACTCAAGCAGCCTCTTCCCACGAACAGATTCTTTGTCAAACCGATTCCCAAGATGACATTTCCCTGATCATTACACTATTATCCTCTTCAAGTCTAGGGTTAAACATTACCTTTCCCAGACATCCCCACGAATTTTCTATCTTACTCTGTAACCCTCTACCTTGAATGGCTCTTGGGCTTTGTAAAGGGTTATCTTTGTTGTAAAAAAAAACAACACTTAGCAATGTTTGTGTTAATTTTCAACCCGATCAATCGTTGTTCACTTTTTCGTCGAATATGTCCTGTTAGTCTCATATTCTCCATGCCTTCTTACATTCATTATGTATTGTGAGTATGAGGTTTATCAAAACATTATACGTCCGAGAAGGTTTATGTGTCTCTGATTCGATCTATAATTGCGCTTCTTGTTTACATTTCCTCTAAAACTTCAACGTTAACCTCATATTCAGTCCATATTCTTATCGGCATCCTACTGTAGAACCACATTCATGCTGCTTGAAATCCCTTCTTCTCCAGTGAGGAGATTGCCTTGTATTCCCTGCTATTGGTCCCTCAAATTTCAACAGGTTTTCGATCTTTTTACTCTTTCATTCCTATTTTCCGTACAACATCCTCGTTATTTATCTGCTATGTTCAAAGGATCCACAGCATCCCTCAGTTCTTTTCTCCATCTATGAGGAAATTTTCCAGTATCCACTGCCGTATGGGGGAATTGATACTACATATCAATTTAGCACCGTTTTCGTTGTTTCTAATGAAAGTAAACACTATTAAAACGGGGATACAAATATGTAAATATACGTGTTAAGAGATAAATATATTTAAGTTTGTACAGAGACACACGCACACATATATCTGTAAGGTTGTATAGACGCATATATATATATATATATATATATATATATATATATATATATATATATATATATATATAAGGTTGAATAGACACACACATAGAAAAAACCCTTTATGATAATCTTAGAAAGAGATTGAAAGTACTTGGGAAGTTAAAGTGATTAACACTGTTACATAGTATTTCTTGCCTTATCCCGTAATATACGGAAAAATAATCGTGAATATGAAAAGATTATAATAAAAATAAGCAGAAATAAATGTTAGTAATTTATTTAATCAGATATGCCTAAAAGAGTATTTGTTGTCCAAATACACACACACACACACACACACACACATAGGGTGCGATGGATGTATTGTTATGTAAATTACTTAAATATGAAAATAATACTAACATCTTATTTTAACAGACATATTTACTAAAATTACACAGAGATATCTTGAACTGCTTAAGGATGAATTTATTCAATAAAATCGCCATTGGCTTTAACCACGGCCTCGTGACAATTTCGTAAACTCTTGATGAATGCTTCCTTTTATCTTTGGGTTTTACTGCTTGTGTGGTATGATGTAGAATTCTGTTGCCAGACAAAGGGTCTTCCTGCAGCTACCCTTTTGACTCGGAGCCAGATGCCTCCTCAACGCACGATGTAGGCGTCGATATTGAGTCTGAGGTTCTATATATATATGAATGATGACTTGATACTACAAATTGTTATTAAAGACTTGAATTGTACCGATGAAAGCATCTTAATAATAAAGATGGCAAATATCTAAAGAACCATTCGGCCAATCATTCTCCAGAGGTCTATCGTTGGTGAAAACAATTTATTTTTATTATTTATAAGAACAATAAAAAATTAACTGGGAAGGATTCAAATATAAAATCGTCTTCTCACAAATTTAGAAAGACTTAAGCTGCCTAAAAGAGGAGTAAAGATATATGTAGATCTGACCACTCGTATTCGAGGATATCCGTCTACTAGGGTGGCTAGCTAATTCCTATAGCAGGTGCATTTGTGTTTGCTCAACACCCATAGAGCCCAGCTGTGGTTAATACTGCAACTATGCTGAGCAAACCTTAGTTACATTTTCTGGGAATAAGAATGTTATCTAGCGTGATCAACAATTTCAACTAGGCCAGCCCTCAGCCACGATGACATCTATCGATGGCCGACAAATTTCCATCTGCCCAATTTTGCTCACAAGTCTTGGGTCAACCTGTGATATGATCTTCGGTTACTTTCCAGTCCGTTAACATCAGGAAGTCTCCTTCCTGACAAATTGAACATGGTGAGATTCGAACCCGTGTCTCATCTTCAGAATGCAAATGTTCTAACCATAAAGATATATCTATTGTCTGATAAATATACGATGTTGCAAAACATTTATCAGAACGTCACAAGATTAAAAAATGAAATAAAAAAAGAACATTGGCTTATTTTAGGAATATGACAGAATGATATTTGCAAAATTAAAATGGCTAATCCCAGAGAAATTAGAACTTCCCAGCAATATTTGAAATCGATCTGTGATTATAACTTTGAAAAATATGGTGTTTATTTAAGAAAATTGACTAAAGCCGTTGATGCATGGTAAAAACAAAATGAAAAAAAAATGTAATCCGTTTCCTCCACTAAAAGAATATCACCAGACTAATTCTCTTAGTGATATATATATATATATATATATATATATATATATATATATATATATATATATATCGTTAAGTTAATGAAAATCTTGGTAATCCGTATGGTAATTCCAAGTAAGGCCTGATGATCTAGAGAAAAAGAAATTCTATGGTGAATTAAATTATAACGATGGAACCTTAAAGTTGTTGTTCTTCTGTTATATATATATAAATATATATATATATATATATATATATATATATATATATATATATATATATGAGGAGGAGGAGATATAAACGTAAAGTCGGTTTTGATTATAGACTGATGTAAACACCTGGAGATGCAGGAATGCTAAATTTATTGTTCTTTTTGCGTCCAATATATCTAGGCGCAGGCTCAGCCTATCTCAAAAGTGATATAACATATTTTGCAACACCGAGGCAACCAATTACTTGCGTAAAGAAGTATATCAAAACAGCTGTCTTATTAGTCATATTTTAATGAAGACTACAGATTCGAGGAGCCTGATTGATGGTCTCCAGCATGGGGGTCCCCACTAAACAAGATTAATCTACAGGTCAAAATACAATAGTTGAGAAATGAAGAAACATTTCGTCATAATATTGCAGACAGTAAAATTAAATTCCTGGCTTACGGCCATAACAGTTTGAAACACTGGTTCTCGAAGAATCAACTTCGAGTATGGTTAATAACCAGATTGTTATGACAGGTAAGCTTGGATGTGTGGATAGTGAACAGCTGAGTTCCAATTCAACTTGGGTTCGTTATTCGTTATTTGGGAAAGGTATGAATCCACCTTTTTCTTACTCGAGCTATGTGTTACTGAATATGATTTGCATCAGTAAATTTTTTATATTAAAAAAAAAACAATCTTACAATCTAAAAATATTTTCTGGTTTTAAATAATCTGCAAAATTTACATTATTTACATTATTCAAACTGCCATCCACATGTTCAGTGCGATATTCACAACGTTTCGGCCGTTTTACGCTCCGGCTTTCTTTAGGTGATTGGGATTTCTACCGAACCCTTCATTTCGTCCACCGAGATAGATTTTTCTAGTTCCAAGTGCCGCGCCTCTTCCAGATGTCTCAGTTATTTCTCCTTAACTCAACTCTCCAAGGTTGGGTTCACCACTCCTGTAGCCTGGTATTGAACTCACAACTTTTTGATTCTAGTCACTGGATTTAACCAACCTCGTTATTCACTAAGCCATGTGTCCTCAGTTTAGATCCAATGACTAGACCCAAAAAGCTGTGAGTTCAATACAAGGCTACAACAGTGATGAACCCAAAAAAGCACTTGAATAGTTGAGTTAAAGGGAAATAACTGATATATCCGGAAGAGGTATGGCACGTGGAACTAGAACAATCTACTTCGGTGGACGAAATATAGGGTTCGGTTAGAAATTTAATCACCCGAAGAAGGCCGGAGCGTACAACGTCCGAATCGTTGTGAATATAACAATGGAGATGAGGATAACAGTCCGAATAATGTAAAAAAATATATGTAACCTGCAAAATGTTGATAATGCGTAAAAAAAATAACAAATCAATCAATAAAAGATTGCTTTATATCTGATAAAGATAAGTACAGAGGATAGTTTTAAGTTCTTGGAGACAACACTGATTATTTGCGAGATAGGTAAATTGAGTTCCAAAGATAATGTATTAATGGAATAGACTCAGCAGATATTAATCTAAAAAAGACTTGTGACGAATTATTAAAATAGATGTGTATGAGAATGGAAAACCATATTCAATCTAAGATGAATGTCTGAGAAGCAATCACATAGACGCCAGGGAATGTCGAAATAGTAAATAAGCAATCAAAATCATTAGTGAAAAGATTAAAAAAATATGAGAAATTTCATATTAACCTTGTAATGAAATAACATACTTCATTTGGCTATCGGTAATGTTTGGATGGCAATCCGATGAAATGGTAATTTTTAAAATCATTTCAGCCTAAATAAGGCACTAAAGCCACTAAGACTTAAGGGTTACTAAGTGTGAAAGAATTAAAAAAGAAAACACATTATTAAGAAAGAAAAGGATTTAAGAAGACAGAATAATGATTGATATTGCATTTACATTTTTAAAGATCAAATTTGCCTTCAAGCAAATGGTCGGAATAAAGATCTACATGCGAAAAATATTAGCACCGCACTCATGATTACATCTGATCCATTCATCTACAAAATGATGAGACCTTATTGCCTGTCTAGTACTTCGATTAAATTAATGAAGTCTACGTACCAAAGAATAAAGTTTATAAAAACAATTGCCATACAAGTATTTACAGAAAACACACAGCGAATCTAAATATACATGACCATTTCGAAAACTTCTAGTTTTAACAGATGTCGCCGATCCATCTGTATTATCAGGAAAATAAAAGAATTTATTTCAGCGAAATCTACATTAAGCCAACAAGATATAAGTGAGGTATTCTTTAACTAAAAAAATTCAGAATGTTTCATCAGACGAAGATGCATAGAAAGTGTAATGATCTAAAAACACACTTCAACTAAACTATGAACCCCCTATTCGCCTGTTCTTAATAAATTAGTGCCTTTATAAGGGGTGGTAATGTAATCCTTAACACAAATAAAAATCAAATAAAAAAACGACTTAAAAATCTGCCTTAAAATACGACACAGCAAAAGCAAATATTTCTCGGTTTTGTTTAAAGTAAATTGTTTTTTTTTTCTTCTGATGACTGATTTTACAATGAAACATGACAATAAGATTTATCAGTGGGCTCTATCTATGTAAAATATGTGTGATCTTAAGAGTTTATTTGGTGGGTGTTCTAAAAAAACAGTTCAATGAAAAATGTAATGATGCCATCTCCCACCCTAGGTCTCTGGTTAGGATCCGAAAAGTAAAGAGCATACAGCATAAATCAAAGGGAATAATAATAATAATAATAATAATAATAATAATAATAATTAGTCTTTTTTTTCTTTTACAAAAAGAAATCAATGAAGAAAGGTCATGAATCCATAGGTCTCTGGTTGGGACCCGGAAGAAAATATGTATACCACAGAAATAACAGGAAATAATAGTAGTAGTACTATTGCTACTACTACCATAAATATTACTAATATTACTAATACTACTAATAATAATAATAAAATACTACTACTACTAATAATAATAATATTACTAATAATAATACTAACAACACCGATAATGCTACAAATACTACTACTACTACTACTAATAATAATAATGATAAATCGACCCAATCATAGATCGACCCAATCGAGATTATAATCATTGCAAACTCCATGAACTTGTAGATGGCTACTTAGTTTGTGTTATGCAAGGGCTACATGAATTTTTATATTCAGAATTGTTCTTTATTTAGAGCGAGTTGGCAAACACATCAAGAGATTCCAGACTTCCCATGGCTGTTGGGGTGGACCAGAGATAGATTCATATATTTCCGAAAGGGACTTGTGCGAAAGCGACTGGAATTTGAACTCACTGATTTCACGTTCCAAGACGCTAACCTTTACATCACCTGCACATTTCCAAAACCCCATGCGCGAGCTTAATGTAATTTGTCAACCAATTAAAATGGACCTTAGTGCGCATGCGTGTCCAGGTACCATACCGGGAAGATACTCAGTCATCATTTAAACGTCATATAAATTGTGTGGCACTCGAATTCACAATGATCTAGCAAGAGGATTCATCACGGCTTATGAAAGGATTTTGGCAGAATTTCGCGTCAAATAGGTGTATCAGTCTTGTATTATTATTAATAATAATAATACTTGAGAGAAAAGCATGAAAGGAATAATAATACTTGAGAGAAAAGCATGAAAGGAAAGAAAAAAAAAGTGCTTTACAATGTTCAACAATATTTCGACAGTATGTCTGTGTTCCTCAAGTAATATTTAAACAAAATTTTCAAATATATAATATATAAATTTATAAAATATTATGTCTTTGTGCAAAGGTTGCTTATCTTGTAATGAAAAAAAAAACGGCTTTAGTGGTAATGAACACATCAAAACGAATAAAACGCCGCCGCTTGCGAATGAACGGAATGACAAGAGAGTTCCATCAGATTTATACTCCGCATATTTTTCTTAATGATTAACACTACAGCCGTTTTTTTTATTGTTTTTGTTTTTTTTATTACAAGTCTAGCAGCGTTTGTACAAAGCTTTAAAAAAATTTTTGAAAATTTATATATATTTTTGAACTTCAATCGAATTTCAATTGCTGAATACAGCATTTAAATACAGGAGACAGTTAGCTGTTTCTTTTTTTTATTGTTAAAACGTGGCATGCATTTTCTTGTCGTGTACATTCAGGGCGTTGGTGCTATTTCCTGTTCTTTGTCGCGATTCATAAATGATGATTTTTTTTGTTAACTCGAGATCGCTAGATAGGTTACGTGTTGTTTCCGCCGTCTCTTATGGCTTCATTATATTTTATGAGTAACAAATTTTCCAATCCTTGTTTTTCAGTATGTGCCCGAGAAATTGTCAATTTCTGGAGTTAATTATAAGTGTCCTTTTGTTTCCATTTTCTCTAAAACTTCCTCGTTACTCAAATCTTCAGTCTATGGTATTCTCAGCATCATTCTATAGAAATGTATGGCTCTCCAAAATTGCCAGTTCTTTGTAGCTGTTAATAATTTTTTGTATAATGTTTATCTCTCAAAAAACCTATTCTGTCATCCATTTATTCAAGCTCGCTAGGAAGGCTATGCGTTGATTCTTTTGGTTCATTTTGTCTTCAATCTCTCCTGCGTGTATCAAATAATCCAAGCCCACTTTCCTCATTTGTAACCCAGAAATTTCAATTGTCTCATTCAGCGGTTAAGTATAGGCGTACTATTTGCATCCATTTTCTCTTAAACTTCGTCGTTGCTCACATGCTCAGTCCATGCTATTAAGAGCATTTCTGTTACTTCAACTATCTTCTTCGTCTGTGAGAAACTTGTCCAACATTCACTGTCATAGAAGAGCATTGTGATTGAACCTCGTATATGATCAGTACATATCGAGAATATCGAATAATTGATTATCTTATAACGTTTAATTTCGCAAAATAGATTGTGGCTTCATTCTGTCTTTTCTAAGAATATTTCCATGGTAATTCCTCTGATGAACTTTTTTTCACAGGTGATTCTAGTATATGAATTTAAGCGTACTAGTAGATTTGCATCTAGAACCAGATTTTACTGTTTAAAGAACGAAAAATCAATCACATTTTCTTCTCCAAAAGTTCATTTCTCGGATTCCCATCTGTGGAACTCCTTTCCGGTTTCTTCCCTAATAAATAAAAATTTAAAAAAAAATAGAAGGAACATCAATCGCCATCAACTGTTTCTTCCTGTAAGTTTATATTTATCCTTTCCTCAGTCCTCCTTATTCTCAGTCTTATCTTTCAATTTCACTCCCCCTAGCCCCCTGCGTATTAGTGGCATTCCCTTTCATCATTTGTCCTTTCCTCAAAACTCTCTATTCTCAGTCTTATCTTTCACTTTCACTAGCTGTAACCCCCTGCGTACTAGCGGCATTCCCTTTCATCTTTTGTCCTTTCCTCAATCCTCCCTGTTCTCAGTCTTCTCTTTCATATTCAATCCATGTAACCCCCTGCGTAATATTGGCATTCCCTTTCATCTTTTGTCCTTTCCTCAATCCTCCCTATTCACAGTCATCTTTTCACTTTCACTCCCTGTAGCCTCCTGCGTACTAGTGGCATTCACATTCATCTTTTTTTTTCCTTTCCTCAATCCTCCCTATTCTCAGTCTTCTCTTTTTATTCCTCCCTGTAATGCTTTCCTTTCCCCCTGCGTACTAGTGGCATTCCCTTTCATCTTTTTTGTCCTTTCCTCAGTCCTCCCTATTCTCAGTCTTCTCTTTCACTTTCACTCTCTGTAACCCCCCTGCCTACTAGTGGCATTCCGTTTCATCTTTTGTCCTTTCCTCAGTCCTCCCTATTCTCAGTCTTCTCTTTCACTTTCACTCCCTGTAACCCCCTGCGTACTATTGGCATTCCCATTCATCTTTTGTCCTTTCCTCAGTCCTCCCTATTCTCAGTCTTCTCTTTCACTTTCACTCCCTGTAACCCCCTGAGTACTAGTGGCTTTCCCTTTCATCTTTTGTCCTTTCCTCAGTCCTCCCTATTCTCAGTCTTCTCTTTCATATTCACTCCCTGTAAACCCCTGCGTACTATTGGCATTCCCTTTCATCTTTTGTCCTTTCCTCAATCCTCCCTATTCTCAGTTTTCTCTTTCACTTTCACTCCCTGTAGCCTCCTGCGTACTAGTGGCATTCATTTTCATCTTTTTTTTCCTTTCCTCAATCCTCCCTATTCTCAGTCTTCTCTTTTACATTCACTCCCTGTAACCCCCTGCGTACTAGTGGCATTCCCTTTCATATATTGTCCTTTCCTCAATCCTCCCTATTCTCAGTCTTCTCTTGCATTTTAACACCATGTAACACCCCTGCCTACTAGTGGCTTTCCCTTTCATCTTATGTCCATTCCTCAGTCCTCCCTATTCTCAGTCTTCTCTTTCATTTTCACTCCCTGTAACCCCTGCGTACTAGTGGCATTCCCTTTCATCTTTTGTCATTTCCTCAGTCCTCCCTATTCTCAGTCTTCTCTTTCACTTTCACTCCCTGTAACCCCATGCGTAGTAGTGGCATTCGCTTTCATCTTTGTCCTTTCCGCAATCCTCCCTATTCTCAGTCTTCTCTTTCACTTTCACTCCCTGTAACCCCCTGCGTACTAGTGGCATTCCCTTTCATCTTTTGTCCTTTCCTCAATCCTCCCTATTCTCAGTCTTCTCTTTCACTTTCATTCCCTGTAACCCACTGCGTAATAATGGCATTCCTTTTCATCTTTTGTCCTTTCCTCAATCCTTCCTATTCTCAGTCTTCTCTTCCACTGTCACTCCCTGTAACCCCATGCGTAGTAGTGGCATTCGCTTTCATCTTTTGTCCTTTCCCCAGTCCTCCCTATTCTCAGTCTTCTCTTTCATTTCACTCCCTGTAAACCCCTGCGTACTAGTGGCATTCCCTTTCATCTTTTGTACTATCCTCATTCCTCCCTATTCTCATTCTTCTCTTTCACTTTCACTCCCTGTAACCCCATGCGTAGTAGTGGCATTCGCTTTCATCTTTGTCCTTTCCTCAATCCTCCCTATTCTCAGTCTTCTCTTTCACTTTCACTCCCTGTAACCCCCTGCGTACTAGTGGGATTCCCTTTCATCTTTTGTACTTTCCTCATTCCTCCCTATTCTCAGTCTTCTCTTTCACTTTCACTCCCTGTAACCCCCTGCGTACTATTGGCATTCCCTTTCATCTTTTCTCCTTTCCTCAATCCTCCCTATTCTCAGTCTTCTCTTTCATTTTCACTCCCTGTAACCCTCTGCGTACTAATGGCATTCCTTTTCATCTTTTGTCCTTTCCTCAATCCTTCCTATTCTCAGTCTTCTCTTCCACTGTCACTCCCTGTAATCCCATGCGTAGTAGTGGCATTCGCTTTCATCTTTGTCCTTTCCTCAATCCTCCATATTCTCAGTCTTCTCTTTCACTTTCACACCCTGTAACCCCCTACGTACTAGTGGGATTCCCTTTCATCTTTTGTACTTTCCTCATTCCTCCCTATTCTCAGTCTTCTCTTTCACTTTCACTCCCTGTAACCCCCTGCGTACTAGTGGCATTCCCTTTCATCTTTTGTACTTTCATCAATCCTCCCTATTCTCAGTCTTCTCTTTCACTTTCACTCCCTGTAACCCCCTGCGTACTAGTAGAATTCTCTTTCATCTTTTGTCCTTTCCTCAGTCCTCCCAATTCTCAGTCTACTTTTTCATTTTCACACCCTGTAACACCCTCCATACTAGTGGCATTCCCTTTCATCATTTGTCCTTTCCCCAATCCTCCCTATTCTCAGTCTTCTCTTTCACTTTCACTCCATGTAACCCCCTGCGTACTATTGGCATTCCCTTTCATCTTTTGTCTTTTCCTCAATCCTCCCTATTCTCAGTCTTCTCTTTCATTTTCACTCCCTGTAACCCCTGCGTACTATTGGCATTCCCTTTCATTTTTTGTCCTTTCCTCAATCCTCCCTATTCTCAGTCTTCTCTTTCACTTTCACTCCCTGTAACCCCCTGCGTACTATTGGCATTCCATTTCATCTTTTGTCCTTTCCTCAATCCTCCCTATTCTCAGTCTTCTCTTTCACTTTCACTCCCTGTAACCCCCTGCGTACTAGTGGCATTCCCTTTCATCTTTTGTCCTTTCCTCAATCCTCCCTATTCTCAGTCTTCTCTTTCACTTTCACTCCCTGTAACCCCCTGCGTACTAGTGGCTTTCCCTTTCATCTTTTGTCCTTTCCTCAATCCTCCCTATTCTCAGTCTTCTCTTTCACTTTCACTCCCTGTAACCCCCTGCGTACTATTGGCATTCCCTTTCATCTTTTGTCCTTTCCTCAATCCTCCCTATTCTCAGTCTTCTCTTTCACTTTCCTCCCCTGTAACCCCCCTGCCTACTATTGGCTTTCCCTTTCATCTTTTGTCCTTTCCTCAATCCTCCCTATTCTCAGTCTTCTCTTTCCTTTCCTCCCCTGTAACCCCCTGCGTACTAATGGCTTTCCCCTTTCATCTTTGTCCTTTCCTCAATCCTCCCTATTCTCAGTCTTCTCTTTCACTTTCACTCCCTGTAACCCCCTGCGTACTATTGGCATTCCCTTTCATCTTTTGTCCTTTCCTCAATCCTCCCTATTCTCAGTCTTCTCTTTCACTTTCACTCTATGAAAGCCCCTGAGTACTAGTGGCTTTCCCTTTCATCTTTTGTCCTTTCCTCAATCCTCCCTATTCTCAGTCTTCTCTTTCACTTTCACTCCCTGTAACCCCCTGAGTACTAGTGGCATTCCCTTTCATCTTTTGTCCTTTCCTCAATCCTCCCTATTCTCAGTCTTCTCTTTCACTTTCACTCCCTGTAACCCCTGCCTACTAATGGATTTCCCTTTCATCTTTTGTCCTTTCCTCAATCCTCCCTATTCTCAGACTTCTCTTTCAATTTCACTCCCTGTAACCCCCTGCGTACTATTGGCATTCCATTTCATCTTTTGTCCTTTCCTCAATCCTCCCTATTCTCGGTCTTCTCTTTCACTTTCACTCCCTGTAACCCCCTTTCATACTAGTGGCTTTCCCTTTCATCTTTTGTCCTTTCCTCAATCCTCCCTATTCTCAGTCTTCTCTTTCACTTTCACTCCCTGTAACCCCCTGCCGTACTAATGGCATTCCCTTTCATCTTTTGTCCTTTCCTCAATCCTCCCTATTCTCAGTCTTCTCTTTCAGTTTTCCTCCCTGTAACCCCCCCCTGCCTACTAATGGCTTTCCCTTTCATCTTTTGTCCTTTCCTCAATCCTCCCTATTCTCAGTCTTCTCTTTCACTTTCACTCCCTGTAACCCCCTGCCTACTAATGGCTTTCCCTTTCATCTTTTGTCCTTTCCTCAATCCTCCCCTATTCTCAGTCTTCTCTTTCATTTTCACTCCCTGTAACCCCTGCCTACTAGTGGCTTTCCCTTTTCATCTTTTGTCCTTTCCTCAATCCTCCCTATTCTCAGTCTTCTCTTTCACTTTCACTCCCTGTAACCCCCTGCGTACTAATGGCATTCCCTTTCATCTTTGTTTTTCCTCAATTTCCCTCAGTCTTCTTTCCCTTTCCTATTCCCAGTCTTCTAATGGCTTTCCCTTTCATCTTTGTCCTTTTTCAATCCTCCCTATTCTCAGTCTTCTCTTTCACTTTCACTCCCTGTAACCCCCTGCCTACTAGTGGCATTCCCTTTCATCTTTTGTCCTTTCCTCAATCCTCCCTATTCTCAGTCTTCTCTTTCACTTTCACTCCCTGTAACCCCCTGCCTACTAATGGCATTCCACTTCATATTTTGTCCTTTCCTCAATCCTCCCTATTCTCAGTCTTCTTTCACTTTCACTTCCTGTAACCCCCTGCGTACTATTGGCATTCCCTTTCATCTTTTGTCCTTTCCTCAATCCTCCCTATTCTCAGTCTTCTCTTTCACTTTCACTCCCTGTAACCCCCTGCGTACTAGTGGCTTTCCCTTTCATCTTTTGTCCTTTCCTCAATCCTCCCTATTCTCAGTCTTCTCTTTCACTTTCACTCCCTGTAACCCCCTGCGTACTATTGGCATTCCCTTTCATCTTTTGTCCTTTCCTCAATCCTCCCTATTCTCAGTCTTCTCTTTCACTTTCACTCCCTGTAACCCCCTGCGTACTAGTGGCTTTCGCTTTATTCTTTGTCCTTTCCTCAATCCTCCCTATTCTCAGACTTCTCTTTCACTTTCACTCCCTGTAACCCCCTGCGTACTATTGGCTTTCCCTTTCATCTTTTGTCCTTTCCTCAATCCTCCCTATTCTCAGTCTTCTCTTTCACTTTCACTCCCCTGTAACCCCCTGCCTACTATTGGCATTCCCTTTCATCTTTTGTCCTTTCCTCAATCCTCCCTATTCTCAGTCTTCTCTTTCACTTTCACTCCCTGTAACCCCCTGCGTACTATTGGCATTCCCTTTCATCTTTTGTCCTTTCCTCAATCCTCCCTATTCTCAGTCTTCTCTTTCACTTTCACCCCTGTAACCCCCCCCCTGCGTACTTTTGGCTTTTTCCTTTTCATCTTTTGTCCTTTCCTCAATCCTCCCTATTCTCAGTCTTCTCTTTCACTTTCTTCTCCCTGTAACCCCTGCCTAGTAATGGCTTTCCCTTTCATCTTTTGTCCTTTCCTCAATCCTCCCTATTCTCAGTCTTCTCTTTCACTTTCACTCCCTGTAACCCCCTGCCTACTAATGGCTTTCCCTTTCATCTTTTGTCCTTTCCTCAATCCTCCCTATTCTCAGTCTTCTCTTTCACTTTCACTCCCTGTATCCACCTGCCTACTAGTGCCATTCCCTTTCATCTTTTGTCCTTTCCTCAATCCTCCCTATTCTCTGTCTTGTCTTTCACTTTCACTCCCTGTAACACCCTGCCTAGTAATGGCTTTCCCTTTCATCTTTTGTCCTTTCCTCAATCCTCCCTATTCTCAGTCTTCTCTTTCAATTTCACTCCCTGTAACCCCCTGCCTACTAATGGCATTCCCTTTCATCTTTTGTCCTTTCCTCAATCCTCCCTATTCTCAGTCTTCTTTTGTCCTTAACCCCTGCCTACTCCTCTTTCCCTTTCATCTTTTGTCCTTTCTCAATCCTCCCTATTCTCAGTTTCCTTTCTCCCTGTAACCCCCTGCCTACTAATGGCATTCCCTTTCATCTTTTGTCCTTTCCTCAATCCTCCCTATTCTCAGTCTTCTCTTTCACTTTCACTCCCTGTAACCCCCTGCCTACTAATGGCATTCCCTTTCATCTTTTGTCCTTTCCTCAATCCTCCCTATTCTCAGTCTTCTCTTTCACTTTCACTCCCTGTAACCCCCTGCCTACTAATGGCTTTCCCTTTCATCTTTTGTCCTTTCCTCAATCCTCCCTATTCTCAGTCTTCTCTTTCACTTTCACTCCCTGTAACCCCCTGCCTAGTAATGGCTTTCCCTTTCATCTTTCGTCCTTTCTTCAATCCTCCCTATTCTCAGTCTTCTCTTTCACTTTCACTCCATGTAACCTCCTGCGTACTCGTGCCATTCCCATTCATCTTTTGTCCTTTCGTCAATCCTCCATATTCTCAGTTTCTCTTTCACTTTCACTCTCTGTAACCTCCTGCCTACTAATGGCATTACCTTTCAACTTTTGTCCTTTCCTCAATCCTCCATATTCTCAGTCTTCTCTTTCACTTTTACTCCCTGTAACCCCCTGCCTTGTAATGGCTTTGCCTTTCATCTTTGTCCTTTCCTCAATCCTCCTAATTCTCAGTCTTCTCTTTTCATTTTCCTTCCACTCCCTGTAACCCCCTGCCTACTAATGGCTTTCCCTTTCATCATTTTGTCCTTTCCTCAATCCTCCCTATTCTCAGTCTTCTCTTTCACTTTCACTCCCTGTAACCCCCTGCCTACTAATGGCTTTCCCTTTCATCTTTTGTCCTTTCCTCAATCCTCCCTATTCTCAGTCTTCTCTTTCACTTTCACTCCCTGTAACCCCCTGGCTACTAATGGCTTTCCCTTTCATCTTTTGTCCTTTCCTCAATCCTCCCTATTCTCAGTCTTCTCTTTCACTTTCCTCCCTGTAACCCCCCTGCCTACTAATGGCATTCCCTTTCATCTTTTGTCCTTTCCTCAATCCTCCCTATTCTCAGTCTTCTCTTTCACTTTCACTCCCTGTAACCCCCTGCCTACTAATGGATTTCCCTTTCATCTTTTGTCCTTTCCTCAATCCTCCCTATTCTCAGTCTTCTCTTTCACTTTTCCTCCCTGTAAAACCCCCTGCCTACTAATGGATTTCCCTTTCATCTTTTGTCCTTTCCTCAATCCTCCCTATTCTCAGTCTTCTCTTTCACTTTCACTCCCTGTAACCCCCTGCCTACTAATGGCTTTCCCTTTCATCTTTTGTCCTTTCCTCAATCCTCCCTATACTCAGTCTTCTCTTTCACTTTCACTCCCTATAACCACTGCCTAGTAATGGCTTTCCCTTTCATCTTTTGTCCTTTCCTCAATCCTCCCTATTCTCAGTCTTCTCTTTCACTTTCATTCCCTGTAACCCCCTGCCTACTAATGGCTTTCCCTTTCATCTTTTGTCCTTTCCTCAATCCTCCCTATTCTCAGTCTTCTCTTTCACTTTCACTCCCTGTAACCCCCTGCCTACTAATGGCTTTCCCTTTCATCTTTTGTCCTTTCCTCAATTATCCCTATTCTCAGTCTTCTCTTTCACTTTCATTCCCTGTAACCCCCTGCCTACTAATGGCTTTCCCTTTCATCTTTTGTCCTTTCCTCAATCCTCCCTATTCTCAGTCTTCTCTTTCACTTTCACTCCCTGTAACCCCCTGCCTACTAATGGCTTTCCCTTTCATCTTTTGTCCTTTCCTCAATCCTCCCTATTCTCAGTCTTCTCTTTCACTTTCACTCCCTGTAACCTCCTGCATACTAGTGGCATTCCCTTTCATCTTTTGTCCTTTCCTCAATCCTCCCTATTCTCAGTCTTCTCTTTCACTTTCACTCCCTGTAACCCCCTGCCTACTAATGGCTTTCCCTTTCATCTTTTGTCCTTTCCTCAATCCTCCCTATTCTCAGTCGTCTCCTCCACTTTCACTCCCTGTAACCCCCTACCTACTAATGGCTTCCCCTTTCATCTTTTGTCCTTTCCTCAATTCTCCCTATTCTCTGTCTTCTCTTTCAATTTCACTCCCTGTAACCCCCTGCCTACTAATGGCATTCCCTTTCATCTTTTGTCCTTTCCTCAATCCTCCCTATTCTCAGTCTTCTCTTTCACTTTCACTCCCTGTAACCCCCTGCCTACTAATGGCTTTCCCTTTCATCTTTTGTCCTTTCCTCAATCCTCCCTATTCTCAGTCTTCTCTTCTTTCACTTTCACCCCCATGTAACCCCCTGCCTACTAATGGCATTTTCCCTTTTTCATTTTTGTCCTTTCCTCAATCCTCCCTATTCTCAGTCTTCTCTTTCACTTTCCTCCATGTAACCCCCTGCCTACTAATGGCTTTCCCTTTCATCTTTTGTCCTTTCCTCAATCCTCCCTATTCTCAGTCTTCTCTTTCACTTTCCTCCATGTAACCCCCTGCCTACTAAGTGGCTTTCCCTTTCATCTTTTGTCCTTTCCTCAATCCTCCCTATTCTCAGTCTTCTCTTTCACTTTCACTCCCTGTAACCCCCCTGCCTACTAATGGCTTTCCTTTTCATCTTTTGTCCTTTCCTCAATCCTCCCTATTCTCAGTCTTCTCTTTCACTTTCACTCCATGTAACCCCCTGCTACTACTATTGGCATCTTTTTCCCTTTTCATCTTTTTCTCCTTTCCTCAATCCTCCCTATTCTCAGTCTTTTCTTTTTCTTTTTCAATCCTCCCTATTCCTCTTTAACCCCTGTAACCCCCTGCCTACTAATGGCATTCCCTTTCATCTTTTGTCCTTTCCTCAATCCTCCCTATTCTCAGTCTTCTCTTTCACTTTTCTGTAACCCCCTCCCTGCTTTTCCCTTTAACCCCCCTGCCTACTAGTGGCATTCCTTTTCATCTTTTGTCCTTTCCTCAATCCTCCCTATTCTCAGTCCTCTCATTCACTTTCACTCCATGTAACCCCCTGCGTACTATTGGCATTCCCTTTCATCTTTTGTCCTTTCCTCAATCCTCCCTATTCTCAGTCTTCTCTTTCACTTTCACTCCATGTAACCCCCTGCGTACTATTGGCTTTCCCTTTCATCTTTTGTCCTTTCCTCAATCCTCCTTATTCTCAGTCTTCTCTTTCACTTTCCTCCTGTAACCCCCTGCCTACTAATGGCATTCCTTTTCATCTTTTGTCCTTTCCTCAATCCTCCCTATTCTCAGTCTTCTCTTTCCTTTCACTCCCTGTAACCCCTGCCTACTATTGGCATCTCTTTCCCTTTCATCTTTTGTCCTTTCCTCAATCCTCCCTATTCTCAGTCTTCTCTTTCACTTTCACTCCCTGTAACCCCCCTGCCTACTAGTGGCATTCCCTTTCATCTTTTGTCCTTTCCTCAATCCTCCCTATTCTCAGTCTTCTCTTTCTTCCTTTCCTGCCCTGGTTTTCCCTTTCATCCCCCTGCCTACTAGTGGCTTTCCCTTTCATCTTTTGTCCTTTCCTCAATCCTCCCTATTCTCAGTCTTCTCTTTCACTTTCCTCCCTGTAACCCCCTGCCTACTAATGGCATTCCCTTTCATCTTTTGTCCTTTCCTCAATCCTCCCTATTCTCAGTCTTCTCTTTCACTTTCACTCCCTGTAACCCCCTGCCTACTAGTGGCTTTCCCTTTCATCTTTTGTCCTTTCCTCAATCCTCCCTATTCTCAGTCTTCTCTTTCACTTTCACTCCCTGTAACCCCCTGCCTACTAATGGCTTTTCCCTTTCATCTTTTGTCCTTTCCTCAATCCTCCCTATTCTCAGTCTTCTCTTTCACTTTCACTCCCTGTAACCCCCCTGCCTACTAATGGCTTTCCCTTTCATCTTTTGTCCTTTCCTCAATCCTCCCTATTCTCAGTCTTCTCTTTCACTTTCCTCCATGTAACCCCTGCCGTACTAGTGGCATTCCCTTTCATCTTTTGTCCTTTCCTCAATCCTCCCTATTCTCAGTCTTCTCTTTCACTTTCACTCCCTGTAACCCCCCTGCCTACTATGGCTTTCCCTTTCATCTTTTGTCCTTTCCTCAATCCTCCCTATTCTCAGTCTTCTCTTTCACTTTCACTCCCTGTAACACCCTGCCTAGTAATGGCTTTCCCTTTCATCTTTCGTCCTTTCCTCAATCCTCCCTATTCTCAGTCTTCTCTTTCACTTTCACTCCATGTAACCTCCTGCGTACTAGTGGCTTTTCCTTTTCATCTTTTGTCCTTTCCTCAATCCTCCCTATTCTCAGTCTTCTCTTTCACTTTCACTCCATGTAACCCCTGCCGTACTAATGGCTTTCCCTTTCATCTTTTGTCCTTTCCTCAATCCTCCCTATTCTCAGTCTTCTCTTTCACTTTCCTCCCTGTAACCCCCCCCTGCCTACTAATGGCTTTCCCTTTCATCTTTTTTTCCTTTCCTCAATCCTCCCTATTCTCAGTCTTCTCTTTCACTTTCACTCCCTGTAACCCCCCTGCCTACTAGTGGCATTCCTTTTCATCTTTTGTCCTTTCCTCAATCCTCCCTATTCTCAGTCTTCTCTTTTTCACTTTCCTCCCCTGTAACCCCCTGCCTACTAATGGCTTTTCCCTTTCATCTTTTTGTCCTTTCCTCAATCCTGCCCTATTCTCAGTCTTCTCTTTCACTTTTTCCTCCCTGTAACCCCTGCGTACTATTGGCATTCCCTTTCATCTTTTGTCCTTTCCTCAATCCTCCCCTATTCTCAGTCTTCTCTTTCACTTTCACTCCCTGTAACCCCTGCCTACTATTGGCTTTCCCTTTCATCTTTTGTCCTTTCCTCAATCCTCCCTATTCTCAGTCTTCTCTTTCACTTTCCTCCCTGTAACCCCCTGCCTACTAATGGCTTTCCCCTTTCATCTTTTGTCCTTTCCTCAATCCTCCCTATTCTCAGTCTTCTCTTTCACTTTCCTCCTGTAATAACCCCTGCCTACTAATGGCATTCCCTTTCATCTTTTTGTCCTTTCCTCAATCCTCCCTATTCTCAGTCTTCTCTTTCACTTTCACTCCTGTAAACCCCCTGCCTACTAATGGTTTTCCCTTTCATCTTTTTGTCCTTTCCTCAATCCTCCCTATTCTCCCTCCTTTCCTCAGTCTTCTCTTTCCCTTTCATCTTTTTCCTTTCCTCAATCCTGTATTCTCAGTCTTCTCTTTCACTTTCCTCCCTGTAACCCCTGCCTACTAATGGCATTCCCTTTCATCTTTTGTCCTTTCCTCAATCCTCCCTATTCTCAGTCTTCTCTTTCACTTTCCTCCCTGTAACCCCCCCTGCCTACTAGTGGCATTTCCCTTTCATCTTTTGTCCTTTTCCTCAATCCTCCCTATTCTCAGTCTTCTCTTTCACTTTCACTCCTGTAACCCCCTGCCTACTAATGGCTTTTCCCTTTCATCTTTTGTCCTTTCCTCAATCCTCCCTATTCTCAGTCTTCTCTTTCACTTTCAATCCCTGTAACCCCCTCCCTTTCATCTTTTGTCCTTTCCTACTATTCTCATTCCCTTTTCATCTTTTGTCCTTTCATCTCAATCCAATCCCCTATTCTCAGTCTTCTCTTTCACTTTCACTCCCTGTAACCCCCCTGCCTACTAGTGGCATTCCCTTTCATATTTTTGTCCTTTCCTCAATCCTCCCTATTCTCAGTCTTCTCTTTCCTTTCAACCCCCTGTAACCCCCTTTATCTTTAGTGGCATTCCCTTTCATCTTTTGTCCTTTCCTCAATCCTCCCTATTCTCAGTCTTTTCTCTTTCATCCGCCCTTTCACTCCCTGTAACCCCCTGCCTACTAATGGCTTTCCCTTTCATCTTTTGTCCTTTCCTCAATCCTCCCTATTCTCAGTCTTCTCTTTCACTTTCACTCCCTGTAACCCCCCTGTCTACTAATGGCATTCCCTTTCATCTTTTGTCCTTTCCTCAATCCTCCCTATTCTCAGTCTCTTCTCTTAACCCCTTTCCTCTATGTAACCCCCTGCGTACTAGTGGCATTCCCTTTCATCTTTTGTCCTTTCCTCAATCCTCCCTATTCTCAGTCATTTCTCTTTCACTTTCTCAGTCTTCTATGTAACCCCGGTGCTTACTGCTTTTCCCTTTCATCTTTTGTCCTTTCCTCAATCCTCCCTATTCTCAGTCTTCTCTTTCTTTTTCACATGTAACCCCCTGCCTACTAGTGGCTTTTTCATCCCTTTTCATCCTTTTGTCCAGTTTCTCTTTCAATCCTCCCTATTCTGGCATTCCCTTTCATCTTTTGTCCTTTTTTTCACTTTCCCCCTGTAACCTCCTTTACTAGTGGCTTTCCCTTTCATCTTTTGTCCTTTCCTCAATCCTCCCTATTCTCAGTCTTCTCTTTCACTTTCACCCCTGTAACCCCCTGCGTACTAGTGGCATTCCCTTTCATCTTTTGTCCTTTCCTCAATCCTCCCTATTCTCAGTCTTCTCTTTCACTTTCAATCCCTGTAACCCCCTGCCTACTAGTGGCATTTCCCTTTCATCTTTTGTCCTTTCCTCAATCCTACCTATTCTCTGTCTTCTCTTTCACTTTCACTCCCTGTAACTCCCTGCTTACTAGTGGCATTCCCTTTCATCTTTTGTCTTTTCCTCAATCCTCCCTATTCTCTGTCTTCTCTTTCACTTTCACTCCCTGTAACCCCCTGCGTGGCTTTCCCTTTACTAATGGCTATTCTCAGTTTCATCTTTTTTGTCCTTTCATCTCCTTTCCTCAATCCTCCCTATTCTCAGTCTTCTCTTTCACTTTCAATCCCTGTAACCCCGCTGCGTACTAGTGGCATTCCCTTTCATCTTTTGTCCTTTCCTCAATCCCCCCTATTCTCAGTCTTCTCTTTTACATTCACTCCCTGTAACCCCCTGCGTACTAGTGGCATTCCCTTTCATATTTCGTCTTTTCCTCAATCCTCCCTATTCTCAGTCATCTCTTTGACTTTCACTCTATGTAACCCCGTGCGTACTAGTGGCATTCCCTTTCATCTTTTGTCCTTTCCTCAATCCTCCCTAATCTCAGTCTTCTCTTTCACTTTCACTCCCTGTAACCCCGCTGCGTACTAGTTGCATTCCTTTTCATCTTTTGTCCTTTCCTCAATCCCCCCTATTCTCAATCTTCTCTCTTACATTCACTCCCTGTAACCCCCTGCGTACTAGTGGCATTCCCTTTCATCTTTTGTCCTTTCCTCAATCCTCCCTATTCTCATTCATCTCTTTCACTTTCATCCTCTCTATTCTGTAACCCCCTTTGCGTACTAGTGGCATTCCCTTTCATCTTTTGTCCTTTCCTCAATCCCCCCTATTCTCAGTCTTCTCTTTTACATTCACTCCCTGTAGACCTCTGCGTACTAGTGGCATTCCCTTTCATCTTTTGTCCTTCCCTCAGTTTTCCCTATTCTCAGTCTTCTCTTTCACTTTCACTCTATGTAACCCCCTGCGTACTATTGGCATTCCCATTCATCTTTTGTCTTTTCCTCTGTCCTCCCTATTCTCAGTCTTCTCTTTCACTTTTACTACATTGCTTTGGGTGAAATATTTTAAAAGGAAATTATAAAAGGTGATTTTCGGGCCAAAACCTTGAAGTTTACTGAAATTGCGATATTTAAGTATTTTCTTATATTACTCAGTCTTTTGCTTCTGCAGTGATGTTTTTTTTTTTTTTTGCTTTGTTTTGATTATTTCTTTGGAAGAGGTCGGCGCACTCCTTCAAAATATCGTCGTGCTCAATTTTAGTCATATGGAACTCAGTCGCTTGGATCACTAACCGCTTGCCATTTGCTATTATGCAGCATGCCAATTCGTCATATAAGCGTCGTGGCATTTGGGATTTGATTATAATAGATTCGACAATGATGGAGCCAGCAGTCTCGGGGAGAGTTTCATATTCAGATCCAGCTACCATATTCTAAGCATGGAACGACGAATCCACACAGGGATGTTTTCTAATTCGTTCATCGACTTTCAGGTCATGATTTGCATCCATAGAGAAGTGAAGAAAGGAACACAGCATTAGGTTTGTTGACAGGAGCAGGATGTACTGATGATTGAGAATGCGCAGACTTAACATTTTGTCGTCAACCTGAATCGAGTTTCCCTGTCCAAAGAACCGTTGTGCGAAAGAATATTGCCAAGATACTTGACATTTGCAAGCTTTCTCATTCAAAACAGTTTTTTTCCCCGAAATTAATTGTCAAATCTTGCATGATGGCCAGTAAGGGGAAAACGCTTCTAGTCGAGTCGTTCATGAAAGAATGAATTGTATTGTAAGATTAAGCATATTAGATGAAAAAAACGAAAAAAACGACGAACTTCTTTCATATAGGATAGAAAAATCTTTATCGAGTGATATGATAAAAAATTTTGATTTTTGTTTACAAATAGTTTATATATACGGACAGATAGAACAGGGCACCTCGACGTCGTTTAATGGTTAGCAAATTTGACTGGCTAGATCCATTACGAATGAGTAGTGTGTTCAATCCTCACTTACTGCTCCAGAAATTTGGCCTTGTGCTAAACCTAAGCTACGCATAGAAAAACATTTGGGTACTTAGACGCAGTGTAATTGTTAGCAAACTTGTTTCGCTAGATCAGTTTCAGCTGAAAAGTGAGTCCAATCTTCCATACTTTCAGCCTTGGGCCACATCAATGGTACGCTTAAAAATCACCATATATGCACCAACCACACAATATATATATATATATATATATATATATATATATATATATATATATATATATATATATATATATATATGCGTGTGTGTATGGGCATATAGAATATTGCTGCTACATATGTTCAGATGCTGCTGCTATTTATCTTCAGCTCCTTGATAAAATGAATTAGCAATATTATCTGCTTTGATCAGGTTATCGGCTTTAGTCACTTTTTGAACGGTGTAAGTTTGTCTCCCTCCCCTATGGTAACTTAACTCGATGAGTTTAAGCGTAGTAGATGATAGTTGGCTTGATGCAACCGTAATTTCTATGCTAACATTTTGTTTGCTTGCAACTTACGGCTCCATATATTCCAGCCAAATTTAATCTTCCAAAATTTAAATGGAGCACCATTCGCTATCTATTGTCCCTCTAATTACTTTATTTTTACTCGGTACGTTGCAGTTATTCCTGTTTCCAACTCTTCCACACCAAATAACCCCTTCTTTTCAGTGACTTTAGTGCTTGGAGAGAAATCGATTAATATATATATATATATATATATATATATATATATATATATATATATATATATTGATGCTTGTTTCATTAAATAATATAGACAAGTTTTGTCTATTTATTTTAAGCAAATTCCTTTGATATCGTCTGATAATTTTAATAACATTATCACTTCAACCGAAAGAAAATCGCCATATTTATACGTGTTTTTAATCCTAAGCTTACGGCTTACATAAGCCATCATCAAATATGACAATTACATTACAATAAAGTAAACAATACACAGACATAGCAACAATGATAGTCTGTTTTTGTTTGCATGGAAGATTTCCAAGTAACGACAAACTCGTTTATACGATACGCTGGAAGTGAATATTCCACCGCGGCCTATGACATCACACATGACCACGCGAGAGTGAAAACGAGAAGTGTTAAGTATGAACCAATGGCTTCTGCTATCAATTATAGGCATTTAAGTATATTTGTGGAATTTTCATAGTTTATTTTCAACTGTTTTACGTATATATCTTCAAGAATTTCTAGTATTTGTTTATTGTTTTCATGTTTGAGTATAGTTGTGTTTTCAACATGCATTTTTCGGAATTGTGTATGTGGCCAGGCATGTTGTTTTAAATACCTAAAAATGATAGAATTATCTTTCAAATGTAGAGACAAGCGTCGGGAAAGCGTGCCTGTGATGTGACCAACATAAATATTATTTAATCCGTTCGAGATACAATCTCCCAGAGGGCACTTGAATTTGTAAACTATGTTGTTTTGGTTGCAAAAAGAGGAGCGAACACACACACACACATATATATATATATATATATATATATATATATATATATATATATATATATATATATAAGAGGAGAACATTTTGTCTACTACATATATAGTAGTGTCAGGTAGGCACTGTCCGTGGAAAAAAGCACTTTGACGCAATTCACTCCGCGAGAAATTTGGAAACATCACGCTGTACTCTTTGGCATTCTCGCCAGAGGCTGCAATACAAACATTTGAATGTTTGGGTGTTCAACTGATGACAGTGCAGAGTACCCGGAAAGGGTTGGATGAGTCTAATTGTTATTACGAAGTTGTTTGGAGTGATAACTACTTATGACGATGTTCATATTTCATCCAAATTTCCACAGGGTCTCAGGTTCAACACGGATGTCAACATCAAGTGCCTTGATCGGGTAGTGCTCTTCATCAGGGCTCTGCATCATGTCACAAAGACAAGAGAAACGAATCAGGGTAGTCAGATAATTTCTGCGACCACATCACACCCTTAAGTCTGGCCAGTTAACAGTCCAGACTGCAACCCACTTGATTATTATCTGTGTGGCTCATTTCAGAGAGAGAGACCAACAAAACAACCAGTAACATAAAAGGAGGAACTGAAGGTAAGGGTTATGTCAGCATTCATCGATTTAAACAAGGAGACCATCCAGAAGAGTTGTAGGAGATTCCGAAGTCTTCTGGAGGTCGTTTATGGAGCGAATGGCAATTTTATTGAATAAATTTGCTCTTTATTACGCTTCTAATTTAATTACGATTCCAATGTTATAAATTATATCCATGAAATATTAGTGTTTGAGCCTTATATATATATATATATATATATATATATATATATATATATATCACATCACGCCTGTTAGTACAAAAAATATTTACTGTGAATCCCAGAAAAAAAATCACACCGGGGCCTTTATATAAAACACCATATAGTAGGCATTGATAAAATTGGTTAGACTACAATCAAGAATCCTAGCCATAAATAAACTCCAAACACAAACCCACTCCCATTAACAAGGCGCCTACCAGTGACTGGCTTTGAAAAATAAATAAATGTCCTCCGAGAAAATTAGTTAGAGGCTGACGAAAGATGTTAAGGAAAGGTTACAAATAGTCTATTCCGATGTTGAGATAATTTTTGGTATTTTGCTATTAAAATATCATTACTTTATATAAATGTATTCCGATTCAATTCATCAGATGTAATAATAATAATAAAATATAACCATGGAATATCAGTGTTTGAGATTTTTATATTAAATTATTGCTATGTCTTGATCTTAAAGTTCTACCTGGATTTTATCCTCTTGTAAATGTGTGTATATCATGTATACACCGACTAAACTCGAGAGAAAAGCACCCATCCGGCCAAGATCAAATAAAGCCGTAAACGAACAATTGTACCCACTCTTCCCAAAACTGAATTAGTCTCCGGTGCGAGAAAAATCTGCTCAATATGACTTGGAAAATGGCCATGGTGTAGAAGCCTAATGCTTCAAGGCAAAACATTGCTAAACTGAACCGAGACCATAAAGATGCACATGGTAGAGCTTTCTAATATTAATTTTAGAGGTTCTTATTTCTGTTAAGACACACACACACTGATATATATATATATATATATATATATATATATATATATATATATATATATATATATATATATATATATATATATATATATATATATATATATATATATAATCTGGGCACATGGGAAATCTCATTAACAATATGTTCTTTACCTCCACAGATTAACCATGGTTTAGTCGACAGAAGACAGAATTGATTTCTTTTTGCAGGATATGATAAAGGAGAAGGTGTATTCAATGAAAATCACAGATACAACACACTTGATTGAATGCATAAACAGTGACTGTGCTAAAATTGATGACAATGTTTGTGGAGTTATTGCATCGAGTTCACGTGAAAGCGCATCCACTCTTGCATCACAAAAGATAGGAAATCATATTGAAGATTTTATTTGTTCATATTCCAATTCAATAAAATATTGTTAAAAAGTGCCATTTCTTGAACATATGCATTTTCCCTTTGTCTAAACTTTAAGCACACACACACACAGACCCTATATATATATATATATATATATATATATATATATATATATATATAATCTTTTATCTATTCGAAAATTATGACATAAACATGTTAAAAAATCACTACAATAAAATGTAGAATTTTTACATTCGCCACCATCATTTGAGAAGACACCAGATGTGTTGAAACAAAATGGCTATTTTTTTAGTGATGTTATAACATGCTTATTTGATAATGTTTCAATAGATGTTTGCTTTACTCTGTATTAAACACTCTTAGAAGAATAGTGTTTTTTGTTATTGGAATTTTATTCTGTCTCCACCAATTCTATACTTGGATATATATATATATATATATATATATATATATATATATATATATATATATATATATATATATATATATATATATATGTATATATTTTTTGTGTCTATCTGTGTGGGTGTAATTATTTATTTGTTTATAAAGATAAGGTTTGAGTTTCATTCACCCCCTATGACATAAATTCATAGACTTTATTCAAGGCAATATAAATATTTTAGAATAATGGTCCCTTTTCTTCTTTTATAGGTAAGTTGTCATATGTTAATCCGAAGAAAAATTGAAAGGAATCGTAGAAAGGTATGTTTCATCATCATCACAATCATCATCATCATCCTCATCATCATCATCATCATCATCACACTCATGATCGAACGATGTCATAGGATCTGAGCACGTGACCATCCCGTTCCCACATATTTGTGTCAAATTGCGAAGAACTGCTACTTCATGAGTGATGTGTTCGGAACAAGTGTACTTGGCGGAGACTCTCTATTTACAGCTGAAACTGCAGTCGATGTTCAAGGCTGAATTTGGTCAAGAACACGTGTCTATTGATTTGAACGGGGAATCTCTTCGACCTGGCTGCTGACTTGGTTCAGTCATTCTCTCCATCTAACGATGCCGTATCATCATTTATATATACATACAATGGGGCCCAGTTTATCCCATTCGGCTAGATGATCGTTGACCCTACTCGAAGATTCATTATCCGACCTTCTCGTTGTTTCATGCTGTAGATTTTCGCGCCGCAATTATCGCCAATAAATTCTGCTCGCGGAACCGTTTTAGTCGTCGATTACCGCACTTGTGGCAGGTAACAATGGGATACATTGTAGCAAGAACACTTCCAGATAACCTGCAAGGAAGTAATTTGCAAACATACCTGAAATTTCAGGTATGTTTTATTAATAATTTATCAATTTGGAACGATACTGGGCTAAAAAAAGAAACAAATATATATTGTACTTCCGGCTTGGAATTGCCAAGTTGGACTACAAGAGGCGCCATATTAAAACAGAACAGCGCATCTCATGTTGGGATTTCTCTGAATCAATATCTGCAGGCTTGAGCCTCGTCCCCGAAACGTAAACAATACAAATCTTTGAAAGGGTGCTTTATTATTTCTTATTACATTATACATTATTTTTACTTACTATCCAGAGAGAGAGAGAGAGAGAGAGAGAGAGAGAGAGAGAGAGAGGGGGGGAGAGAGAGAGAGATACTTGCTTTTAGCATCTTCATTTAAAAGCAGACAGGAAAGACAATGATCGGATTTAAAATACGCGTTCAAATTAAAATCACATATTAAGGGATTGAACAGTAACTTTGGTTTTCTCAGATATATATATATATATATATATATATATATATATATATATATATATATATATATATATATATATCATCAGTCTTACTGCTAATATAGTTATAATTTTGCTATTTATTCTTTATTCCACAAATTTCATTAACAGGTCTATTAAATACGCACTCACACATACATGCACACACGCACACACACACACACACATATATATATATATATATATATATATATATATATAGATAGATAGATAGATAGATAGATAGATAACCGTGTGTGGAAAAGTCTTCATTCGCTGAAGAGTCTATCAAAAGACCCAAAGTAAAAGGTGCAGCTATAGAAAAAGAAACATTATATTAATTCCAATTTATCACGCTTAGTTTTTGAAAAATGTGACCGTGCCTGCTTATCAGAAGCTAGCCTTCAAATCTTATTCGTAGTCACGTGTACGAACAATCCTATTGAATATAAATATTACCTTCAACAGGAGACCTTGATGTATACTTTATCATAATCAATCACTCATCTGACATCGTTTGAATTCTTTATCATCTAGTGGCAAAGAAACATTGCATAGCCTAGGAGCGGACATTACACAGATGGTTATCTTTGTAATCAAGCAGACTGACGCTATATATCGATCAGAAGGCGTTCATGATTCCAGTACCATTTTGATCAAATTCCTTTATTCAATCATTTATTAAATTCTCGCAGTTTCTATTTAATAAACAATAACGCTTATATCACATTGAGGAGACACAGTAGAGCAATGGATAGTGGCTCGGTTTGAGGAATCGGAGAGTCGAGTTCAAATTCCAGTCGGATACATTACATTCACTTACTAATATCCTTGGGAAAGGTAGCGATCCTCTTCTCCAGCAATGGGTAAATAGCAGGGTTCTATTAGGTGGAAACCGGTCTAAAAGGATGAATTTGAATTTAAAACCAGCCAGGAGTACATCCTCGGACCTACACTACATAAAAAACTGTAAAATGTGGACGAGTTGATTTATGAAAGAAATGATGTTAGTAATGGAAATGAAATCGGAGAACCGAGTTCGAATTCCAGTTAATTTGTCTCATTTAGTTACGTGGAAATAACTTATGACGTATAAAAATCTCTTTCCCCAGCTATGGGCTAAATAGTACAACCTTTTTTTTGGAAAACCATTCTAATCTCCGAAAACAAATTTAGAATTATTTTTATAATCGGATATATATTTCGGGTTTAAATAATCCTAAAAAGGTTGATGAACCATAAAATATCCCCTAACACTGTAACTAATGTTCACTCAGTATAGTTTCAGTATAAAGTATAGGTGTTCTCTGTAGGTGTCAAATATTCAAATAAGCATCAATTTTCAATCGGGGTCACCTGCTTCACTTGGGAAATATTCTGATTCCGATATGACAGGCTGCTAAAATATAATTTATGTTATATTGTTTATAATTATTTCTTCATAAATTGGTAAACGATAAATATTGCATTGCATTTGTTCTAAATATACTATTTTTAGAATGTTGTAATGATAAGATTATTACCGTAAATAAACAATAGAGTTTATTATTTTTGGTTTAAATTCTCAAAAATTAAGAGGTTAATTCTATTTGTTATATATAAATATTTATATATGTATGTATACATTTATTTAGGTCTGTAACAAGCAAAAAAAGATGGAATTGACAAACAAAAAAAAAGAAGATACGACTTGTTTGAGATAAATAAAATAAATGTTTATTTTGCCTTTTGTTTACAAGCTTCGATCGATTACTCATCCCTGGTTATCGTATATCAGCCGTAGAAGACAGGAAATTCGTTCAGCTTAAAGATTAAAAAAAGAGTTCAGCGGATATACAAAAATAGAAAGGGGCGTGAGGCAAGGATATATCTTCTCACCAGATTATTCATCCTATGCAGCAATGAAATTCTGAAAGAACTGGAAATCCCACCAGTATTCATCAGTGATGGTCACAATCTTAACATAAGTTACACAGATGACGCAGTACTGATAGCAGACAGGAAAAGATAATTACAAAACTCCTACAGAAGTTAGTAAAGAAAAGCGAGAAGAAGAGGTTAAGTATGAACTACAAGAAGGTAGAATACATGGATATCAAAAAAGATGAGCCTGGAATGTAATTTCGAAGTAGAGAACACTATAATCAACCAAAACGGAAATTTAAATATATGGAAGTTTTCTGACAGAGGACGCTGACATCCGAAGACCTATTGGTATGGCCAAAGACGCATTCCAAAATCTAAGCAGAGTATTACGAGACAGGAGGGATTCGATGTCAATAAACAAAAGAGTACTGAACTGCTATAGGATATCTGTCCTCCTTTATGGCAGAAAATATTGGACGGTCTCCACAAATATGAAGAAGACTCGAGCCAACAATAGTAATGTTGTGCAGGAGGATGCTAAAGATACCATGGACCGAACATGGGAGCAACGATGAGGTTTTGGAGAGGATTCAAACAAAAAGGAAATGTATACTTATCATTAGGAAGAGGTAGCTGAAGTTTCTGGCAGACGTAAAGAGAAAAGAGGGCTTGGAAAATCTGATACTGACAGGGCGGATAGAGGGAAAGGGGTATAAGTGAAAGCAAAGCGTTAAATATCTAACAGGCTTAAATAAGCCGATGGCTGAACAGGCTCTGGGAGAAATAAAAAAACAAACCAAACAAAACTTATTGATAGCTGCAAAAGACAGGAGGAGGTGAAGAGCTATGATCGCCTTCGTCCTGGAGGGACACGGCACATAAATGTAGAAGAAGAGTCGAGATAGATATGTGTTGAAAGCCAATGCGTATCTGTAATCGAGAGTTAGTATTCGCTGCTTCTAACTTCGTCATTGGCCGAAAGCTACCTCAGCTTGGTGTTACTGCTGATGGACGGAGGTAGTCGTGTCATCTGTCATGTCTCTTTAAGGTTGCCTGCCGTGACGTCGCCGTTAATACCAGCAGGGTCGGGTTAGCGTTCGACTGGGTTAGTGGCCCCGAAATGAGATGCGAAAATTAGGTGGTCCTTTTTCAGATAGGTCAGAAAATATGTTTATCACAGGGCATCTGCCGGAGGAATAAGACAAAAATCAATCTCCCAGTACTAAGGAAGAAATTCTAAAAAATACCTCGTCTTATTAAGGAATAATGTTATTACACCTTCAAATGCATTTCCATAGAACTATGTGCAGAATGTAATATATGAAATCGTTTTCATAAATTTATATATATATATATATATATATATATATATATATATATATATATATATATACCCTTTGTACCAAGTGTTCTTCGTTTCCAAAATAAAAGAACATCAAATTGGAAAATGTATGGGAATTTCTTCCATTTTTCAGCGATATTCTAACACTGAGCTCGTGGAACCGGACGAAATTAAGCTCTGTTTTTGCCATATGAGCCGCGAATGTCGAATGAAGCACTTCTATTTGAATAAAAGAATTGACATTCTGATAGGGTTTCTGATAGGGTAGTACAGATATTTTAATATTCTTGTGAGGTCAACAAACACTCGTTGCCACTTTTCAAATGTCAACGAATACTCGTTGTCACTTATGCAATTCTCGTTGTAGTAGAGACTTTGTAATCGCAGATAAAACTATAGTAACGCCGTTGAACAATACTGGTGTCCGCCGCCTTCGAATAGCACTCGCACTAATAGTACTTGGTCGATAATACTGGCTCGAAAAGTAACCATCGAATAGTAATCCGTGTAGCTCTCATTATAGAGAAAAAGTATAGTGAATAGTATAGAGATAGAGGATAGTGTAAAAAGAGTGATCAGTATAGAGAAATAGTATATGAGCGAATAGTATAGAGATAGAGGATAGTGTAAAAGAGAAATAGTATAGCAAATAGTAGAGAGAAATAGATCATTATAGAGAAATAATAGAATATAGAGATAGAGGATAGTGTAGAAAGAGTGATCATTATAGAGAAATAGTATAGCAAATAGTATAGAGATAGAGGATAAAAGAGAGATAAATTATAGAGAGGATGGTGTAAAAAAAGTATAGAAATAGTATAGCGAATAGATCATTATAGTAAAAAATGATCATTATAGAGAATAGTATAGCGAATAGTATAGAGATAGAGGATGTAAAAAGAGTGATCATTATAGAGAAATAGTAGCGAAGCAAATAGTATGCAAAAGAGATAGAGTATGGGAAATAGTATAGAGTAGTGTAAAAAAGAGTGATCATTATAGAGAAATAGTATAGCGAATAGTATAGAGATAGAGGATAGTGTAAAAAGAGTGATCATTATAGAGAAATAGTATAGCGAATAGTATAGAGATAGAGGATAGTGTAAAAGAGTGATCATATTATAGAGAAATAGTATAGCGAATAGTATGAGATGAGGATAGTAAAAAAAGAGTGATCATAGAGAAATGAAGTATATAGAATAGAGGATATAGAGATAGAGGATAGAGTAAAAGAGTGATCATTATAGAGAAATAGTATAGCGAATAGTATAGAGATAGAGGATAGTGTAAAAGAGTGATCATTATAGAAAATAGTATAGTATAGAGATAGAGGATAGTGTAGAGATAGATCATTAGGGAAATAGTAAAGCAAATAGTATAGAGATAGAGGATAAAAGAGTGAGTATCAGAGAAATAGTATAGCGAATAGTATAGAGATAGAGGATAGTGTAAAAAGAGTGATCATTATAGAGAAATAGTATAGCGAATAGTATAGAGATAGAGGATAGTGTAAAAAAAAGAATAGTAGAGATAGAGGATAGTGTAAAAAGAGTCAGTATAGAGAAATAGAGAAATAGAGGATAGTGTAAAAAGAATAGTATAGAGAAAGAGGATAGTGAATAGTAAAAGAGATGATCATAAAAAAGAGTGATAGAGAAATAGTATAGCGAATAGTATAGAGATAGAGGATAGTGTAAAAAAGAGTGATCAGTATAGAGAAATAGAGAAATAGTAGAGATAGGATAGTAAAAAGAGGTGATAGAGAAATAGAGGATAGAAAAAGAGTGATCATTATAGAGAAATAGTATAGCGAATAGTATAGAGATAGAGGATAGTGTAAAAAGAGTGATCATTATAGAAAAATAGTAAAGCGAATAGAGATAGAGAAATAGATAAAAATAGTATAGAGAGGAGAGGATAGTAAAAGAGTGATCATTATAGAGAAATAGTATAGCAAAATAGTATAGAATAGTAGTGTAAAAGAGATCATTAGAGGATAGTGCAAATAAGAAAGAAATAGTATCAAATTATAGAGAAATAGTGTAAAAGAATCATTATAGAGATAGTATAGCAAAGTATAGAGATTGTGTAAAAAGAGTGATCATTATAGAGAAATAGTATAGCGAATAGTATAGAGATAGAGGATAGTGTAGAAAGAGTGATCATTATAGAGAAATAGTATAGCGAATAGTATAGAGATAGAGGATAGTGTAAAAAGAGTGATCATTATAGAGAAATAGTATAGCGAATAGTATAGAGATAGAGGATAGTGTAGAAAGAGTGATCATTATAGAGATAGAGGATAGTGATAAAAGAGTGATCATTATAGAGAAATAGTATAGAAAGCAAATGAGTATGAGATAGAGGATAGTGTAAAAAGAGTGATCATTATAGAGAAATAGTATAGCGAATAGTATAGAGAGATAGAGGATAGTGTAAAAAGAGTGATCATTATAGAGAAATAGTATAAAATAATGAGTATAGAGATAGAGGATAGTGTAAAAAGATAGTAAAAGAGTGATCATTATAGAGAAATAGTATAGCGAATAGTATAGAGATAGAGGATAGTGTAAAAAATAGTATAGAGATAGAATAGAGAGATAGGATGTAAAAGAGTGATCATTATAGAGAAATAGTATAGCGAATAGTATAGAGATAGAGGATAGTGTAAAAAGAGTGATCATTATAGAGAAATAGTATAGCAAATAGAGGTATAGAGATAGAGGATAGAATAGTATAGAGATAGAGATGTAAAAAGAGTGATCATTATAGAGAAAAGTATAGCGAATAGTATAGAGATGGGGATAGTGTAAAAGAGTGATCATTATGGGAGAAATAGTATAGCTAATAAGAGATAGAGGATAGTGTAAAAGAGTGATCATTATAGAGAATAGTAGCTGAAATAGTATAGAGATAGAGGATAGTGTAAAAAAGAGTGATCATTATAGAGAAAATATATATGAATAGTATAGAGATAGAGGATAGTGTAAAAAGAGTGATCATTATAGAGATAGTATAGAGATAGAGGTGGTGTAAAAAATAGAGTGAGGGAATATTAGAGAGAGAAATAGTATAGAGAAATAGTATAGAGTATAGAGATAGGATAGTAAAAAGAGTGATCATTATAGAGAAATAGTATAGCGAATAGTATAGAGATAGAGGATAGTGTAAAAGAGTGATCATTATAGAGAAATAGTATAGCAATAGTATAAATAGTAAAAGAGAGATAAGAGATAGAGGAGGAAAGTGTAAAGAAAAAGTATAGAGATAGAGGATTAAAAGAGATCAGTAAGAAATAGTATAGCAAATAGTATAGAGATAGAGGATAGTGTAAAAGAGTGATCATTATAGAGAAATAGAATAGCGAATAGTATAGAGATAGAGGATATAGAGATAGAGAGAGGTATAGCGAATAGTATAGAGATAGAGGATAGTGTAAAAAGAGTGATCATTATAGAGAAATAGTATAGCGAATAGTATAGAGATAGAGGATAGTGTAAAAAGAGTGATCATTATAGAGAAATAGTATAGCGAATAGTATAGAGATAGAGGATAGTGTAAAAGAGAAATAGTATCATTAGAGAAATAGTCATAGAGAAATAGTATAGTAGAGATGAGGATAGTGTAAAAAGTTTGATCATTATAGAGAAATAGTATAGCGAATAGTATAGAGATAGAGGATAGTGTAAAAGAGTGATCATTATAGAGAAATAGTATGAATAGTATGAGATAGAGGATGGTATAGAGATAGAGGATAGTAAAAAGAGTGATCATTATAGAGAAATAGAGAATATAAGATGAGAATAGTATAGAGATAGAGGATAGTGAGGATAAAAAGAGTGATCAGAAATAGTATAGCGAATAGTATAGAGAAATAGTGATCATTATAGAGAAATAGTATAGCGAATAGTATAGAGATAGAGGATAGTGTAAAAGAGTGATCATTATAGAGATAGTATAGAATAGTAGGATGAAGGAAAAATAGCGAATAGGAATAGTATAGAGATAGAGATAGAGGATAGTATAGAGAAGGATGGTGTAAAAAGAGTTATCATTATAGAGAAATAGTATAGCGAATAGTATAGAGATAGAGGATAGTGTAAAAGAGTGATCATTATAGAGAAATAGTATAGAGGAATAGTATAGAGATAGAGATAGAGGATAGTAAAAAGAGTGATCAGTATAGAGAAAAGTAGTGAATCATTATAGATAGTAAAAAATCATTATAGAGAAAGTATAGCGAATAGTATAGAGATAGAGGATAAAAAAGTGTCATTAAAAGTATAGTGATATTATAGAGAAATATCATTATAGAGAAATAGTATAGCGAATAGATAGAGATAGAGGATAGTGTAAAAAGAGTTATTATAGAGAAATAGTATAGAGCGAAAATAGTAGTGTAGAGATAGAGGATAGTGTATAGAAAAGATAGTGTAAAAGATCATTATAGAAATAGTATAGCGAATAGTATAGAGATGTAAAAAGAGGATAGTGTGAAAGAGTGATAAAAGAGTATTATAGAGAAATAGTATAGCAAATAGTATAGAGATAGAGGATAGTGTAAAAAGAGTGATCAGTATAGAGAAATAGTATAGAGAAATAGCGAATAGTATAGAGATAGAGGATAGTGTAAAAAGAGTGTTCATTATAAAGAAATAGTATAGAGAAATTGAATAGTATAGAGATAGAGGATAGTGTAAAAGAGTGATCAGTAGCAGAGAAATAGTATAGCGAATAGTATAGAGATAGAGGATAGTGTAAAAGAGTGATCAGTATAGAGAAATAGTAGCAAATAGTATAGAGATAGAATAGATCATTATAGAGAAATAGATAGAGGATAGTGTAAAAGAGTGATCAGTATGAATAGTATAGAGATAAGGATAGTGACAGTATAGAGCGAATAGTATAGAGATAGAGGGATAGTGTAAAAATAGTGATCAATAATTATAGAGAAATAGTATAGCGAAATAGTATAGTATAGAGATAGAGGATAGTGTAGAAAGAGTGATCATTATAGAGAAATAGTATAGCGAATAGTATAGAGAATTACAATCCGTATAGTAATGAATGCTAGAGTAAAAATAGTGATCCGAATAGTTATAGAGAATAGAATCGTAATATGCATTACTTAGACGCCACGCTAATTCCCATATATACATTTTCCTTTATTTAAAATGTGATCTGTGATCTGTGTTCAGCCTCCATTGTTGACAGCAACAATTTATTCGTATATAACAATTATAAACTCTTGTTTAAATATGATAATGTTGATATTCATAGGAATTGGATAAAATTTGATATCCCCAGAGAACTCAATTTTATAACCGATTTTCTTCACATATGTAGATTCATCAAGGCTTACCTGTTTTAAATGTACAAGTAACAGAATTAAAAATTCAATAGCGGCCATTGTAAAAAAAAAAAAAAAATGCGTCAGCTTTTATTTAACAGCCTAAAAGTCGGAACGTCACTGAATAAATTTACAATAAATTTTTAATTGAACTGGTGAAAATCCTGCTTGACAAGTTAAGTCTTCATGGTAGCTTCTTCTTTCATATCACGTATCATTGTCATTCTTTTCTGTCCAGAGACCCTGATGCAGACACTAACGCAAATCTTAATCCAGCACCAATTCGCATAATGCATAGATACACTGGCGAGCAAAAGAAATGAGACATCTAGGTAAATATTCAGCTGGCGTCACTAATTTTAAATGTAGGAAAATATATTTTCAGGAGTAGTATATGTGGTCATCCAGAACTATATTGCAAGTTATCACTTTCATATAGACAATGGATAATAATGAGTTACGGACGTGAATGCTTCATGAGACAGAAAATAACATATACAAACATAATGATGCACTAGAATTTACTGTTTTTATTTATAGAAAAATCATTTTGCACACAATATATTTAATTATATATTCAGGGATATCAAATGTCGTAATGAATATTTGGTATTGTTCTCATTGGCATCGTGTATATAGTCAAACTGACATCGGATGCAGGCTTAACCATTGGCCAATGAGGGATGTTGTGTCATGACTTAAGATATATTTTTGCAAGTTCTTTAGCTTACAGTTATACGAGCAAGTTTTCAGCTTTCTCCCTACATAGGTTCAATTATGTTTAGGTCAGAGCTTTGGAGATACCAATATTGTAAATAAATTTTCAACAGTAAGAAACTTCCTTTTCACCTGTGGTGTATAGCAAAGTGATCAATCATGTCAGAATATTCACCATCTGCTTTATCTGGTAACAGATGTGACGTGAACAAAGTAATTGTTATACTGGAACATACCTATTCTATTGTTAATAGACCCTCCCACATATAATAAGTAGTAGTAGTAGCAGTCGCGAAGTCGGCTCAGTGAGTTGGTGAGTCAGTCGATGTCGGACATTAAAGTATCAACCACCACAACTAGATTGCTGCGTCCTTAACTATTATATCAAGTTCCTAACATTTTGTACGTCGAACCTTTTTAGGACCGACTCGTGAAATACAAACCTCCACTGTGAAACTACTCTACAACAATTTTTCGTTCACTCTATAACAGTAATATATCTTTCATTGTTCGGTATTAGATTGATTTTTATCAACTATTTTTGATATGACCCCAACGCATAACTCAATTTTACTCTCTTTCTTCTATACATTTTTATTGTTTCTTGTGCCAACTGAAAATTCATGTTTTTAATTCTACATCGTCAATTTCAGATTCGGCCATTCTATGTCGTCCTACAACAGATCTTTTATCCAGGTGTAGGTTTTATTTTGATTTAACAGTAAGACGAAACCGTAAAAAGATCTTCTGATAGACATAAATGGAACATGGCCGCAAATGTTATTGAATGATAAAGCAATATAGACCTGAATATTTAATGATTGTTTTTGTTTAATTTAATGCATCAATTTCACTTAATTTTTAGTATTATCAATCTCATTGCTTCAGTTGACACTTCATTAGTCCTGGGTACAACGATTACTATATACCCGGAAGCAGTACTTCTGATCGGGAGACTGGAGATTTTGAGATGGATGGAAGCAACTGTTAATTGCTGATGTTTCCAGATACACCGTGACAATGGGTGGTTGTCCCTGTCCATCTTTTAGTAAATAATGAATATCCAAGCTGAAACAAAACACTATAAAAGTATAAAAATACATTTCATAGTAAAAATGCCAACAATATATTTTATATAAAAATAATTACCAACGATACATATTTATAGTAAAATTTCTAACGAAACATTTGTAAAGCTGAATTACCAACAATATATTTTATACCAAAATGATCAACAGTACACTTTATCTGTAGTTGAAGCCATAAATTGTGTTCAAAATATTTTGATTTCGTCATTAAATAAACCATATAGGTTGATATGCCGCTAAAAATATCAACCAGCCTACTTTTTCAGGGTAGTTATCCATATAATATCCTATAATTTCTTTAAAAAAATAAACTATTCCAAAATCATTTACTTCATCAAAACTACATCATAAAATACATACATCACCGCCTCTAGTAATTATGTCCACACAAACATGTATATGTGCAAAAGCTGAGTATTATCTACCATGTATTTAATTGTGTAAGTAGAATAAGATATATCATATTTCTATTATTTCAAAGCTCACTAGAAAATTACATTTCGGCATTAAATCACCCATAAGATGATATGTGATTAAACAAACAAATGAACCAATCGCTGAATCATCTTTTTTTTCAGGAATCCTCTAGCACACATTAACATAGAGGAGATTTCACATGATATCTATTTTATTGGAATCTATTAAATTGTTAAAATATTTATATTATCCCTGACTTTTTTTTACAGAACTTATTTTTCTTTAATTTTTTCCTATCATTTTTCCTATAACATTTGAAGAAAAAATAACAAAAGCTGCATTAGTTAGCGTAAGAAGGAAGTAGTTACACACATCAAGAAATTGATTACATATTTACAGAAAACAAAAAGATATTTTCAGATGGAGTACAAAGAAAACAGGTGAAAAAAACTGTACTGCTGATCATAAATTTCTTGACAGCAGAGCGGCTTTATTTATTTAAATTTATCAATATATTATTCCGATAGAAAATAAAATCTATTCTATTATTTAGAAGTAAAATAAGGAGTTGCATGTTTAAGTGAGTTCCTTAATTTTGAATCGTTTCTTTTCTTGGTATTGTAATAAAAAATGGAAGCATAATTTTTCTATCAGTAACGTTACAGTCGTTCAATTTCGAATAACATTGCACCAATCAGAGAAATTGTTCATATCCCGTCAGGCAAACAGAAACCATGTTCTCTTCTTCTCTGAAATTAATTTCCTTTCTTGTTAAGCTCACTCCGTTTTAGCTAAGCTTTCTTCCTTCCTCAATAAGACAATCAGATGTGTTTCTCCAAGCAGAACGCATCAAGATAAATTTTCTGCCTCATATCATATTTTTGAAATGACTACAGAACCATGCGGACAGATTTTTATTTGCCCGCCTGGATACATGACCTGTTAACATACCGGCATTTCGCCTAATTATGGTAATGTCTCTTCATTCAAGCAAACTCATTAGTTGAAAAACTATTTGGATGCATCTCCCATGGGCATTTTACGAATTTCGTTATTGCTTCTGACACAATATACAGAGTCATAATCGGCAGCATTATGCTTTTCAGAATTGGTCAAATGTGAGATGATTTATATTGTAATCCATTGTCTACTCACTTATAATTCCTTTATGTAAAACAGGAAGCAAAGTTGGTAAATTATTGAAATGGCCATCAGAATGACAGTAAAAGAACCGGTTAAATCGGGTACTTCTCTTTTTCTTTATTGACGTTTCATTTATTTTATTTTACTAAAATTTGTCAGCTTTCATATCTTCCAGGTGTAATAAGACCAATTCTGACTATAAAATGTTGTCGTGAACTTATTAATTAGGATCTCACCGGTTAGTCAAGCGAAATACGAGGTCTGCTTCGGGAATGTCTTGCTTCATTTCGATATAATATATCAACCTCTGCTATAGCTGTATTCCAATATCAGTGATGACACGTGAAGGTGCTGTGTATCTTCTTCAGGTTGGGTTTTCGACATGATTATACAACAGAAAATATATTTTGTCGTATTAGGGAGAAGTTGTCGGAATGGAAATTCCTCCTTACCAATGTTTAACAAAGGGAATGACAATCAGTTGATTACTTGGTTTGTTTTTTTAGCATTTCCCTCAAGCAAGGCAATAAAGCCACTAAAAAGCAAGCAATTTACTAAGTGGGAAACAGTAAGAGAAAACGAATACATTAAGGAGATAGAAAAATAAAATAACAATAATTAAGTAAACAGAAGATAACGATTGACATTGTATTTCATTTTTTGGCGATCATCTTTAAGGGGTGCTTCCTAACTATGAAGGTCTGAACTGGCGGAACTAATAAATGCATCTCGTTTGCGTATTTCCCAAATAAGCAACATTAACTTAGTAAGAAGCTGGAATACTTTCGTCTCTGGAAAAGTGGTTGTAGAGCGGGAAAAAACACCACTCACAAGGCATATCAATCACTTTTGAACTCTGTCAATGTTGGCCAGTGTTAATTATGAGCCTATATAAAACCAGTGTTAACTATAGGTTTCTTTCTGTAAGCCTTTAATGCCCGGTGGACATTTATGGATTAACCTGTTATATTATGAAATATAACGTTCCTCCATTTTATCAGCATTTTACTTTGACCTTCTAACGACCTTCTCATTCACAGAAACATAGTCAAAGAAATCTAAGAATAACTTGCTATTGCAATTGTTACCATTTGGAGCAATTCATCCTTTTCATATAGGATCAGCCATGCATTATTCCATCTCCCATGCCGTTCAATATTTCTCAATCCATATTTTGGACTGGTCTCACGATTGTAATCATTGCCGCACAAGTATGGAATGGAATGCATGTATTTTTTTTTACTATGTTTTATTTTTTTCACAGTAAGCTTCTTTTGGAAGCCATATCTCCGAAGAGTTTGAATATTGTACATATTCAGGCCATCTTCACAAGTTCACTTGTGCTTTGTATGCATTTTTGACAGACCGCAGCAGTTTGTTTGCGAATGTTGGCCTTTAGATATATTGTTCCAGGTCGTTGAAACTAACTCCAAGCTAGTTGTTATCCTGAAGGTTTTTTTTTCACACTGATAAACTCCTCATCTTGCTCTAATATGCAAACCCAATAATCTCTCGTATTCAAATATATCTCCCTGAAATGAAAAGTTTTTTTTTTTATATCCCTTGTAGATTATGTTTTTCTTTTATTCATTATTTCATTTCCAGGATTTCTCTGCCTTTTTTCTCTCTCCTCTTCTCCTAAGATTTAAATGTGTTTTCTTCTTTTTGAGATCATGATCGTGCTGACCCTGAATCCAGCGTATTCTTTGTTACGTCTTCCTCGAACGGTTCGTTATCTCCATCACCATAATGATTATCCACAAGCATTTCTCATTGCTTACTCGCAATATCATAACTTAGATTGAACATGGAATGCTCCTTGCTCGTCTTTTACTCATAAATTTCATAGAACTTACGCTAGTATTACCTTTTCCATGTTTTTACAAAATTGCGATATTGCAAACGCTTTGTATAACAAAACTGATTCTTTCTGGTCTCGACTTCCCATACATTCCATGCCAAATAAATATCTAGTTGGCATTAATTAGTTATAAAGGAGAAATTCACTTTATAATTATTTTCTTGAAACACTAAGCTATTTTTTTAATTGTTATCACACCAAGCAAAGCGGTAAAGCCACTAAAACACAATGGGTTAAATGGTGTGAAGGAATTAGGAATAGAAACATTAATAATGAGTGCAAAGATAAAAGAGTAATCAGGAGGGCGGTGGATAGCTTTTGAAACTGCTTTTAAATTTTTGAAGATTAAAGTTGATTAGAAAGCATGGAGCCGGAAGGAAGTTCCACATGCGGGAAGTGCGAGAAAAGAAACTGTTAACATAGAACTTACGGCTACATCTATCCAGCGCAACTGCCAATCGTTGAGATCTCGTCACCAGTCTAATACTGCGTTTAAATTCATCAAATCTAAATGCCATAGCGAAGACCACATTCGAACAGTTAATAATAAATAATTTATAGAAAAGCCACAGAGAGGCAACCTTATGGCGATAGGTGAGTGACTGAAGCCGCGCTGCCAGATCAAGACCCATAATATTCCTGGCTATTCTTTAGATCTTTTATAAAGGAGCAAATGACGTCAATATTCTAAGCGAATGGTAGATTTATTTATAATTAAGACAGATTCCGGAAAAAAAATGTCTATTCAATGCTTAAGGTAAGTAGATACGCGACAAAGGAATTCTTCGCAGAATATTTTCCAGCGACCCAAAGGCAGAAGGCTAAAATATTTATTGGGATGCATTCTAAAAGGAAAATATTATTTACTATTACAAACAATAGGCAATTGCTGATGGCTATGATCGCCCACGTCCTAAAGAACCTCACCAGATAAAAAAAAAAAAAAAAAAGAAAAGTAATAATCGGTAAGATAGCCATTTTGTGAAATCAATAGATGTGATCATTTCCTTGTGTGGACTGTCTTGAATATTTTAGATATTGCCAAAGAAAACACAAGATGAAAATACATATTTTTTTTATTTTTATCCAGGTTTGATTGAACTAGATTCCAGTTTTATATTATTCATTTTATCGTGGGCCCTGTAGTATTATGGGAGCCATGATCCTGATGGAGAAAGGGAAGTTAGACATTATCAGAGAATGATTAGAAGGAAATCGAGCAAGCTATCATGTTTGGAAGGAAGGGAATATTAATTAGGGAATACGGTAAACATCTTCAAATTTTAATTCGTTTAAAAAAAGATAAATTTATTGTTTACAAAATAGAGGAAAATCGATTTGTTTTTAATCTCACGCCGTTATCATGGCAAAAATGTCAAACCCTGTAAACAACTGTTCATTAAATAGTGTTTTCCTGAATTTTTTGTTGAATTGATCCTAGTTTATTGATCAGTCATTTTTTTAAGCAGAAGACGTACAAATTCCATGATGAATTGAAAAGATGGAAACAAATACGAAAAGAAACATCGAAATTCAAAAGAATGTCGAATGTGTCTCCTTGAAGAACCCTTGCAGCCGGTAGATCGCTGTCATGTCAAAACAAAAGAAATGGATGTCGTTAAAACTCATACGGGATTAATAGATATGAAAACTACCTGAGTTCAGGACAGATTAAAAAGCCTGATGACTGAGCAGTTAAAAAAATAAATAGAAATTAGTTTATCACATTCTAGAAATATTAGCATACATATCGTTAGAATATGCCCAGATATATAAAAATTAATTTACTTACGTTATACTTACCCAAAATATAGCACTAAGAATAGTAACTAAATTCTTCAGATTCAAGAAAAATTAATTTTTGTTCAAGTCTCATGATAACCGTTATCTTCTACGCATATTCGCATAAAGTGGGCTCTTACTCCGCAACAATCTTCCATGGGTGACCCTCAGATCTTTTCAAATTGTACATCATGGTAAAAATATGAAAAGATAAAAAGAAAAATTCCTACATTGCAGGTAAATGGCTGAGTAGGTAATGACAATCGTCATGGTGTTTTTTTTTTAATTTTTACCTACAATTCAATTGTGGATTTTTTAGTTTATATTTAAAATTCTAAACCATAGAATTTTACATGCATAGTATGGAATGCAATCTCTATAATAAAATGTGGTTTGCACTGAAATATGATGACTGATTAAAAAGTATCAGAAGAGTGCTATAAATAGAAATCTAAAACAGTTATCAATTCGTCATCTCGCCTTCTTTAAAGTAATCCCCATCTGAAGCTATATACTTTATCAAACGCCCTTTCAACTGTTTTGAAGACTTCCTGGGAAATGTTTTTGACATACTGAGCAGCTGCCTCATCACAGCCTCTTGAATTGCCTCAATGTCTTAAAATTTTGCTTCTTTCAAATAGAATTTGATTTCTGAAGAGCAAAATTCGCAAAGGGTGAGATCTGTCGAAATGACGATAGCTGAACCTGATGAATGTTGTGTATAGTGATGGTCGTTGATGGTATGTCTATGGTGTGATGAGACGTCCATACTCTCCTTGTAAGAATCTTATAACTTCGTCTATATGCGAGAAAAAGTTGAATGTTGGTCTGTTCTAAGTGGCTTAACTTTGTGTACTTTAGACCCATTACCAAAGGTATAGTCCCGATGATTTTTATTATCAGACTTCATTGTGATGCAATTCATATCGGCTCGGAGTGAGAGCCGAGTTCGAAGTCCAGTCGAGTTTGTTAGATTCAGTTTCGTAGAGATACCCTTGGTAAAGGTATAAATCTATTGCTTCTTCCCCAGGTATGGGTTGATTAGCAGGACAGTTCTTTAGCCTTGGTTGCCAACCAGTCTACCAAGGAAAGAAATGGCAACATACTCCGGGGAAAAATCTGCCATCGAAAGATATATGATCGCACAAGCGTGCATCATGTATAGCATTTAACTGAGTTGAAAACGGAAAATATTGCAAATTGTGGAATTGAACACTAACCAGTTTCTGTTAGAATTATATAAACTTTTGCTTAGCGGTATATCAACATTTTATGGGTTATTTAATTGCGGAATTTAATTTTATTAGGAGCATTTCTAATTATCTTTACACAAATCTATTGCTATTTTTTAAATAATACTGGATGATTTATTTTTAAACCCATAATTAATTCAGGAAGTAATACACAATTAATAGAGGAATTAATACAGGAATTAATAGAAGAATTAATGCATAAATTATTAAATAATTAATAGAGGAATTAATATATAATTAATAGAGGAATTAATACATGAACAATTACATAAGTAATACAGAAATAATTACTTAATTAACAGAAGAATTCATACAGGATTAATACAGGAATTAATATACGATTAATAGAGAAATTAATATCCGGAATTAATATATAATTAATACAGGAATTAATTCAAAATTAACAGAAGAATTAATACAGCAATTAATATATAATTAATAGATAAAATAATGCTGAATTAATACATAAGTAATACAGAAATTATTACATAATTAATAGAAGAATTAATACATAATCAATAAAGGGATTATTACATAATTAATAGAGGAATTAATACATAAGTATTAATGAAATTTATACATAATTAATAAAGGAATTAATACTTAATTAATAGAAGAATTAATACATAATTAATAAAGAAATTTATACATAATTAATAAACGAATTATTACATAATTAATAGAGGAATTAATACATAATTAATAGAGGAAATTATAAATAATTAATAGACAGATCGTGTATTTATTATAAATAATACAGGATGGTTTTAGAATCATTAAATTGATGCCGTTTTTTTTTCTTCTTAAAATTAATAGTGTTTGTTACTTTAGACATTAATGTGTTCAAAGTAATTCTCTCAATTCAAATAGAGAACGCCATAAAATGCTTGCAAAATGATTAAGAAGAAACAGAAGTGCTGATTTAAAAAAGATGAGGCAACCATTAACATGGAAAAATTGGTCCTTTTATACAAAACATAAATCGTAAAGCTTCATGGATTCTGGCATATGAACGCGTCAATGCTTGCTCATTGGAGCTTATAATATGTAGGCTTAATAAGAAAGCATATTATCCCCTAGTTTTCTGCCAATCTTAGAGGAGAAAAAGAAAATGATATAGAAAAGAAATTCTTATTGTAGATAATAAACAAGATGTGAACAGTGAAAATGATGGGGAGAGAGTGAGAAAGAAAGAGAGAGAAAGAGAAAAAGAGCGGTGGAGAGAAAGAGAGAGAGAGAGAGAGAGAGAGAGAGAGAGAGAGAGAGAGAGAGAGAGAGAGAACACAATGAAAATAAAAGATTCAGCAAAATTATTTGCCTGAGAAAAAGCTAATAACAAAACAGACACAAAAAAATTTAATGACGCCAGAAACGATGTCACGCGGTTTTCCACGAACTAACCTAATGTCATGAATATGTTCAGAGGGAAAGACGCCTACTGACCTCGAAATGTTAAAACTTCAATTATACTAAATGAAAAAAATAAAACCTAATACACTACATATATATATATATATATATATATATATATGTCAATCATCTGTCTCCATATATATATAATTCCTCATATGTATATCTATATATATATATATATATATGTGTGTGTGTGTGTGTGTGTGTGTGTGGATATTCATAAATAGACAACGCATGGCATGAAACAGTCTGTCGCCTCTGTGTTTTTACTTGAATGTTCACATTATATATATATATATATATATATATATATATATATATATATATATATATATGTATATGTATTTGTATGTATGTATGTATATATGCCTATCTCTTTTCCATGTATATTTTAACTTATTCCTTACACACACACACACATATATATATATATATATATATATATATATATATATATATATATATATATATATATATATATATATATATATATATATATATATATACAATACGTTAATGAATTCTAATACACAAGATTTATATATGATTATTGCATACACAAGCTACAACCAGAAGACTTCAAGCTATAAATTATTTTAAAATTTAATGCAAATAAAAAATACCTGGGGTATATTGAATAGATTTAATTAGAAATGTACAAAAATAAGCAAATAATCATTGAAATAAAAGGAAATATTTAATAATGAACTAATTATGCAATATGTTTTTATTCTATCATTAAAACAGTGGACGTTATTTCTAGTTTGGTGTTTGCGTGTAAAAGATGGAGATCTTAAAATTATAATTCACTTACAAAGAGCATTAGCGAGATTCTTGTCAGCTTCTGTTTGACATGGTTACGACGAAAGTTACAAAACAAAAACGAAAGAAGTTTTTTATACACATATTTTGAAGGCAAAAATATTCAGATTAATTTCTTCAGTAAGCCTCTAGAATTTTCATTATTCTGTATATTAAATTAATGCCGAATAATATCGGTTAATTTATACCTGTAAAAAATCGTGCGGTAGAAATTTAAAAAAATTATTTTTGAAATGTTTTGTATCTAAAACATCCTCAAGTTTTAATTTTAACCTGCCTTTTTGCCCATATATGAGTTCATCAATAAAAACATCATTTAGTCAAAAGAATAGCATAACAGGATTTTCACTGTTTTCATTAAGCCACCTTTCTTAAAAGAATACATTGTCTACGCTCTTTAATTTTTTCATTCAGAAGAATTTCAATGAAAGTTTTACATTATTCCATATATTTTTTGTAGTGTTGTGTTCATCATTTGTTGTTTTAAGAATATCTGCAGCAAAAAATATCGGGACTGGTGTTATAAAAAGAAAACTACACCACATAACAATTCGGCATTTCATTTCCTTCGTAATAGCCCTCTTCTGAAGCGAGGCAATTTTTACAGCATTGTTTCCTTTGTTGAAAGCATTTCTGGAACTCTTTCTTTGGAATAGACGAGCAACTACCTCATGGCATTCACTTGCACTGCTTTGCCGTTTTGAAATTTTGTTCATTACAAGTTGTTTGAATATGAAAAGGTCGCAAAGAGAAAGATCTGAAGAATATCATGGTTGTAGGACTTGGGGAATGCTGCAAAGATTATGGTCACTAACGGAATCTATGTAGTGTCGTTTTACACGCACACGGAACAATCTTTTATTCAAAACATTGCTATAAAAAATGAAAGAGGGTGAAAACGTTATACGTTAGTGTGCACAACTTGGTCGTTCTTGGAAATAATAATTATATTTCGAATACGGAGGAAACGGGGAAGTATGGTGTGTCCTACGTGTCAAATTCAGAAATTCTAACACTAATAGCTAAAACAAGTCTTGGCATTTTCCATGAAGAAAAGAAACACTAGAATAAGGTGAAAATTGCCAGGTTACATCTATGTGATTGTTTTGTTTCATTTGATTCTCGTGTGTAGTACCTATACAAAAATAAAAGTGGGTGTGATACATGAACGCTCCTTCTCATCTGAGCATTTCACACCGATACAGTGAGGCTATTATAAGAGAATTACAAGTCCTACCGGGATTTATTATTTGTGGCCACATATTTAACAACAACAGGTATGCAAATGAGGCAGTGTTGTTAGAAGACACAGATGGGAACCTTCAGGAACTCTTACAGAAGGAAAGCAAGAAGAAAGGACTAAACATCAATTTCAAGAAGACTGAATGCATGGTTGTTAGCAAAAGAAACGTCCCAACATACAAATTACAAATTGGAGATACCAAAACCAAACAGGTTCAACCATTTAGATAGCATGAAAGCGTATTAACATGGGACGGATTTTGCGACACTCAAATTCGAAGGCGCATTAAGATAAGGAAAGTTGCCTTTAAAAAGCTAAGCAATGTATTAAGAAACAGAAAAATCGCGTTAGAACATAAGAAAGATTTAAAGTTATGTTATGTAGTGCCAGTCCACTTATATGGCAGTGAAAAAAGACTTGAAGGAACGGAAATATGGCTCTACAGAAGGATGATGTGAATACCATTGACCGAGCGTGTTAGTAACAACAAAGATCTAAAGACAATGGCAAAAACGGACATCATGAAGATATATTTTAAATATTTGATCCCATAAAGAGAAAAGATGATTTTGGAAATTTTACACTCAGGAGAGATTGAAGGAAAGATGGTCAGAGAAAGGCAACACGCACCTTAAAGAGCTTGAGCGAATGGATGACGAAATATGTCTGGGGAGACAAGACAAAATGACAAGGTATTAATAGCTATAAATCACAGGAACTTGTGGAGAGTCATGATCACCAACATACTGAAAGGACATTGCATATAGAAGTAAAACAACAGTACGTTTCCCAGTGATGTCTGTGCTAAAGAGATTACAATATAGCGATTAATTCTTCTGGACACAAACCGGATAAACAATTTAAAACTTATTAATATACATACAATTAACGACAGAATTATCCGTATACCCATCCATTTTTAACCATTTCTCGGAATCTAATGCCCGTATGATACCAAGCTTTTTTTTTGTTTTTTTATATATATCTAATTCCTGAAGGTTTTTCGTGACTGACGATATATTCGAATTTTCAATTTTTGTCATAGATTTTCAATTAAATTCAAGATATGACTTACTGAAGGCCATGGAAGAACTGTAATCCTCTTTTTCTGAAGCCACGCAGTCACTGGTTTCGACATATATTTGGGATCATCATCTTGCTAGAAAGTTAATCACCGACATAGATTTCATTATTCCACTTATTGCAATTAATTGACTTGCCCCCCCCCTTGAACTAAAACAATCCCAAAACATCATCAAGCCGCCTCCATGTTTTAATGTACGACTGTGTTCTCTGCAAAGGAAAGCGTCACCTTTCTTGCTTTAAATCTTCTGTACATCATTATGTCCATTAAGCTCAATTTTTGTTTTATCACTCCATAGCACTTTTTCCCAAAAGCAATTTTCTTTGTCCAAGAAGGTTTTGGTAAAATTAAACCGAGCAACAATGTGACATGGTTTGTGAAGACGGGTCCGTCGTGGTCTGATTCCGTACAACCCATATCTATTTAAAAAGTATTTTATTGTGAGATTACTTACGCCGATACTCATCGTATCCAAACTTTTGGCGATGTCTTTCAAAATAACTGTTGGGTTTATTTTCACTTCGCAACACTTTCGTGCATGTTTTCGGTGACAGTTTGGGTGTTCATCCACGCCCAAGCAAATCCTCTGTCGTGGCAAACTGTTTATACGTCTTTATAATGGATTGTACCGTAGATAGGTAACCGGTTTGGAATATTGTATAAATATTTGTCGACCTTTTCTGTTTAATAATTTTCTGTCTCATATCAACGCTAAACGCCTTTGTCTTCCTCATAATGCTGTTAAGGTAAAAATAACAATGGTGACACTCTATGTACTACGTTATGTTCTCTGCTGAAATTATGAAAATATTCTATTGAATAAATAGTCTAGAAGGCGTCACCGATAAAATAGTTATGTAAAAGACTTATAGAATGAAATTAAAGCAATATCTTCTACTGTATGAATAATTTTGTCATTTCCTAGATTGCATAATTCGTCTGTCGTTGTTGTATTTAACCTACTATTCTGAAAATTGAGTTTTAGATTCCTTTTTCTGTACTTATTAACATATACAACACCTGACATTATACGGACATTAGATTCTGAAAAAATGTATAAGAATACTCAAAATTGATGGGTGTACGAATAATTTCGTCGTTAGAACACACACACACACACACACAAATATATATATATATATATATATATATATATATATATATATATATATATATATATATATATATATATTATAATAAAGAGAAAGGACAGTAAGATATATAATCTGGTGTTCTTATTGATATTTTCATCTTTACAAAACAGTGATCAATGTAAATTTACAGAGCACAAACATGAGGTAAATTTTCTTGATATATCATTAGATTTAATGTAACATTTAATGAAAAACTGTATACATGCTTTATAAAAAATCAATAGTAAATTTCGTATATACACCCTAAATCTAATCATCCTCCGTCTATAATTAAGCATATACCTTTATCTATCGAAAAGAGAATAAGTACAAATTTAGCAAATGAGAAGATTTTCTTTGAAAAAGCCCAAAGCTAACTTACATAAAAAAAGGAAAATCGCAAGCATAAAAAAACAGAAGTCGAAAAATAATTTTGTATACACCCCCATACAACGAAATGATAAAAAAAGAAATTAGGATAAAAATTCATTCCATTATTCGCAAAACATTTTCCGAAAGATAGTAATCTCTACTATTTTCAATAAAAAAATACCTCAAAATCAATTTACAGCTATACTGGATATCCAGAAAAAACTATTAAGAAACGCAATGTTAATATCTTGAATAAACATTGATACCAAAGAAATTTAGACAGTATAATAATAAAAAGAGAGATGAAGATATACATAAATTATGTAACTGCAGAAATCCTTATAGCTGTCTTCTTAATAATAAATGTCGCATTGAATCATTAGTATACCAATGCCATATCTCTTTCTCGTATTCTTTCTCGTTACATAGTTTTCATGTAATATAGGAGTGAAAAGCCTAATTCAAATAAATAAGAAGTAGAAAATTGCAATAAAACTGATAAAGCCTTTTCAATGAATGTGGTAAATTCCTTTTGTATTAACATCGAAAATGTATAAAGAATAAAGAAAAGAATAATTTGTAAAAAAGTTTAATACCTTTTTTTTTATTTATTCAAATAGTAATTATCGGCATATTACATATTTACATCTTTTGGAAAAAGTACTATAGATTCTAATCAATTCTGAACTCATTAAGCATATCTCCTCCCATGCTCTTTTTTCAAAGAAGATATATGGATTTCGCTTGTCAAGGACAACTACCGCTGTGTTACAGCTTATTATTGAAAAACTCCGTCAATATTTAGATAAGAATAGTAACAGTCGGGCTATTGCTTTGGAGATCTCGAAGACATTTAACAGGGTTTGGCGTGTTTTTCTTCACAAGTTGAAATTTTATAGTATTTCAGGCCGGATTTTTTTTTAATCTGATCATTTTTTTCTTATCAAGTCGTGAAATAAACGTTGTCCACTATTCAAACTGTTGGACGTAGTTTATCGTTTTACCCAGGATGAGGATGTAGTTTATCGTCATCCACAGGACGGGATAGGTTTGCTAAGATACAATTAATATCTGATGGCAAAAATGAACTACTATCCGTTGTTAAGCGAAGCAAGATATTACTTTTTAAATTTTTCCGCCTCCACGAAGGAAACTGCTCTCTGTTAATCGTATCACAAAAAGCCTTTTTGTCTTTCACCATTATGACAGGCTAACCTCCACAAGAGTATTGCTCCTTCGCGAGCTAAGTTTTCCGCTGACATGTGAGTGAAAATATTATATTGAATCAACTGCTAGGCAGCTGTTATTCATATCGCCACAATTTATCTACACATTTATCAGTTAATCACTTGTCCATGCATTGAATATTCATGTCACAATTGGTGTGATGTTTTTTTAGATATACTTGATAACATCCAAAGAAGAATCTGCAATTTTATTGGTCCTGAACATGCCACTCGCCTTCAGTCACTTTCTCACACCCTTAACGTAACTTCACTGCGTCTTCTAGAAATATTTTCATGGTAATTTTTCTGAAGTTTTCTTTATACTATTTAGGTTTTATGACTATAAGCGCAGTACTAGATTGGCGGAAAGGTCTCATCATTTTACATTTGAAATATATAGTTTTAAGCGTTCTGATGAGTTTTCTTGCTTTCTATTTTATGAATTTAAGCACTGTACTACAGGGTGCTTCACAAAACACCAGCGAATTTTAGATTTATTATATGATGAAAAATTAACTAACATATAAAAAAATAACGATATATTTCACTATATGAATGAAGGAAAAAATTAATAACATATAAAAAAATAACTATATATTTCACTATATGAATGAAGGAAAAAAAATACTAACATATAAAAAAATAACTATATATTTCACTATATGAATGAAGGAAAAAAAATTACTAGCATTCTTGAACCATTTGTTGTTCAAAGCTATCAGGTTTTCAAGGCAAGTGGTTGTTCTTTTTAAGAAAGAACATCCGACTTGGAGATTGAAAAAAATACCAAAAATTTTTGCCAGAGTTCATAAGATTCAATATTACATCTAACAGTTGGGTTCTGTTTAAAACTACTAAATATATATCTTTTGCTTTCGTTCCAAATAACTTTAACAAGAACTGGAACAATTAAGTAAAATGTAACAAATTTTCTCTTTTTTTTTGTGGAACACCCTCTAGATTAGCGGCAATGTCTCTCATCATTTTACAGTTGATAGGTCTAAATTTGACCGTAAGTTCTATGTTAACAGTTTCTTCTCTCGCATTTATTCCAAGTGGAACTCCCTTTTGCCTTGATTTCCAGTCAAAATTTATCCTCAAAAAATAAACGCAATGTCAACGATTTTCTTAATTCCGATTCTTTTATTATTCTCTCTAATGTTCTTCGTCAGAATCTGTCTTAAAATTTATAAATCTACCATACGTCCCTGCTTTGAATATTGCTCTCACATCTGGTCTGGTTTATTTAATGATTGTTGATCATTATTGCTCACTTTTCTACCTTTGTAACATGGGTTCTTGTGCCATTTCTAATATCTTCTTGTTAATTCTTCTGATAAGCTTTCTTTTTTTGCAACCACGTCTTTTTTAAAAGTTTAAATGCTTAGATATAACCATAATTTCTATGCATGTTGCTCAACTGCTTTCTCGAGGGCCTGTACTTTATAATGCTCCATAAGTTTTCTATGGGGTTGAGGTCAGGGGATTGGGGCGGCCATGTCATAATACTGACCTGCTTCTCATCAAAGTATTCCTTCATCAATTTTGGTTTGTGACAAGGAGCATTATCCTGCATAAAAATGAGCTTGGTGGGGTCGATTTGCACCCTTTCAGCAGAAGGGAGCAGATATGACTCTAAAATTCTTTTGTACTTCTCGCTCCTGAGGGTCTTTTCAATAGGTTTTAAGAAACCAGTTCCATGAAAAGAAAAGCATCCCCAGAACATTATACTGAACGGATGCTTGACAGTACTTACTGCTTCTTCGGATTTTAGATCGCTTATCCTTTGAATTTAGCTCAACTTTCGCTTCATCGGAGAAGAGAACATTTAGTAAAAAAAATTACGTGAGCCACTTTTATCGAACAGAACTGTATATATATGGATTGATGTGAGCTTGCAATTGCAAACTCACATCAATCCAAATAAATATGTTAGCTTTATTACTGATACTGTGCGCTTTCCAATAAGTACCGCGCATATATATTATATAAATAATATATATAAAAATTGCATATATATATATATATATATATATATATATATATATATATATATATATATATATATATATATATATATATAAATATATATATATATATATATATATATATATATATATATATATATATATATATATATATATATATATATATATATATATATTTGTATTTATATGCATACAAATTTCACACACACATACACATATATATATAAACACAATTCATTTTATATCTCTAAGCAGAATGTTGGTAAATAGCCAGAAATTAAAATAGCGAAATATGCATTTCAAAATTAAAAAAATAAATGTCAGGAAAGAATAATGCGAAAATAAGAAAAAAATCGTTAAATTGCTATGCAATCAAATTCATACATTATGTGAATGAATGCTGGAGGATTTCCTCACAGATGAAGAGCAAAACTTAAGGCGACAGAGATCTGGTTCTAGAGAAGGATACTGAGAATAGCATTGGTCGACTACGTAAACAATTTCAAGCTTTAATGTTATAAGAAACAAAATGGGGGCTTATACTTACAGAAAGTGATAATTTAAATTTCTAGGTAACATAACGTGGACATTGAACGTGAAAACTTTGATGCTCACAGGATAAAATGAAAGTAAGACGAGCCGGGTGAATCAGCGCAAAACCAACCGAACAGAAGAGGCAGTGAAAGGGACAGTAAAAAGAGAAAGATTGCCAAGAGCAACAAAGGATATGATATTATGGAGAGCCATGTTGCTCTCTGTCTTTAAGGAACATCATGTAGAATGGAAGAAGAAGAAGAATACTGTTGGAACTTCAAAGAGATCAAAGAACTTGAGTCTTTGATGAGTTTCATAAAAATCTAGGAAGAAGATTGTCTCAACTACTCAAAGCAGTGAGAATACGTAAGATAATCCTGTTTATAAGAGTAGTAGAGATACCTTTAAGCACAGGTTGGAGCAGAGATTGTAACCTCAACTCATTACATTAACCTGGGGGTCTACACTTATCTTAGAGTCATATAAAATCTCTGATACAATACATGTAGCAAAATATTACAGAGTTTTCGAATACATATATCGGACAGCATACCTAGTGGTCACTATTAAATGTACCTAATATATATATATATATATATATATATATATATATATATATATATATATATATATATGAGGAAAAGTCGAAGTTGTTTTAAAAATGATATTAATCATATTCATTTTGGTGCATTGCTCGTATCTTTTATTTCTTTCTCTTCCCGACCAACACCGTGACTAGAGAGCAGGAAGCATTTGTAGAGAGAAACAGGCGCGTCTTCGATAACAGTCAATATTTCGCCGTGTCCTGGAATAGAATCGATGTCTGGCTTTGGATTTCGATCAACTTCCGATAAATATCGATGAGGGTTTTTATTTTGGCTTTGGCTTAGTCACATAATATCACTCAGACTTAAAACACAAGACGGAAAATGTTCCGGGTATGTTTTAAAGCGTATGTGATACAAGTATTGTCCTACTAAATATACTTATATGATGTTAAAAAGTATATACAATTTAAAGAAGCACTGAAAAGATTCATTGATTATACACACACACACACACACACACACACATATATATATATATATATATATATATATATATATATATATGTGTGTGTGTGTGTGTGTGTGTGTGTGTTTGTGTGTGTGTGTGTTATAGGGATTATGAAAACAACATTTTGAAATCGCTACACAAATGATTTTATGTCTCAATACTCTGATTGTATTTCAATGCTAATAGTTTGACTTTATTTTGCATACTTATGCAATATAGTTTTTTTTATCGTCAATTAGGTCATCAATAAATGAGGTGAATTTATAAATACTAAGATTATAAGTAAATCTGGTTGAAGTCTTTTATTGTGTCAAGCATAGTATATACTAGAAACGCCGTTTAAAAATTAAAGAAGCAAGAGCTATGGTTTTCTCAAAGCAGCGATGTCAGTTTGTATAAAAATGTTAGCAGCATAGTCGGAAAATGAAAATATAACTTTATATTTTTATTTTTACGGCTTATCAACACGTCCTGTTATTTAAAGCCGAAATTTACTGTGGATTTTAAGAATTTTTGTTCTTTTTATTTTACTTTTTCCATTCATTTTCATTTCTTTTGCAATAATATTTTTTTTTTTTTAATAACAATAATGTTTCCAGATAAAGATCTTCTATTTAAGCTTTATCGCCCTGCAATATTTATAATTATTTTATCCTCAGCGATTGGATATAATTAGTCAGACATCTGCAGTCGCAACATCTTTGGTTTTTAGTTAGTCATTTTCTTGTTGCCATAGTAGGATATGACAACACTAGCTCAAAATTCAATCACACTATAGTCTGATAACCAGTGTTGCAGGCGTTGTCTGTGCAAACATTTTGTTTGAAAACTGAAGTCACTAAAGTGCTGTGTGCTAAAGGTTAAGCCCGATATCACGAGATTAATGGATTAATACCGTCCCCAAGAGTATTTACCCTTAAGCGAACGTAATGAACCGGACTGGAATTCGAACTCGGATCTCTGATTTTACATTTCGAATCCCTATCAATAACACCACGGATAAATCCTCACATGATGTTTGATTTCTTAATATTTGGAGTTTAATTTTAAGTGTAGAAAGTGAGGTTGTAAATATGTCAAATGTTGATATCTGTGAAATCTTTGAGAGGATAATTAGTGAACAAGTTTTCGACACCTAATGTTACAAGAATCTGATTGTCTGGATTGCTTGCGTTATAGCGTCTAAATAGATTTGTCTATATACTTAATACTATAAATGTTAGGTATGTATTGTGTTAGAAGATGGTTTAGTTCTTTTGATAATTGGTAAACTCAAAGACCCAATGTCTGTAGCATTATTTAAATTAGGGATGCTAACCTGTCATTTTTACATCGCAAAATTTCTATGAAGAAAAATGGGTTTGAATGTAAAGATGAACCGAAGAGGGAGTGTTTGCTATATAAATTGAAACAAATTCAAAACTAGCTCTCCATCCACATTTTTTGCTGTTGTTGTTGTTTTGTATCTGGTGGATTGACTGATTTGATTTTTTATGAGTTATCAACCTTCTTAAGATTATTGAGAGCCAAAATATATTTCTGTTACGTGCAAATATTTTGGAGATAATAAATAATCTTCTGATATATGTCTTTCTCTTTAGTCCATAGCGGTATTTGAACGTGATTGCATATAACGCATCCGATAATCAGTTTTCTAATTTTGAATCGTTATCTATTAAACCAAATGAACAATCAAGCTTACAACACCTGGTATTCCCGTGCGGTCACCCATATACGTAATGATTAGGTTTAACTTTGCTTAACTTCGTTGTCCGTAAGTGATATGGCCGTAAAATTCTATTTCCGGTAGAATATAAATTGTGTCGTCCATCTCGAGCATATGGAATATGAAAGGATTATTAGTGGCGTTCATTGCTAGCAACGTTAATTGGTAAACGAAGCATTACATAAAAATCTCTTGTTTTGATAAACACAAGCGGCGTTATACTATAACATGACAATGCAACGTGTAGCAATATCAGTCATCGTAGGTCTTGTTAAATGGAAAACAGTTGGACCTGTTACAAAAATGTATTCGGAGGATTTATTTTCGACTGAATGTTGTCAGTATCCTTCAACGAGCAGCTCAGACAAAGAGAAGTCGCTGAATTAAGATAAATCACTTTTTAAAACTAAGACGACAGATCAAAGAGGCATGCTAGCTATAAAACGTATAAGTAGCTCAGAAAGACACACAGAGAGATAAAGCGGACAGGGAATACACCCGTTAGACTGTTCACCTCCCATCTCACTTTCGCCTCATCGCAACTTTGCTCATTTATAGCAGTAGCTTACAAACCAGTGGTAAAATATGGTTTACTGCAAGGAATCGTTTTGTTTTTCACCCTAGGGATTATTTTTAATCCCCTGGCGTTTGACTGGAAGAATCTGCACCCTGTCGACGAACCTGGTGTCTGGTCTGAGCTGCAACGCAAAAATGGACACGCTCTGCAAAGAAAATAAAAAAAAGAAGATCGTTAGATTGGTTATTTCTTCAAGATCATCCATAATCTTCAGATTAGCCATCTGCAGATTTTGAATTGTTTAGATCACTAGAACATATAATAATTGTCTGAACATTTGAAAAGAAACAAGTTGAAAAGCGTCTTTATAAATTTTTCAGTGGCAAACACAAATGTCTAACAATGTATTACCCGTCACCATTGAAATTCCTAAGAAAAAGTACATAATGTTACTGTTGTAGCATACCTACGGATGATATGCCCCCAATTCACATAAATACAGTAGTAAATACTGTATGTCGGTCTGCAGTTTGAGATTCGTCTCCAGCTGTGCTAAACTCTCTTCTTCTGGACAGAGAGATTCCCCAGACGAGGCGATGTCGAATGGCAGAACCATATCTCAGGAAACAGCTACTCGTCTCCGTTTTATACGGGTGAATCTACGGGAGATTTTTTGTCCGAGGCACATTAAATTCGGCCTTGTGCCACATCTGACCGTATGAGGTGGTTGGTAGATATCCTGCAGTTAGAGATGCGTCTCCAGCTGTGCTGGTTAAACTCTCTCCATTCCGGGCAGAGAGGATCCTCAGACGAAGGGCAGCGTCTCGTCTCGGAAAACAGCTAACCGACCCCGTTTTATAAGGGGTCTACGGGAAATCTTTGGCTGACCCTACGGGCTGGAATACCCCGCATTAAATTCGGCTTTGTGCCGAGTCTGATCACTTGGGGTTGTTGGTACACATCCTACAGTTGGAGATTCATTGTGGAATTCATTTGACTCACTTCTAACATTTGACTAATTCTACGCGCTGCTGGCGAATCTTATATATGTTGCTCTTTTCCTAAGTATTATCGTTCATTACGAACCTTCGTTTGATTATTCAGTAACATTCCCTACGTTTCAACAGTTACTTTAACTTTTAGTGAATTGTTTTACTACCGATTAAATTGACTTCAAATATTATTCCATATCTCATCCGTGGACTTGAAAATATTGTTGGTTGATTATTCACATGAAAAAAAAACGAACTTTACCCCATAAATGAATCAGTCTGTTGTATCTTTATGTTAACTGTGAAGAAATCACTTTTGATGTATTTCTTCACCAAACACAGACAATTCTCTTTATGTTTATTCAGATGTGGACGTCTGGTTACTTTCATGTCTTTAAATAAAGTTCTTACAATTATTCAACTTTTTTCTCTGTTAACATTTGCATTACCAATCTCTTCAAATATTTGAGTCGTTTCAGTTTTATTTGCCTATTAACCTTTTATTTTTCTCGCAAATCTCTTTCGTTAAATAGGGTTTCTTCTTGTTCTGTTCTTGGCATAAGTTTCAATCCTATTATTTTATTTTTTATATCTCTGTTGAACTCTTACAAAATATTCAGGTTTCTTTTTAGATCAGACAGCAAGGACATTTTGCTTACCTTACGAGTTTATAACTTACTTGGAAGCTGTTCACAAAAAAGAAATGTCAGTAAATCTATTATGATATATCTTTACGTATAGTATTCTTCGGTTGTATAAGAAAATTTCACAACTTAATTTAACAACGTAATTCAATATAAATCTCTTCATGAACACTCAGATAGTATCATTTAATCCTCGTGCGTCATATATACGACAGTCAGCTGAAAAGTTCATAGGTTGTCCGAGAAATTAATGTACGTAGGCACGTCAGCTGCTAGAAATGAAATCATACTTGTATACCAGAATATTACGTTGCATATCTTTTTAGTCCAAAGACTGGTGGGTTTACTTATGTTTATATCATTGTCACCTTAAGAACTCTTCAGTCGAATCTTGCATTTAGTTATTTCTAATTTTTCTTATGAAATATAAACAGTTATATATTTTGGAGATTCCACGATGACTGTTATATTGGTAGGCAATATTTTGCATATATTTTGAATTCAAAATGACAAACCTTTGATTTTTCCATAACTCTTAATCTATATTCAGCTGAAGTGCGTGACACCTTCACCTCCATTTCGTCCAAATTTTAGCAAGTCTTAATGAGAGCATCTTTCATATATGGACCCTCAGTGTGAGATACGTGAAACAACCGCTCTTCACTATGGGCTATGTCACAAAGTCGACAGAACTATAGGCAGGGTTTCATGGAATCCAGGTTGTCTTGCTAAAATATTTAGGTAAATGTCTCTTGCACTAGTTCTGCGATAAATTGGTCCTGTGTGCAGGAGTCCTGTCTTAAGTCACGACACAGCGTAATCGAAAAGACGACTGACAACCAGGGTAGCATATCTTTCTCAAACATTTGCCGGTATCCTCTGTTATTCATTTTCACTTCCTTATCTATAAACACCGAGCCGATTTCGAAACATTAGAAGCAAGAGTATCCCAAAAAATGACACAAGTTAGTTTCTGCAGCTTTACATTTTTTCTAACACCTTCAAGAATGGCTGCTGCTGAAGTGGCGTTTTGGTTGTTGATCGTAATCTCCACAGGGAAAAACAATATCTCGCCCGACTAAACGAAGTCTATTTACGACAGGTTGCATATTCTCCTAAATTTTCTTCACACTTGCAAGCCATTTTTTTTGTGGGGGGGGGTCTGTTGAGATCAACAGCCAGCATTGAATCTTGTATGGCTTTAAATCTAAATTCTCTTTCACAAAGCTCCTTAGGAAGCTCTTCGAAATATAGAGGAGTTAATCCATTTTCATCTTGCTTCCTCGTGGAGTTTTCTTCAAATTGCTGGCGGAGTAAATTGCGTTATAGGGTTCTTTTTCTAACAGACAGTACTCAACTGACCCTTCTATACTATATAGTCGACAAAATAATAACAAACAACGCGCGAAAACAGAAAATGTTGACAATTTTCCAATTGCACCATATATATATATATATATATATATATATACACACACATGGGAGAGGGATGAATCCGTCTCTTCACTACCCCAGCTATGGGTAAATGGCAGAACACACTGGATCCTAGAGATCTGAGGTTCAACCACCCTTAGAGAAGGATAATTATGAATTCCAAAAACAGATATCATAGGAGTGAACCCCGTCAGGTTACCTTTCCCAGGAAACACAAGTAAAAATGATCGTGATATTTTTGTCAATAAAGAGTCGTCACAGGAAAAAAAATTCTATATAGGTTAAGAGTCTGATATATATATATATATATATATATATATATATATATATATATATATATATATATATATATATATATAACATGTATATGTGCATGCGTGTGAGTGTGTGTGTCTAAACGTTCTTACTCGATAATCTTCAATAAAGATTTTAAGAGAATATTATTGAGTAAAATGATAAAAAATAGATTTAAATTAACAGATCTTTTCGGCTTATTTTCTTGTGTCAGTTTATGTTCACACGAAATCAAAACGTGACACACCCTGAGTGAATTGAACTTCTGACATTTCAAATCTTATAAATTATATATGCTAAGATTTGACTTATCAATATATGTATATATATATAGAGAGAGAGAGACAGAGAGAGCCAGAGAGAGAGGGAGATAGATAGATAGAGAGAATGAAAGTGAGAGAGGAGAGAAAAGGGGTGATAGAGATATATATATATATATATATATATATATATATATAGCTTGTAGATTCCGTTCAAACATTAAACAGACTATCGCCGAAGAAATATCCCATCTGTAAGTCTATCGAGATTGTTGTCAACACCTCAGGTAAACACTCATCCTCGTGTTAAAAAAAAAAAATTCTGCAACATTTTAAAGTGAAAATCAATATTTGCTTCGAAACTGAGTATTCGACTTTAAAAAGAGATAATATTCCTGAAATGAAGTTTTCAGAAAAGTAGATTTTTAATAGAGAATATTGCGTTGAAGGGACAGATTTTTAAATAAGACTAAAAATGACACAGATCAGCCATCTTTATCCATTTAAAGAAAAATTAATTTCAATCAATTTAAATTTTGGTTTTGAAATGCAGCAAAGTATTTACATTATTAGAATGGTTTCCCTCATCTTCATTGCAATATTCACAACATTTCGGCTGTTGTACTCTCCGGCCTTCTCCAGGTGATTGGAATTTCGAAACAAACTTTTTATCTCCACCAGCAGTGTAGATTGCTCTAGTTCCACATGCTATGCCCCTCCCGGATGATACACCACTGCTCTGTGCTTGGTATTGACCTCAAAATTATTTGGGTCTAATCAACGGACCTAACCAACGTCTTTATCCACTAGAGAAGGGAAATAACTGAGGCATCCGGAAGAGGTATGGAACGTCGAACTAGAATAAACTACCCCAGTGGAAACAAATAAAGAGTTAGTTTCGATATTCCAATCACCTGATGACAGCCGGAGCATATTACAATGAAGATGTGGATCACAATCCGACTAATGTAAACAATGCAAGTAATCATAATACCTCAGATATATAGACGGATAAAATAAAGGTTTCAATAAATATATTTCATTTTTGAATATTCATTTTAAACCACTGGTAGCGCTTTTCTTTGAAGATATATTTGAAGATATTAAAGATGTCTTCCATCCCAATCCAGTTTAGCCTAGAGTCGCTGGTAGAGACATCTACAGGCTTTGTTTTTTTACCTTATTTTGCCCTCTTGTCGGATAATGTTTTGTCGCAGTTTCGTTTTCGGATTGACATACTTTAATTTGTTTATTCTGATCGCCTTATAATTACAATGACCATTTTATGATGGTTTCTGTAGACGGATTACTGCATGTTTTCATAATATAGATTTTCTATCACGTATTATATATTCTAGATTATATAATATAATAAACCATCCATAAAGCCGTTGGGTTCATCTCATAAGCAGTTCTTGATACAAAATGATGAACTAACACTATTATCAATTTTATTATTAATTAAACATAGTTTGTATTTTCAATATGAGTTAAAAAATAATGAAGACCTACAATACCCAACAATCAACGTTCAAACCAGAGGGGGTGTTAAAGATACGGGGTCTGCCTGAAAATTAATAGGACTAGGAGTGATGATGAGCGAAAGAGGTATTGGCGGATTTTGCTATCATCTAACATGATATATTTGGATTATATAACGGTAATCTTAGCTTTCTACAACCATTCCATTTTCTTTCACGTGCGAGAGTTATGGCAAGAGAAATCGTGGCAACTTCACCACAAAAATACAACACCCTGGGCATCCGGCAGTTCTTGCATAAGAAAATCATCGCCGTACTGGAACCTTCCTATTCACCTGATCTTGCTCCGTGAGAATATATTCTTTCTTCAAAGAAGGACAGAAAAGTACATTAGATTTGAGGGAAGGTACTTTGAAGGGGAGATCATGTAGTTTGTTGTTTGGAATTGAAATAAAATATTTATGTCACTAATCCCGTTACCTTTCAGACAGACGTCGTATTTGGGAGCTAATTAAAATGGATATTCAATGATCGACGTTACATAACGAATAATAAATGAAGAAAGTCAAGTTAGCATACGCCTCATATTGTTCCAGGAATTTAACCCAGATTTAATTTGATATATCCCTGTAGAAAAAAAGTTTATTTTTAGAACTGATATCTCAATAGAGGCCTTTTCATATATGTAAGAGGAACCACGTGAAAAAAATTATACCAATTTTAGAATTTACGATATTTAAAATTTACTATATTATAATTTTCAAAGGTGAAGGTCATTCCACCCAAAATATCAACCAGCAATCGTCTGTTTCAGCAGATTCATCATTGCTAAAATAACATAACTTATGGATGCCTCCTTTTTGTGCACTTACTATCATTTTTTGCAGGTATTTTAAAATAATTATTATACTTTTTTATTATACATAATCGTTTCTTCTTCACATTTATTTCAAAATATGTAACGGTGACAAACCAGTGTGAATCTATGTATTTACCATCAAGTTATGTAGCACAATTTTTCATCCATTAGGATTAGATTTTACAATGACACAAAAATAGCATTGTATCCTATCAAGAATATGCTAAACATCCAATTTATTTGTTTTGTCGTGTATTGAATTTTATGGTGCATATGGTGTGTTATTTATCTTTAAATTTATTATGTATGTTTATTATTTTCACCCTCGTAATAGATGGAATGAAACCTTCTGTCTATATGCGCAAACTAATATAAGAATGCGCTTAAAAATACAAACTGAATTTCCTATAAAAATGTCGTAAAAACAAGCAAAAATGGATCTAGAACCACTTTCTAATTTTAAATGAATTTCGCACGGCATCCTACAGGGATTCAAGGTAAAATAAACCCCCAAATTGGTTGGTAGGTCAAGTCTTATTTGAGCTGTATATTGAGAATACTCATAAATACGTACAAAGTTAGAATATTGACCGAGTGGTTAGAACGTTCGCATTCTATCCATCAGACCCGGGTTCGAATCTCACCTTGGTCGATTTGTCGGAAATTAGTGTTATCGGACAGGAGATGTCGATCCCAGTGTGCGGTACCTTTGAAAAGCACCTGAAAACCGTACCACACGTTGACCCAAGCCTTGTGAGTGAAACTGGGTAGACGGAACCCTTAGGGGCTGTTGATTCCTCTGCTAATACGAATTCATCGTGGCCAAAGCCTTGAGCGTGATGGCATTGTTCAAATTTATGAATATGCTATCTCCCAGAAATTTTAACTAAGGTCTGCTCAGCATAGTTGCAGTATAAACCACAGGTAGCCTACGTAGGTGGAGAATATACAGAAATGCGCCTGAGCAAGTGATAGCCTCACTAATAGACGGGTATCTTCGAATACGAGTGGCCTGCTCTACACACACACACACACACATATATATATATATATATATATATATATGAAGAAATTTTGAAAAAACAAACAAAAATCCTTAAATGTAGTTAAATGAAAGAGAAAAGATATATATATATATATATATATATATACATGCATACAAACATACACGGGGGTATACGTGGAGTATCTACGTGTTGAAACTATTATTTAGTGATAGATTTAAAAGAACAATTAATTAATTATCCTTCCGTCAATATTTAAAAGGTTTCTGCAATTATGGATCTTTGCAAATCTTTGAATGGTGGCCTACATATGAAATCCTGTGTATCAGTTTCGTAATTATGGCAGAGTACAGGGTGTTGCAGCAAAATCTAACACTTGGTAAAAGAAGAAGCCTTCGAATGTGATGAGCTGGTTTGGGTTCAAGGGGACCACGGTCATGGACATTTGGACGAAGTGGAAGGAGAACAAAGACGAGTTTACTGCCAAACGAAAGGCCCACAACGTTCGTTCTTCGGCCATTATGACCGACGATTTCTTCAAGGAGACAGTCTACAATTATGGAAGCCAGAGCTACGTCAAGATCGCAACAGGCAGAACGACAGGTTGATCTGTAAAACATCGAGGAGATTCCCGTCGTGAAGCATACAAAGTTTCCCTTCTCTGTCATAGTCCTTGTCGTCATCTCCAGTGAGGGAGACGTCATGCCTCCGTTTTTCTTTCGAAAGGGCCTGAGAGTCACGGCTGAGATCTACCAGGAGGTGCTGAGGAGCGCGGTGACGCCCTGGACGGACGAGATCGCCGCCGGATGCCCCTACGTCTTCCAGAAGGACTCCTCCCCTGCACACAAGGATAAGACGACCCAGGTGTAGCTGCTAAGGAATGTTCCTCACTACTGGTCGCCAGACTTGTGGCCGCCCTCCTCACCCGACTGCAACCCCTTGACTATTTCTTCTTGGCAGGCCAAGGCAACAACTACACCCACAACACGCTCGACTTTTTGAAGGCTTCCATCGTGAAGGCGTTCGCCACTATGAAGAAGAAGGACATGGTCGCCAAAGCTTGTGACTCATTTCGCGCCCGCCTTGAGATGGTCGTCGCCGCCACCAGCGGTTACATTGAAAAATTGGGTATGTAACTCTAACTGCTGCTAAATAAACTGTCGGGTCTCTAAGAACTTTTGTTTTCATTGCCTATTTCGTTTTCTTTTTGTCAAGGGGCGGATTTTGCTACACCACCCTGTAGTTATTTTTTAAACAGAAATTAATTTTCTTGTTGTGACCCCCGATCCAGTTTTCCTCTCTACTGTTCCCTCTTTTTTTAAACTTATTCTTCGTTCCCTTGATGGGTCTTGAAAGGGCTTTGAAGATGGATGCCAGATAAACAATGTTTGTACTATTGCTGAAGGCCTGAAAGATTTTTTCATCTCACCATTGCTTAATTAGTTAACATAGTGGGGCTGACAAAAAATAATTATAACCTGTTCTCTTTCTAGTTGAATAACTCAAACGGGTTTTCAGTGATTTTTACTACAAATGGTGTCAAGATATGTAAACTTTGAGAACCTGAGAAAAATAAAACTCACTTAATTTATTTATTTATTTATTTTTTTTACATATTAAATTTTGTGGAATGAACAATTATCCCATCCTGCAACACTATTTGAACAATTTTGCTGTTACACCCAGTATACACACACATAATTGCAAATATTGTTTAATAAATAAAGACAAAAAGAAATATCTTAGCTGACGTGTTTCATTCCCTGTGCAACTTTATGAGCGCAAATTTGATAAGTTTTAATTTTGATAAAATATGTTCATCATTTTGTCTTCATTCCTATCGTCATTTTACGGATATCGTCATATAGCCAGATATATGTGAAATTTTTACCTATCGATATATGTCGGGTATGTTGTCCTGCTGCACAAGTTACATTAAATGGACAGATGCGTTGTACTTGTGGTAAAAGGCCGAAGGTATGAGTCATACAGTGAGGATCGAACCCATTTCTCAGTCGTAATTGATCTAACGAGACCTGGTCGTTAAACTTTGCACCACGTCGAAGGGCTGCGGTGATTTTATATGCATAGCTTAGATGTAGAACAAGGCCGAAAGTATGTAGCACGCTGTTAGTATCAAACTCACTAGTTAGTCGTAATTGTCCTAGCTAAACAAGTATTTAATAGTAATTGTCCTACCTAGAAATGTACTTAATCTTAATTGTCCTAGCTAGACAAATATTTAATAGTAATTATCTTAGCTAGACAAATACTTAATCGTAATTGCCCTAGCTAAACCAATACTTAATCGTAATTGTCCTAGACAAATACTTAATGTAAATTATCCTAGCTAGACAAATACTTAATCGTAATTGTCCTATCAAGAAAAATACTTAATCGTAATTGTCCTAGTTAGACAAATAATTAATTGGAATTGCCCTAGTTAGTGAAATACGTAATCGTAATTGTCCTAGCATGACAAATACATAATCCTAATTGTCCAAACTAGACAAGCTTGGTATGCATTACATGAGGAATTTTTCAAAATTTTGGTTGATTTGGTTTAGCGGCATATCAACCTCTGTGGCTTATTTATTGCTGAGACATGAATATATTGTTTGCAATTTTATTTTTGTTGATAATGATTAAGTGATACAGGACCTACTAACCCATAGCTTGGGGGAGGAGATGGATTGATACCTTTCTCAAGGTTATTTACGATTAAGAATATATAACGAAGTCAACGGAAATTCGAGTTCGGCCCTCTGATTAACAATTCTGAGCCATTATCAATTACACAACCCGCAAATCTAAGCATACAAAGCCTCGTATTCCCAAACTGTCACCCATATAGGTACTGATCTTGGTCGATCTTGCTTAACTTCGATGTTCGTACGGGAGCCTATGTTTGAGCGTGATGTGCACTTAATCTCTTTTTGGAAACAGCAGAACATGCTTTAAAAGTGATAGCAAAAGGACAAACTCAGATCTACAAATAAAGGGAATTGTGAAGAGCGACGACGCCCACATCTTGAATGTCTGTTGAAAATTTAATTACATTGTCTATTATTAGAAGAATTACATTTATTTTTTGAGAGTGAATGAACGATTTTTCTCAAACGCATAAGTGTTCGTATTTAATCCATAGATGAGGAAAGGTTTTGGATTGCATTAACAGTCTTTTAAGAATAACAATTATTTTACCAAATAACTGTTCTCCTATTTAAGCCATATCTAGAGAGAAGAGATGTTTTTTTTAAGTTTATTTGCATATAAGTGAATGTAACAAACCCGACTTGAATTCGAACTCAGTTTCTAGATTTTTCATTCCCAGCCGCTATCGTTTTCACCATACGCACACCAACTGCTATTGTATGGTGATTTCGTAAGCTTAGCTTAGATGAGCCACAAGTATGGGACGCGTAGTAAGGATCGAACTCTCTACTTTAATTGATCAAGCAAGACAAGCTTGTTAACCATTACAACATGCCTACTTGACCCACCAACTTGGCTGTATGATTGAAGATGTGTAATATCGACCAATGTGCGAATATCTTGATTAAAAAAATGTCCTCGTTATTAATCTAAGTATTGATGATCGTAATTAATTTTGCAAAATACACTTTTGCTTTCAAAAATTATTTATGTAAATGATTTATTTCCAAGTGTTTATTTGTTTTTGTTTTCAATTTGCGTCAACCTCAAAAAAAAAGATTACGAAAAAATTGGCCTGTTTATTAACAAATGAGAATTTAGTCGCTAGACACAGTCTTATATCGAAATCTAAATGAATATTAATGACAATGTATATTATAGCGTTATCAAAACAAGATAGACATAACATTTTTATGTAACTTTATATATCGTGTGTGTTTGTAGAAAATAATTTTTCACAAGATTTATTTACTTTTTAAATATTACTCTCTTTCCTTGTGTCATCGCTTAAAATAAAGTTTTCTAATTAATCACTGAGTTTGAACGTTTTATACTAAAAATTTTAAATAGTAATTCAGCTAGTGACTCCTTCAAACGATGGAATATTTTCCCCCATACAATCGAAATAATTCTTTATTTCGTCAGCGATATTTATCTCAAAGATGGTCTGTTAAATAATATAGATACATTTGGATACTTTTAACTCTCTTTCTATGAGAGAACGTCGAAATATTGTTGTGTTGGTAACCTTCATTGCTGGTGGCTTATTAAATAATGTGCATTTCGCCAACGAACAAGAAAGCTATCACAGGAATATTTCGAAGTTCTCTAACGGAAAGACAGATAAAAATATGCAAGGATTTTCACATTATTTATCCTGTTTGAAAAGATTATTGCTGCGTAAATACACCTTATTTACATTATAGGACACTGCAGGGAACATTCATATCAACACAATAAAAATTCGACGATCATTCATCGAAAGAAAGACCTAAATATCCAGGGTTATTTATAATATCTAACCAAATCTGTTTCAGAATCTCTCTCTCTCTCTCTCTCTCTCTATATATATATATATATATATATATATATATATATATATATATATCATTATAATATCATTATCTCTCTCTCTCTCTTTCTCTCTCTCTCTCTCTCTCTCTATATATATATATATATATATATATATATATATATATAGAGAGAGAGAGAGATAATGATATTATACGACTAGTAATACTCTGTTGGAAAAAACCTCGGATAGCACAACTCGTAAATCTATCAGAGCAAATTAGTACCCGAGGATAAAAATTGTAAAAAAAGAGGCTCTGTTTTTCTTTTTCTTTTTCTTTTTCTCTATCTTCTTCTGTCGCGAGATTTTATGCTAATTAGTTTTTAGTGGTTTTATCAATAAAGATTGTTTCATGTCATTTACTCCAAATTATCCAGAAAATCCATTTAGGTGAAACCTTGGAAGGTTGTTCCTGTCTCATTTGGATTTATTTCATTTATATATATATATATATATATATATATATATATATATATATATATATATAAAGAGAGAGAAAGATAGAGAGAGTCAGAGACAGAGAGACAGAGAGATATTAGTGTGTGCAGCTTATATTTTATATAAAGAACCAATGAAACAAAGATTCAAATAGGAATGTTATTGTGATTAATGTCGACTGACTTTGCTAACAAGACTTAATGGAATGATAATTTCCTATCAGCTCGTTGAATAATAAGGTCCTTATAGCTGAGTAGTTTTCAGAGGGAAGACACATGCCAAGCACTTTCGACAATTTCAATTTGCCATCTATACATATTTCGTTTTAGTGTTTTCCTGTGTATGGGAAAATTGCTCTCTAAAGATGACAATTTGAAACTGCCGAAAGTACTTGGCATGTGTCTGCAATTATTTGGTGGAATAGAAATTAACACTACATTGTGACTGACGATTTAATGCTTCGTATAAACTTCAGACAACATTTATCCACTGCTTTTACACATTGTATATAGAGGTTACAAGGACAATGTTCGAATTAAATGAGAGTGAAAACGGACGTTCAGTCATTTTTATTAAGTCAAAATGTTTGCTTTAATTATGCTCCTGCATTTTACTTCATGCATTTCTATTTTTATTAGGTTAGAACAAGCCGCAGTTTTTTCACGCGGAAGCTTAGACGCCAGGTCAGAACCTATAATATTGCTGATTCTCCTTTGGATTTTATCAAGATTCTATAAATAAATAGCAAGAGCAATAGATAGCGATATTCTAAGACTGGGCTAAAAGTATGACTTATAGATATGTAAGATAGATTTAAGAGATAAAAATTGTTAGGGCGATTTTATTGTCTTAAACTGGGTCATAGTTAAAAACCAGTTGATCTGAGAAGACAAAGATTTTCTGTTCTCAGCGTTCACCTTTTAAAGTTGTTAGCTTGATACTGGTAAATAAATTCTCTTCGAAATACCATTAATCTTTATTGTTAATCTGGTTTTCTAGGCGTAGCTTAGTTGTGACACTAAACCGAAAGTATTGGCATCCAGTGAGAACCGAAGTCTCGACTCAGTCATAACGTGACAAGCTTGCTAACCATTACACCACATCGAAGTGTTTAAGCTTTACTAAGATCCGTAACATGATTTTTTTTCACGTCATTAGTACATTAGTTTGGCTTGACTTCTTTTACAGCATATCAACCTCAATGGTTGATATGCTGTAAAAGCATATTTAATGCCGAGAAAATTTTCATTGCTGGCAATATTTTTTCCAAAACATTTATTGCTGGTAATAATGGATTCCTAGTAATAGTTTTTTATTCAAAAATTCATTGTTGGTAATAATTTATTACTAACATGTATTGCTGGTATTAAAAACATATTTTTACTCACTATTTACATTATTCGGATTATTGTCCTCATCTTTGTCGCCATTTTTATTACAACGTTTCGACCGTTATACGATCCGGCCTTCATCGGGTGGTTGGAATGTCGAACTGAATCCTTTATTTCGCTCACTGGGGTGGACTGTTCTAGTTCCACGTGCCATGTTTTTTTTATATATTTTTACACTTTCATAGTGTTTTAGCCACAGTTTGGGGATTAACTATTTGCCCATAGATGGGACCCTAACAGGTGCTAAGACCTAGGGCCAGGGTGAACCTGGGGACACCAGCAATTAAGAGGTGGTTCCACGCTCCTCAAAACCTCCTGATCAGGTGCCTTGCTGTTGGATGTAGTTTATTTTCTTACCCAGAACGCGCATTTAGTATATTGCCATACCCAGGACGATATTTGTATTAGGTTAAGAAAAAAAATGCTGATTTTTTTCACTAGATTGCTGGACAATCTACTCACAGATGAAGAAGAAACTTGAATCAAAAGAAATATGGTTCTACAGGAGGATCGTGATTACTATAGTCCGAACGTGCGAGCAAGGGCATAGCTGTAGAGAAAATGGAAACAAAACGGGCTCAAACTACAATATACCTCGTGGAACAGGTGTTGGGAGAGGTGACAAAAGGATAGAAGATATTAAGAATTACAAATGACTGGAAATTGTGGAAAGCCCTAAACGTTAAAGCATTGAAGGAATCCAGAACATACAAGAAGTTGGAGCACTTAGTTTCGTTAAACACGGAAGTAAAATATATATACATATATATTTTGAAATGTAACATTTCAACACGCATTTCAATAGGATTTGTGTGTGAAGTGTGCATTTTTAATGTTTTAATATTAAATGGGAAAGTTGAGGAAAACGGGATTCATTTCTCTCATTAGATTCTCTTTTATTTGTGGAAAGGAAAAATGCTTTATAAATAGTAAAAACGATAGGTGCCATTTATGCAGAGTGTGTCGTAGCTGATAAAATAGTTTGTCAATGGTTTGCTAGGTTCAGAATTGGAAATTCTGATCTGAAATTCCAAGAATTTCAACTACAATGTCCGAGTGCTTAACGATTTATCGAGAAATATTTCTACCGCATTTCCCTCTGCTGTCTTCTGTTCAAACGCAATAAGAACGGCCCATATTTCGAAAACAGGTATGGCAAGCAGGCGATGGCCAAAGGATTGTCTATATTGAGTTGTTAAGGATTGTTGAATGTGGTGTGAAATGCATCTTGGAGAAAGAAAAACGGTGTGTGTCTACAGAAAATGGTGCTTTCTGATGGGATTGGAAAGGCATTGTACGCGACAAGTTCCTTCCTAAAAATGAGACGTTCACTTCATATAAGCACTTACCAATTTTGAACCAAACAATGGCGGCAATAAATAAAACGGATGTGTTATTGGTTAACATTTAATCGGTAAAACGCTAGATTATAAGTCAATTTGGTAAAGACTCCGTACTCGCTTGAAGTTTGCAGACATATCACGTTCAAACAACTATTCTGATTGAATATCAAAGTTAAGCAACGTTGAAACTTATCAGTAACTAGATGGGTGACCACTCAGGGATACTAGATGTTGTAAGCTTGGATATGCAGGGAGAGTAATGGATAAAGGCTCGGAATGAAAAATCGGAGTTCAGGGTTCGAATTCCAGATGAGTGTGTTATGTTCACTTACAGAAAATAATCTTGGGAAAGGTATTAATCCGCCTCTTCTTCCAACTATGGATTAATTAGTAGGACTTGCATCTCACCAAAATGCTTGCAATCTAAAATATGTTCCGCGTTATCTCGAAAAGGTTGATAAACCGTAAAAAAATCCAAATCAATGAATCAATCAAACACTCACCTGAACTTGGCCTCTCAGATTACCACATATTTTAATTCTTCGGTCAGTTATGTGCCATGCGTGATACACGCTCAGGCGATCATGCAACTTTCAATAGATGACTGACGAAGCAGATCTTTTCCCGCAGTCGGTTGCTATTTCTTTCTGCGGTAGACCAGTTTCCAACGAAGTATATAGAACCAGGTCTGTCCTGCTATTTGCAAATATCTGAGTGTATAAGAAGAGGATTCATTCCTTTCCCAAGTTGAAATGTAATGTAAGTGAATGTAATGGATTCAACTGGAATTCGAACTCTGCTCCCCGATTTCTCAATCCGAGGCGCTATCCGTTTCTCCAACGTGTCTTACAAATTCTATTAATGGAAAGAATTTCTGTTCATTAGAAACCGGCAACAAATACTTATACCAGTTCACTGCCCAGAAAAATGCAAAATTCTCTGAAGATGGAATCATGAAGCTGTCTCAATGATACCAAAATTCTGTTCCAAAGAAAGTCACATATCTTGCTGAATAAATCTATCTACATATATCTTAATATGCTCTTTGAAATCAATTAAATAAACAATATGTACTCTTGCTCCCAATTGTCTAGTTTCATTTTCTGCATATTTTACTCCGTTCTAATTTTCTGTATTTTAAATTTTCAAATTTACTTTACGTTATGCCATTTAGTATTTCCCGGCGTGATGTGTGTAGATATCTGAATTAGAATTTGTTTTCGTTTTTGCATTTGAAAATGAATCCCGAGTGTTTAAGAATATGCTGGTAGTGCATGTTTGTGATATATAAATATATTTGCAGTCCTGAATAGTAGCATGTCATTTCTCTTATTTCCTTTGTCATTATTATACAGAAGTTGATGTCCCTGTCTTTTCGAGGTCACTCACAGGTTACTTAATGCACTGATCGAAGATTCAGCGTTTACATACATTGTGGATAAACCTATGACGCCGGAAATCTCGACAAATTACGAGACAGCATCAAGACATTGAAGGGTCGCTGCTCAGGACATTTCAAATCGGCCCCTTTCGAGTATCCAATGCTTTGAACAAATAATATTGTAATCATTCATAAATTATTCCTTCCTTCGTAGTTAGCCAGGTAGTTAACATGTGCGTTACACTAGGTTTTTCACTCATAGAAATAATGGCCGGCTCAGATACGGTTTATATGGTTTTAGTGAGAGAAGATATCATAATTATTATTATTAATAATAATAATAATAATAATGGTGTTCATAATTTGCAAAACATAAATATACCCAGATACATAACAAGGTAGCGAAACATGAGCAATGGGAAATATGCAAGAAGGAAATTGAGAGATGGTATGAGCACCAACCAGACGACACAGTTACCCAAAATAACGATGTTACTATCTTCTGGGACATGCTAATTCAAACTGACAGGGGAAATAAAAGCCAACAGACTAAATATTGTCATAAAAGACAACAAAATTCAGAAAATGTACGCTTATTGACAAACTAGTAGCATCTGAGAGAAACACCTCCATGAAAATTATCGAGAATTTGTCTAAATACAAGGACCTGGAGATTAACAGGATGTGAAGAATGAAAACTGAGACTGCATCAATTGTAATCGGAGCTCTGAAACTCGTGAAAAAAGGAATGGCGAATTTTACTTACAGTGTACGAGGTAACATCAACATACATATTGCCCAGAAGATTGCCCTACTAGGAACATCACATATACTAAGAAAAGTGCTATCCATTAAATGACAATTCTCCTATGGGGTTTAAGGACCATAGTTTGGACCCAGCTCTACAGGACACAAAGCAGGAAACATAACATACACAAATAATAATAATAAAAATAAGCAAAAGTAACATTCAAGAAAGGTAGAATTGCAGAAACACCCTTAATAGATTTAGATTTTGTCACAAAGATTAGGGAACTGGAGCATGATGAAGCTTATAAGTACCTAGGAATTAGCGAAGGAAATGGCATACAACACCTCCAAATGAAGAAAAAAATAAGAAAAGAGTACTACAGGCGTGTACGTCTGGTACTAAATACTGAGCTAAACTCAAAAAACAGAATATCAGCCATAAACACATTGGCTGTCCCTGTGGTGCAATACAGCTTTAATGTGCTTAACTGGACCATAGCTGAAATTAAGCGAATGGACGCCAAAATGAGAAAGCTTCTCACTTGCTATCGCATGCATCATCCCAAAGCTGATGTCGATCGTCTGTATGTGCCCAGATCCAAAGGAGGCAGAGGATTAGTTCAACTAGAACTGTCCTACAAAACTACAACAATTGTCCTCCAAAGATATTTGGAAACTACAGAAGACTGGGTGATGGTATGCGTCAAGGAACATGAAAGTAGTAAGCGTCTTTACTCCGTAATGAAAGAAGCCAACAAATTCAAAATGGAGTTTCAAATGGGCGTAGCGATGCAACTACAGCACAATACACCGGCTGAAACTGCAAAATACCTAAAAAAGACAGCAAAGACGAATGCAACCGACAAGATACAAAAGCGATGGCAAGATAAACCGCTTCATGGCCAATACTCGACCCGTAACAAACAAGCTGACGTAGACAAAACCCGTAACCAACAGTGGCTACGTAGTGCAGGGTTGAAAGAGGAAAGTGAAGGTTTTATCCTTGCTGCGCAGGACCAATGCTTGCTAACTAGGAATTATCAAGCACATATACTAAAATATTGTGTCAGCCCAAAATGCAGATTCTGTGATAAATATCCAGAAACGATTGATCATCTTGTATCAGGTTGCACGATGTTGGCACCCACTGAATATAAAACCCAACATGACAGAGTGGGATAATATCTGCACTGGAAAATCTGCAACTTCTACGGGAAGAAAACTGAAAGAAACTGGTGTGAACACCACCCAGACCCGGTTACGGAGATAGGACCTGTTACAATTCTATGGGACTACACAATACACACTGACAGAACAATCAAGGCCAACTGCCCAGATATTGTTATTAAAGATCACAAACAAAAACGGTGCCTCCTTATTGATATGGCAGTCCCTGCTGACTGCAATGTATCTTTGAAGATATTCAAAAAGTTGTCAAAATACAAGGACCTTGAAATAGAAATCTCGAAAATGTGGCATATGAGAACATCAACAATCCCTGTTGTAGTTGGAGCCCTAGGACTGGTTGGAAAAGATTGCAGTAGACTAATTGAAGGGATTCCTGGAAGTCCATGCCACAAGGAGATACAAAAAATTGTTCTGACAAGTACAGCCCACACTTTACGAAGGGCTTTATCTATGTAGGTTTTTTTTTTTTGTCAGTGGTAAGTGTCATGACGCCATTTCTAACCTTAGGTCCCTGGGCGGGACCCGGAAAGAAATGTGTAAACGCCAGAAATCAAAGAAAATAATAATAATAATAATAATAATAATAATAATAATGATAATAATAATAATGTTTTATTCTTGCAGTGCAAGACCAGAGAATTTTCACCAGGAACATTCAGGCAAATATCATCCATAATAGTATGAATCCAAAATGCAGGTTCTGTGACGAATTTCAGCAAACCATAGCCCATCTCTAATTTCAGGATGTTGTGCACTTGCGCCAAATGAATTTAAACTATATAACGATAGATTGAGGCAATACTTGTAGAAATTGCAAACACTTTGGAAAATATCTTAATAAACACAGGTATGAACATCACCCAGTAGCGGTTACAGAATCAGACATCACAATTCTATAGGATTACACCATCGTTACAGACAGTGTGATTAAAGCAAATAAGCCGGACATAATTGTGAAAAAAGGAAAGGAAAAATCTTGTCCACTAATTGATTTGGCTTGCCCAGCGGACGGTAACATTGTACCCAATGAATTTGAAATCTGTCAAAGTAAAAATACTTGGAAATCAAAATAGAAAAAATGAGCAAATTGAAAATAAGAATAGTAACGTCATAGTAAGTGCGCTTTAAATAATAAAAAAATATTAAATTAAAAATAGAGATGATTACGCTTTGGTGCGTTTATCGTCTGCTTCATGAAATAATTTTCCGTCATTTAATTTGTATCCTCTTACTTTTTTATATAAAGACATGTATTCATACTTATGATTTTCATTAGAAAAATATGCGAAAAGTATGGTTAACGATTACTTGCAATTGTATTGAGTAAGCGATGACGAAGTTGATGGCAGTAGCAGATCGTCCACACAATAGGTCATATTAAACACTCTCCTTACACCACCTAAAATAGGCAGCAAACTTTCGCACTATTGATAAAGCGTCAATGTGTGATGAACCCTTTTTTTTCTGCAGGTACTTGATAACAGCACGATGCCCACTTTCAAGAGAAATCATTGAAAAGTTAGAAGTCAGTTTAGCTCAAGCATCACTCTTTCATAAGCAGACTATTAACGTTTCAATCGACCTTCGTACAGGGAATACATAGAGGAAATCGCTGTAGGCATAACAGCACTAAAGCCAATGCTATGACTGAATTCATAGATGATGCCAACATACAGTAACCTCGCAGGAATCTGAAGCTAGCTTAGTGTAGCAACAATGTCAGCAGGAAGACCCGAGGGGTATAATGTTTTTTTTTTTTTGTCTTTTTTCTGCAGGTACTATATAACATCATAATACCAAATTTTGTTAATTTCCAAAAGGATACGTAAGTATTTACTTTAGCAGTCTACTTTGAACAGCAAGGTTACAGCAAGAATCAATGTTGTTATTAATAGGAAGAGTTAAATATTAATACATGTTTGATTTCAGAACTATAATCATAATTTTCAGCTCACCCACGTAGATTATTAATTAATGTTACTCTGCACTGTTCTGGAAGCAGACTTTTTCTTTGGTAAGACTTCTCATCTATAGGCCGTTTGTTATTAATTTCGCTCTTTAAGCAAATAATAAATACGAGGATACCAAGTGAAATACGTGTACTAATTACAAATAAAGTTCATAGTGACAATGAATATATTTCTGAGATGAGATATTTACATTATTCAGACTATTGTCCTGATCTCTGTCGCCATATTTAATACAACGTTTCGGCCGTTGTATGCTCCGTCCTTCTTCAGGTGGTTGTAATATCGAACTGAACCCTTTATTTCACTCAAGGACACATGGCACAGTGAATAAAGGCGTTAGTTAGATCCAGTGACAGTACCCAAAGAGTGTGAGTTCAATACCCGGTTAAGGCAGTGGAGAACTTTTAGAGGGAAAATTAACAGGAAATAACTGATAACTGACATCCATTAAACAAGGCACATGGAACTAGAACAGTCTACCCCAGTGAGCGAAATAAAGCGTTCAGTTAGACATTCCAACCACCTGAAGAAGGGCGGAGCATACAACGACCGAAACGTTGTTATAACTATGGCGAAAAAGATGAGGACAATAATCCGAATAATGTAACTAGTGACAACGATGTATAATAATCATTGTATACCTAAGTGGTCTTTGCAAAAAGAAGACTGAACTATTCCTCACCTCGTTAGCTACCCCCCCATGTGCTTGTGGGTGAGATGTCTTTTATCAGAAAATCTGTTTTTGCTTCTCCTGCAGACTTTTCCTGGTTTCTACTGATAACCAGCGTTATCTTTAGACAATGAAAGTTTTAGAAAAAGAGTCGTTCGGGGAAACCAAAGGAAAGACGTAGAAAGATATAAAAATGAAGAAAAAACTCGAAGATGTTAAGACTTTCTTTCTGAAGCTGATAACCAGAAAAGATGGCTCTAAAGATGTTACCTAGAAATCCATGCACGCTCGGGGACATAAACGAATACAAAGATGTGTGTGATCCTGTTAGGATTTGCATGATTAGATATGGTTTTAACGTAAAATCTGATGGCCACAAAACATTTTCTATGCTAGAAACACATCTACTGATCTTTAAAGATTTTTTGTCCTTTTACTTTCTTTAGAAACAATATTTATTTTTAAAAATATGTCCTGTACATTCATGATATATGCGATCTTGTTTCTTTAAAAAAATGCTTGTCTTTTCTTAGCGATAAAATAATACGTTGAATTCCTTCTTATATACCAAATCTTTTAATGTGTGGAAGTTCAAGGCTCTCCATAAATTAATGTCTAATTTTATTAGTAGTATTTTTACCTTTTTCCATTAATCTTTTCCATTGTTCTACCTTCTTTTTCGACAAACTCAGTAAATTAATTACTCACTGTTTTTTCTGTTTCCCTTTCTTTCAATATGTGAGTGTGAAATTCTGCAAGTTACCATTCCTCATTAAGTGTTCCAGAAAGTTCAATAATCTTTTTAACATTGTTTTTTCTAAAATAGAGTAAATAATTGAAGTTCAATGATAAAGAAAAAAAAGCCACACAGCTTGTTATAAATATTTCGGAAATATTTTCTATGTCTTCAATAAGAAAAAAAAGAAAGAACCAGGTTGTAGCAGAGTCTGTTTTTGGATTTCCGCATCATTTGAAGAGTAAGAATGTTGTGGAATCCCGGTTGAAATCCGGTACCAATAAATAACAAACGCCAAGAATGAATATATGAAAACAATGCATTAACGTAATAATACAAAAATAGTAAAGCAGGTTAGCAGTTCGATGAATACGGATTAGTAGCCAAATATATATACAGTCTTTGGTATTGAAGTATCGCTGTATGACTTCTTACTGAGTCTATGTGCTCGCTCATTGTGACTCCTACAACGCTGTTACCTCACCCCTCCGGTTACCTACAACCTTTTACTCGGTCACTCTGGACGCGACTCTTCGGTCTTCCTCTCTCGTAGCCGTAGTATATGTATATACTGGGTGAGTCCATTTGTGTAAAAAGGGGAGAACCCCTCAACAAAGCACGTCACGATAAATTGACATTTCCTGGAAACAAACAGTTACATACGTCAAAATCATTTAATGAAAATATTTTACTTGGTAGCAAATAGGCTGAGGAAGAGAAATGCTAACTATGGCTTTACCCTATCCATCACTGACAAATAGTGGGCAAAATGTGAAAGTTTGACAAAAGAATTGTGATGCCATTCCCTTTACTTCATTCATTTATTATTGAACATTATTTTAAATGGTAACCATTCTTTGAATTTTAGATTAGATTACATTTGAAATTATTAGTACAACTGTTTACATTCAGACTCATACTACACATGTTTTCCATGACCCAGATTTCCCTCTTCAATTTTAACTCTGTTTATTCTCCATAGGAGAAAACTAAATTCAACATACAATAGGTTGCGCTGAAGTTAGTTTCGCTCAACACATCAAATTGCTACAAAAACAAAACAACAACCTGAAAACTATAATGATCTTCGTCAAATTAAGATTTTCATATGGATAAAATGTATGTCGCCAAATGCGTTCAGAAATATATAAACTATCAGCTCTGTTCTGAGGACAATGGCTAAGAAATACTTTCAGAAATACTTTTGTTAAAAATTGTGGAGTGGCGATAAACAATCACTAACAAAAAATTGGACCAG
>CAHIKZ030005121.1:4295000-4307500 GCA_903632075.3 Acanthosepion pharaonis
ACAATTCCGGAAAATCCTTGTTGAAAACACAACTATACTTAAACATGAAAACAATAAACAAAAACTAAAAATTCTTCAACCTATATTTAGAAAACAGTTGAAATTACCTGAACAAAATAAACTATGATACCTCCACAAATATACCTAAATGCCTATAATTGAAAACAGAAACCATTGGTGTATATAAATAACTTCCCATACTTACCACATCTCGTTTTCATTCTCGCGTGGTCATCAATGATAATGTTATCAAGCTTATCAGGCGATATGAAAGCGATTTGCTTAAAATAATAGACAACCTTGTCTATATTATATAATGAAATCTGCATCAATATAAATCATATATATATATATATATATATATATATATATATAATGTTAATTATTAATCCGTATGGATAATTCTAGGGAGAATATAAATTCCGAGAGCTCAATGTCCTAAACAGAGTAAGTAATAATTTATTAACAAATCGGAAACTTCAGAAAGCCATGGTAATATTTTATATTTCGCAAGACCGATAAAATTTCATTTCACTTACACCTTGCAGTTTCAAAACAACGAGTGGATTCAATATATGTATATTTGTGTGTTTGTGAGGGTCTCTGTGTAAGATTTTTATCAATAAATCATTATTAGCCTGAAAAAGTCCGCCGGAAAAATGAAACAAAATTATGAAGTGTATTATTTTCTGATTTTTCCATTTAGTTATCGATTATTAATCTAGTCATTTATGTTATATCTCCTAAACGGTTTTCTGCATTTCGTTATGTCAATTGCATTTGTCATAATTAAATGTAATTTCATGCATTTTTAGAGGAAGATATTTTCTATAATCTACTTAAATTACAGGTTTATTACACAGAATGAAAATAAATTAAAGACTAGCAATATTCCCCAAAGATATAATATGTGGAATATTTTTCATTGCAAATCCAATGTTCGCTAGCGGTATAATTTTGTCTCTAATCGCTTGAATTACTATAGACATGTTTGAAATTATCAAATTCTTTGGCACCATTTTCTTACTTTTCTTCATCTGATTCTCTGAATTTTGCCTGAAAATGTTCGCATTTGCTAGATTCCACTTCAAATATGTATTCAACTATGATCGCTTCAACAGAAACACAGAATTGAGTTTGTTTTATGTCACGCAAATGTTTCATGTCAAATTCAATAAATAAATGGTTTTATAAAGAAATCAGTAATTTCCAAGGAATTAATGATCTTTTTACTCTGACGTTATTTATTCATCCGCTGTCCGCCGTTTTCGGCGAAGACACGAGAATAAAATTCATCAACGTTTGAATCGGCTGACGGCTATATCTGCGGGACGAAGCATGCTGATAATTGGCCAGCCTCATTGCTTCTATTGTTACGACTCCAGTATGAAGAGTTCGGCGCCACGCTGGGTCGTCGGCTCCCAGCTGTTCCCAGTTATTTACGTCGAACTAAATCGACATCTGGTCCCTCTTGTTGCAATCTTTATAGCGAAGTCTTTGACCGCCTTGCTGTCGCTTTCAGCATTTTAGTTCGCCATACAGAGCGATTTTCGACAATCGAAACTCGTCCAATATAAAATTATAAAAAATATTTATTATAATATTTATTAATCGGAAGAATTACAAGACAAAATAATATAATGGCTTAAAAATGTTTTGTTTACGTTTGGTTCTTAGCAGATATTGATATTGAAAATTCACTACAAAAGAAATAGGTCTTTTTTTAGTCGGATAATAGAGTTTGTTTCGTTGTAGTTGCACTTCACTTATCGTAATATTAAAACATTTGGCTTAAAACCTGCCCCTCCTTATCGTTCTATTGAGAGAAGTGGAGGTTTATTCCTTGTTTCTTGTTTAGGATTGGGTTTCCGGTTCTTTCTCAACTCTTCTCAATCTCTTTCACTCTCAGTAACCACTTCCTTGTGGTGTGAAAGAAAATCAAACCAAAAAATACACAGCGGTTCAATTCCTGCAGGCAGATTTTCTTTATTAAGACCTTTGATCGCTTCACAGGTAGTTATTAATTTGACGGATTTAGAATCAAGGTTTCCTAATCAAACATATGTACCTACTAAACATAAAGTTTACAGTAATGAGAGAAAGATCAATCTATATCTTTGTATAGTAATGTTGTCGATGTCAGACGAAAATTCAGAGTTCGAATAAATAATGAAAGATGCCCTCCAGAAACTCAGTAAAGAATTCAGACAGAAAAATATCTTTAAAAACCGAAAAGAATGTTGAATTGGTACGAAATATCGAATTGAATGCAGTGAAGGTGAAACCATCTCCTCGCAGATAATAATAAAAATATAAAAAAAAATGGAATCAACAGACATTTGGTTCTCTCAAAGAATGCAATGAATACCATGGATTGGACATATGACCAACGGGAAGGAAAATTGAAAAGAACAGGGATATTTATAGATGCGACCAAAATGAAACCGCCACATTAACAACAGGCACAGAATATATAGAGAAGACGAATTGCCAGAAACAAAGCAAACAAAGGAAACACCTCCTTGAGAAATGAAGAAATCAGCATTGAACTGCTATGCAATATACACTCTCCTATACGACAGCGAACGCTAGAAGATTTCGCAAATGTAAAAGAAAACTAGAATCCGCAGAAATGTCGTTCTATTGACGAATGCTGAGAATCCCATTAACAGAATATCTGAGCCATGAGAGGTTTTAAGAAAAACAGGAAGCAAACGGAAATTCATACAGAGATATTTGAAAGGCTGGGATGCACGATTAGAAACGGGGACATATAGAAATTAACTTTCAAAAATCATATTGAAGACAAAAAAGCAAGAGAAAAAAGATGATTAAACTGCTTAACGGATTTGTGTTAATGCATGCCACAACAAGGACCAAGTGGGATCGTAAAGTTGCAAAAAGTATATAGAATAAAAAAAAAAAAAAAATACATAAGGCTGTGGAAGGCGATGATCCTCTACGTGTTGAGAGATCTTGGAATAGAGAAAAACAAAGAAAGAATTTTTTTCTGCCGGTTTGATTATAATAAAGTGTTTCGAAAGATTGAAATCTTAAAAAGTTTGTAAATAAAATTCTTAAAACGCAAAGAAAACTTTTTAAAAATATAATAAATTAAATAATTGGTAGCTGATAAAGAGTTTAATGGAGTTTCATCAGTGAAATATTTAATGGCTTTGAGACTTAATTAAAAAAAAATCGCCATCGTGGGCTTTATTTGAAAGTCATTTAGTATAGGAGAAAAGGATATTGAACAGCAACTAGGTTGAGCCACATATAGTTTTACCCAACACCCTAAATTGATATATAATCGAAACATTAACCAAAAACCTCGAGACATTTTTTTCATATCGGGACTTTTATATGGATACTAGAAATGGCGCCAAACCCGTTCAGAAAGATCTAGTCTATCAGCTGGATGCAACCAATTTTTAAGGCCAGTGGTTAAAAAAGACTTTAGACAAGTGAAGCCTGGTGGGGTCTGGACAAAAACAATTCCTCTTTGAACATTGTGAACTGGTGTTACAGAACCATATAGAACGGTACAAAATCGCAGAGACAACATCACTTGTAGACTACCAACTGTAGCAACAGCTAAAATTGATAGCACATATAACTCGAATAGGAAATAATGACATAATAAAAAATGGTGATTGTGCACACTACATCAAAATAAAGTTTAGCAGAGCGACGCCAATCAATTGTCAAAAGAGTAACAACAACTACCGGACCTATTAAACCCATTTTCCTGAAAAAATATTTTAAGGGAAAGACTTTATCAATTTCAACCGAAAGTAATATTAGCTTTTGGGTCAATGAATGCTAAATGTTTCCTTATAGGGAAACGACTAATATTGCTATTCTCATTGTATAAAGGAAATCTTTGTGGGTGTGATCCATTTCATCCAACAGTTTCTTCCTCAACAAATTTATATCAGAAAGTATTTTAAAAAGTATATCGACTCGTCAGAGACACTGTCTAAGAAAAGTAGAAAAGTAGCATTATTTTAATGTCACCTATAGAGCAGAAGCACAATGAAGTAATGAATAGCTGTTTGGATTGAGGAATCGGAGTGCCGAGTTCGAATTCAGTTGAATCCATTACATTCATTTACGTGCTAATAACCTTGGGAATGAATCCTCCTCTTCTACAGCTATGGGTAAATAGCGGCTTCTATAGCCTTGGATGGTAACTGCTCTACCGCAGAAAGAAATGGCAACCTACTGCGGGAAAAAATTTGCCTCGTCAGTGATGTATCGAAAGATACATGAATGCCGCTGCGTGTATCATGTATGGCACATGACTGAACACAGCAGAAGAGAATTCGCTATCAACTTGTTATTTCCTTGATATGTGCAACAACTGTGTTTCCAAAACTATCTGCCGCCCTCATGATCCCATGTGATATCCCAAAATGACACCGTCACATTTCTTCCTTAACTTTGATATTTTTGGTAAAGGATATTAGAATAATACAGAACCTATAATGAGAGAAAAGCGCCTGTAAACGGATACAAATTAAATGCAGTAAATATATAAATATGCCTAAGGCAAGTATGTGCCTTCTCGCCAGACCTAATCTATACCGTGAAGCCAATGTGAGAGAATTAGCTAGACAGGATTCATTACTGGCGGTCATAATCCCCTTGCGTTCCTGAACATTTTTAAGACTTATGCCTGAGCTCCTGAGTCAAAATTCGCAAATAATTGGTATGTAATGTTTCTCGGTACATACAAAAATAGTTACAAGTATTTACCCGCCGTTCAATCGATCACTGGGCTTTAAGTCACTTGTCTCTACTAGTGTTCAACCGGTGGCAGGACATTACGTCATTTTTTCTCTATTAAAGGTAAAGCGTTGCTCAGGGCTCAAAGGGTTAAGAACATAAATTATGCAGATGACACGGTGTTGCCAACAGATGCAGAAAAGAATATGTAAACACCCCTACCTCGTACAGGAGGTAGTGAAGAAAAACAAGAAAGAACTTAACATCAATTACTGGAAAACTGAATACATCGTTCAGTATCTGTCTACATTTCTGAAATAATGTATTCTGTACACTATTTACATTATTCGGACTATTGTCCTCACATTTGTTGCCATATTTATCACAATGTTTCGGCCGTTGTACGCTCCGGCCTTCTTCAGGTGGTTGGAATGTCGAACTGAACCCTTTATTTTGCTCGCTGGTGTAGACTGTTCTAGTTCCACGTGCCATGTGTAATGGATGTCAGTTATCAGTTATCTCCTGCTTAATTCACCTCTCAAAGTTTTCCACTGCCTTACCCATGTATTGAAATCACAACTCTTTGGGTCCTGTCAATGGAATTGCAATACGAGCTCTGGTAAAAAAAATGCAATGATAACATTAAAAATTGCAATATGAGCACTGGGAAAAAATGATGCTGAAGACATTAAGTTTATAAGTCCCAGAAATTCATACACAGATGCCCTTAAGGACACAGGACACAGTGGATAAACGCATTGGTTAGATCCAGTAACAGGAGCGAAAGTGTTGTGAGTTCAATATTTCTTAGTGGAGAACTTGGAGAGGTGAATTAACAGATAACTGATAATTGACATATACCAAATGAAAATACCATTTAGACATGGCACGTGGAACTAGAACACTCTACCCCAGCGAGCGAAATAAAGAGTTCAGTTCGACATTCCAGCCACGTGAAGAAGGCCGGATATGGCTACAGAGATGAGGACAATAGTCCGAATAATGTAAATAGTGTAAAAGTATGGTTGTTAGCAAAAGGAACAGTCAAACGTGTAAATTTCAAATTGAAGATACCAAAATTGAACAACAATTTAAATATGATTGGAAGTGTTTTACGGGGTAAGGGGAGACAAAGATGTAACACTTAAATCCAAAGATATATTCTGGAGGCGAAAGATGATTTTCAAAAGCCAAGCAAACTATAAAGAAACGGGAAGATTTTGTTCGAAACAAAGAAAAATGTTGAACCGTTACGCGCTCCACCTATATGGCAGTTAATGCTGGGCTACCCGCCTCACATTTTAAGAAGCGACTTGTCTTGATAATACCACGTGAACAATGACAAAGTTCTAGAGATAATGGAAACAAAACGGAAACGATACATAATATCAGAAAGCGACAGTTGAAATTTCTAAGGCACATAGAGAGGTAAGGGGACTTAGAAAATTTGACACTCACAGGATATAGTGAATGCATAAGGGAGATAGAGAGATAATGCATAACCTACCTAATGAGCTTGTGCAGGTTAACTGTCAGTTTTCTCTCGTCTCTCTTGCATTCATTATTTCCTGATCGTATCCCTTTTACTTCAAGCAATCTTTCCTCATATGTAACCGAAATTTAAACTGCTTCTATCGAAATTTATCTGTCATTTTCATTTCCATTTTTGGCTTAAGGCCATATCCCATTGAGGCATCGGTTCCTATACGATTACCGAAGAGAGCCGAGTTTCAGTTCCGGATTCGTTCGGGTTTTTTTATATTCACTTACGCAGAAATACGATTGAGAAATATGCTAATCCACCTCTTCCTGCAATCTACTGGTTAATTTTTAAAACTCGTATCATTAAATAATTATTATCTTCTCCCCTCCCCACTCAAAAAAATTTACAGTCTAAACATATTTTGACTTTAAATAAAACGCAAAGAGTTGATAGGCCGTAGAATATTTCTATTTCCATTTTCCATAGGTCAGATGCACCTGCAATGATATTCGCAGCAACTTACTCTAGAAGCAGACATTGTTACGTTTTCATCTGCGCAGAAGTCGACAATATTCGCTGGTATATCGGAGGATTGTTATCACATAGCATTTTTTAGTTATTCCACCGCAAGAAAAGCAATAAATCCATTAGCAATAGCTTACTCAATGTTAGAAAACAGAAGAAAAACACTATTAAAGAAAAGAGAAAAATAAAAGAATTAAGAAGACAGAAGTTAAAACTGAATTTATTTTTTTTTTTATCAAACTTGACTGGAAAGTATGAAGGTGGAAAAGGTCTTCCACAGATGAGATTTGCGAGAGAAGAAACTGTTAGCATAGAACTTACGGTTACATTTATCTATTTCAACTTTAGAATGATGGGCCCTTTCGCCAATCTTGTACTGCGCTTAAATTCATAAGGTCTTTCTACCATAGAGGAAAGTCCATCGGAACAATTTAGTCAGTTATGTGCCATGCGTGATACACGCTTAAGCGATCATGTATTTCTCGATACATGACTGACGAGGCAGATTTCTTTTCCTGCAGTAGGTCGCCATTTCTTTCTGCGGTAGACCAGTTGCCATCCAAGGCAACAGAAGCCGGTCTGCCCTGCTATTTACTCATAACTGGGAGGAGAAGAAGACGATGAATACTATTCCCTAGGGTATTAGCATGGAGGTGAATGTAATGGATTCAACTGGAATTCGAAACTACCCGATTCCTGAATCCGACCCATTATCCATTACTCCACTCTGCAGTATTTGTAGAAAGGATACGAAGAAGCTATGTTACGGCGGTGGAAGAGTGACCGAAGCCGTGATACCAAGTCAAGACTAATAATATTGCAGATTTTGTTTTGGATCTTATCCTGAAACTCTCTATAAAACTTTGTTTAAAAATAATTTCTTGGTTTCTAACGATTTTTTCCGATTTGTTTAATAATGGACATTGATTTCGGAATGGATACTTTGTTGTTCCAAGACACGTTCGGATTTATGTGCAATAATTTCGATCGTTAATACTTATATGTGTCCACACATCCTCAGTTCTCTCATAAACTGTAACTGTCCTGTTGCTAACGATTCCGTTTCTCTGTCCCTAAAATATGTGGATGCGCCGATAGCTTAGTAAGTGTGTGTGTGTGTGTGTGTGTGTGTACCCAGCGTGGGGCACTTTTGGAAAGTGCTTGATAATCATACTAAGCCACGTGAGTATAATTAGGTAAATGGTATCCCAGTGGTCCCTTGATAGGTGTGCTAGCACGAAGTGACAAGTCATCGTGACTGAGGGTTTGAGCGTGCTGGCCTTGTTCTGATTGATGATGAAACTAGATAACACTCTCTTTCCTAGAAATTTTAACTAAGCTCTGCTCAGCATATCTGCAGTAGAAACCATAGTTGGGCTCTGTGAGTGTTGAATAAACGCAAATATACCTGAGCAATATCTGCAATAGAGATTGACTAGCCGCCTTAGTAGATGTCTCTCTCTCTCTCTCTCTCTCTCTCTCTCTCTCTCTCTCTATGTATATATATATATATATATATATATATATATATATAGAGAGAGAGAGAGAAAGAAAGAAAGATAGATAGATAGATAGATAGATAGATAGATAGATAGATAGATAGATAGAGAAGTCGGGAGGGGAAAGTCATTGAAAGTCAATAGTTTTTCATTTCAAACGCAATCGTCAGTCCATGACGAAAAAGACCTTTATATTTACATACGTTCTACTCCAGGTATTAACCACCTTTTCATATATATATATATATATATATATATATATATATATATATATATATAAAGCATAAAACTATATTTTATTATATACCATATTTTCCGGCTTACAAGACACTACCTTTCCTAAAAAAATACCCTGAAAAAGAGGTGTGCGTCTTCCAAGACGAATGTAAATGTCAACATCCAGGCTCGAGTAAACTTAAACATTCACCTCATTGACTTGACTGACAGGAACGTGGATTTGTATGTTGAATCATTACACTATAATGTTAGCTATCTATCTAATCCAGCCTTTTATACAATGTAAGCTTAGTACTTAGCTGATACAAGTATTTCCAAGACTATATTCCTTCCTAGATCGAGCCTCAAGCTTAAACATGCACTGTTTGCTAGCAGCGGCAGGATACTTTCTGCTCTTGATGGTTTAGTTTTGCTCCCACTCTTATGTCATGAAATCATCAGTTACCACCAGGCTGTCTCACATATAAGAAGCTTTTATTGTCCTGGAAATTTTATATTTTTACATACATATTTTTAATTTTTTAATTCATCTTTATTAAAATCACACCACTCTTGGACAATGCAAGATGTATAGTATATTTCCTAACCGCCAACTAGTATGTCATTGCCATAAAAACAAAATCGGAATAGTGATTAATGTAAACAAAACGTGGCGCCAGTAAGTGAAGGAAGTATGGTGAATGTGTTGTTGTATGAGAATAACATTTTTTTCTTAGAAATTTCTTTCCAATGTTAGGTTGCGTCTTGCAATCTGTAGCGTTTTGTAAGCCGGTAAACACGGTATATATTTCTCCAGTAAATAATTAGTTTCTTCATCAAGATATACGTTACTATATTGTTTAACAGTGTTTCAGTTTTTTTTTTTTTGAAACAGCCAAAAGCCGAATATCATCTGCATATTTTATATTGTTAAAATTGAAGCCAAGTCTTATGACGGATAACACGATGCAAAAAAGACGACGTTTTCATCTATTTGTAATGAAAAATTTGATAATGATTTGCCAACCTATTTTAAAATTCAGTTGATAAATATTTGCTACAAGCAATCGTATCATAACAACTTTGACATGATGTATTTTACCGATTTTGAAGCAGCTGTTATTTATATGTACGTTAGACAGAGCATTTTACAAAATGTCTCGCCTATTGTATCTGCTTTTCAAATTCACACAGAGCGATGACTTTCTCGGTAAAAAAAAAAAAATTCTGAGCGTTTCTTTCTTTCGCTTTTTTGGAATATAGAAGGAATTTATTTAAACTTTCACCAAGTTCCTAACGCCTACGTTAAAATATTCCTGATGGTTCTAGTAAGTCTTTACAGCGCATCTAACTAAATAACTTCGCTATAATATTTATGGAATATTTGAATCTACGAAAACGCGTATTAAGAAAAAATGCCTGCAAGTTTAATTGTAAAGTTGCAAATACTTTGAATTGTAATTATTTATTAAACGGATAGTTCAGGAAAATACTAGATCGGCCATTTATAATCTAAACTCATTATTCTCAGTTGCAAAAAAATAGGAAAATGAATTTTATAACTTCTCTCAATATACTTAAGTGATGCAAAATATTATTGTACTAGTGCGGAATATTTGGGAAATAGCAACGTTGCAGAAGCTTCTCCAAAACATCACCTATTCCTGAAAGAAATTGCAAACTGTCTGCTCCATGGCAAGTATGTTCCATTTTAATGCTTAACTGTCCAAGAAATTAAACGTCCTATTATATACGTACGTTCTATATAATACTAGCAGTAGAGCCCGGCGTTGCCTGCGGATGTAACAGTAAGAGACAGATCAAGTATCGATCATCATAAAGACTGAAAAGGATTATTGTTTAAGGTTGACGGACGCGCATGTCTTAATTATGTTTTTTTCTTTACGAATTGGTCAAACCCAAACTCAAACAAAAACATTGTTTTCAATCGTTATGAATCTACCGATTGAATAGAATTTTATTATAAACAATTGTCTTTTAAATGGAATTTTTAAAGCATTCTGAATGTAAAAATAAAGAAAAAAGTGTGCACGACAATAAGAAACACTACCTGCCAAAAAAGTGAAGTTTTATTGAAATCCGTTGAAAAATGTAGGAAATCCGATCCCATATATAAACAAACACAGACACACACACACACACACACACACACACACACACACACACACACACACACAACCTGGCTTTTATAAGTATAACTCGATATGAGTTGTCCCCCATTCATTCTCGCGACAGCGATGTCTCTTAATCGTGTTTTCAAATTGATTTCGTGCAAAAACAATTGTGTTTTTCCAATTTTTGGCGCTGTCAGAACCACCGCAAGATAATTTTGCGTAGTCCTGTGAAGTTTTGTTGAAATCGGTTGAAAAATGTAGGAAATACGATCCAATATATAAACCTACAGACACGCACACACACAGCCTGGGTTTTATAATAAGTATGATTATATTATAGTATATATTATATACTAGGTACCTCCAGTCAATTTTTCGATACCTAAGGTTTAAAATGAATATTTTAAAATGAAAAAGCATTCTTAAAGATTTTATTTTAGCTTCAATTGAATTGTTGATTTACTTTATCTAAAAAGTCCTGTTTTTAACTAGTAAAAAAAATCCAACAATTAAGAATTTAATTTCTCGAAATTTCATGAAAATATGTAGAGGAGTGGAAATATATAAAAATAATATTTTTTGCAAAAATATTTCTTAAACGAAATTTTCAATGTGCTAGAAAGAAGTAAAAAATTTCAAAAATAAATAAAAAAAAATACTTTGTTCTTTCTTGTTAATAATAGCATAAATATTTTGATAAGAAAACTTTGTTTTCGTTGAGTTATGGGCCTTTTTTCATCATTCTATGCTGATTTTTTACGCGACCTAGTGGAGGTACCTACTATATACTATTATATACGTACTACGTACGTATTATTATTATGCCAGCAAATTCACAAATGAAGCTTTATATGGGAATAAAGAAATTGAAAGTATGTTTAATTTAACTATATCTACTTTAACTAGATATATTTTAAATGTATGTATCAGGTCATCCCATAAGTTTTTTCCGAATTTTATCTATTTGTTAAAATGAACGAAATTTAAAGAGTATTTTATAATATCTAATGGGGCTGAACATTATTTTTATGTTTAGATGCATTTAAATTGTTCAAATCTTATTTCAGAGAACAATAAAATTAAATTTTATTTGATTAAAACCCTGCTAACATGGAAGTACCTAAGAATCATTTGCGGCACATAATGCTTTATGAGTTCAAGAAAGGAAACTCAGCAGCCGAAGCGGCTAGAAACATTCACTCAGTTTATGGAGAGGAATGTGTGAATGAAAGAACTTGCAGAAGATGGTTTGCAAAATTCAGAGGTGGAGATTTCACCCTTGAAGATGGAGATCGAACCGGACGTCCAGTTGAGTTTTATGAAAAGCTTCTTGAAGCAGCCCTTGAAGAAAATCCTGCTTTATCAGTTGAGGAATTGGCGGTGGTTCTCAGTTCAAACCATACACCTGTTCATCGCCATCTTCAACAATTTGGAAAAGTTTCTAAACTTGGAAAATGGGTGCCTCATGAATTGTTTGAAAACAACCTCAAATCCTGAGTTAACATCTGTTCTTCTCTACATTCTTGCCAACTTGTTTCACCTTTTTTGGATAGACTTGTGACTGGCGACGAAAATGGATCTTTTATCGAAATGTTAAACGTCGTAGACAGTGGCTTGGTAAAGGGGCATGACCCCAGCCACAGCCGAGAAGGAAACTTCATGGGTAAATGTTCTTCTTTCAATCTGGTGTGATTGCCAAGGAATAAACCACTTTGAATTCTTACCACCTAATGCAACAATTAATGCTCAAATATACTGTCAGGCTTTGAGGAAAAAAGACCTTCTCTAGTGAATCGAAAAGAGTTGATGTTTCATCAGGCAATGCGCGACCCCATAAAAAAGATTACTAAATATAAAATGGATTACTTTTTCAATGTACTTTCTTTGAGTTTTTCCAATCGACTGTTTCATAGA
>CAHIKZ030005121.1:4310000-4390000 GCA_903632075.3 Acanthosepion pharaonis
AGATTACCTCCAGTCTTTGGTGGAAAGAATGCAGTGAAACTGTGAAGCAGTGATAGCGGCAAAAGTAGGTCATTTTGATGAATCAAAAGTTTAAGAATTATTCTGTGATATTTCTTTTTCTTTAATTTGTATTTTCTCTGGCCCAGGAAGACTTTTATTTATGTATGTATGTATGTATGTATGTATGTATGTATGTATGTATGTATGTGTGTGTGTATGTAGCGGAATATACCAGTATAAATACGGATCTACAAATTCCAATAATTTTTATTTATTTGACTATTATTTTTCTTTCAAATTGAGAGAAATGAATTCCAAAGATTCTTTGCAAACAACTTCACACAAACTATTTTATGTATCTTTTTTTTACAGTGCAATTGAATGAAATGCTTTAGTATCGGACAAACAGATAATATATATGCAGATCAATGTGACACAGTCTTATATTGTTTTTACTGGTTGTTAAATGCAAACAGTTTTCTTTTGGAGGAATTAGCATTTACGAGCTATTTCCTGATCAAGTTGACCCTAGGTTGGAAGCCGTTTTGCAAGAGCAGTGCCAGGGTTAACTTTGTTCTTTCTGGTAGATTTGCTATTGAAACAGGAGTAAATGGTTGTGACACCAACACAAATGCCTACTTTGGAATTGAGGACATAAGGAAGGTCATTGATGAAGATCAGAAACAGTGTAAGATCGAGGATTGAGCCTTGGGAACACCCACGTTCGTGTGAAAGGATCTGGAGACGAGCCAGTTGAAAACGACATTCATTTCACGATTTCATAGGAACAATTAGATTAAATCAATCATCCAATAATACCTTATCACTAGACGTTACGTAGAAAGCCAGAATGCCACATCCTGTCAAATACTTTCGAGATATCGACAGCCAAAGTGTGAGCTTCACTTATATTATCAAGAGCTTGATATACAGAATCAATAATAGCCTTTAGTACACAAGCAGTAGACCTGGAAGCAAACGGAAACAATATTATCTGTAACATAGATTATTGCCTCGAAGACGTTGTCGAAAATTGGTAGGATACTAACATGAAGATGATTCGAGGAATCAGAAGGTTCTCCAGAGTTCTTAAAAATAGAGGAGGGCTTACAACAGGCTAGAAACCAGGAAGTAGCAAAGCAGTAGTTGTAGAGACGGTAGAGAATTGTATCCATCTCGAAGGCACATTTCTTTAGAACGAAAGCTGGTATCCAGACATTTCGGCTTGCCTTATGGAAGTCTAATTTAGAAATGAGGTCAGACACAAGTGACTGTGTTATGCGCATGTCACTCAGTAGAATCTCTGTCCTACTGAGGAAATAGACTGCAGTTGAGCCGCAAAAATATCATTTTAAAGTATTTTACTGTTTCCTGACACATAGAATACAACGCGTCTCGTATGACGTCGCTGGTTGGTTAGTATATGTGAATACAAAAAAATCAAATAAGTGGAGCCGTGTTTGAATTAATTTCTGTGAGACGGTCAACGTACAAGAAATGAGTTCTCAGTGACAGTACTTAAATTTCTTAGCATTTTCTATAATTAGGAAACTGGGCTCCACACACACACACACACACACACAGAGAAAATATATATATATATATATATATATATATATATATATATATATATATATATATATATATATATACATGAATTATTCACACAAAAACTAATGCAAAGGTTAATGATTTAAATGGCGAGACATCCATCATCGCAAACAATTCAAATAATATACAAAAAACCTCCGTATCCGTTATGAATGAAATGATCCTTGTTTATATAAATTTCTGCCGTATTAGTTCTTATTTTTACTACAAGCTTTCGTCTGTTCCTACAGACATCTTCAGGTATAGAATAGATTTTGTTCTTGTTTTTCTCTTAGTAATAAGAGGACAACGAAAATATATGTATTGTTGTAACCGAAAAATGCTATTGAAAATGAGTTACTGTTTTTGGAGCGCGCTAAAGCAACGCTGAGTTTGATTTTAAATTTTTTAAAGGTCGTGCGTTCATATATGGTGATGAACGAATTTTTTACTGGTAAATTTTTCTGATGATACTACATGGTGTAGTTCCGTGTTGAGTCATGGTGTAGTCTTTTGACTTAAATTGAATTGAGCTCATTTTATTAAGCTATTTCTTGGCAAATATTACATTTGTCAGAAGCCTGATTATATATATATATATATATATATATATATATATATATATGTGTGTGTGTGTGTGTGTGTGTGTGCTTGTATGTGTGTATGTGTGTGGGGGTGTCTGAGGAAGTCTCTCATCGTCGGCAACCAACCACATGCTTTGATTATAGTGGTCATTCTAAATTGGACATCCAACTATTTAAAACATGACATGAGGAAAGACGGTTTTATACCATCCCCAATTTTTTTACCCATAACTAGATGTAACGAACACGTCTGGAATTCGAAATTTCCTTATTCCATGCTTATATATATCACAAAACCCGCATGTCCATATATATATATATATATATATATATATATATATTCAATGATATCTTGTGAAAGATAAGAGACAACGAAAATATAACAGACATCTAGTGTATATTATGTTTAATTTGCTGTCTGTTATATTTTACAATATATGATTGAATATATATATATAGAGAGAGATGTAATTTGGATATATATATATATATATATATATATATATATATATATATATATATATGTGTGTGTGTATGTAGATATCTAAGTGTATGTAAGTATAGATAACTATGCAAGTAGCGATATTCTTAACGTGGACGTAGGCATGGTTTACGCATATATATATATATATATATATTCTTTATAATATATAATATATATAATATATATAATTATATATATATATATATATATATATATATATATATATATATATATATATATATATATATATATATATATATATATATATAAAGAATTATTGTATAATATATATCCTTTGAAACTAAGTAATATATTATATTTTCAGTCCGTCTTTAACAGGTTTCGTCTTTTCTGAATCTCGATTTGTCTCCCCGGGATATTTAACACACCGTCTCGGCGACTTTGGCAATTATTGCGGTGTAAGTCTTTTATATATAGAAATTAATTATCTTGTAATTACTTTTTGTTATAAATATGTTTAATAGACTTCAGGACGAACACCATGAATTATTACAATGAACACACACACTCAAACCCACACAGACACATACACATATATGGGATTACGATGTATAAATTTATATATTAGTTTTCATATACCAAGACAAGTTTTGAAAGAAAAGATGTAAGAGAAATTGAAAAGTTTTTGTGACGGGTTTCATCATAAAATTTGTCATAACTACATCTAAAACCATGCAAAACTTAACCAATAGAAAACAAACAACAAGGCAAAACTTGAAGGATGAATGTACTCTATCACCTGCAAGGGTTGTTAGAAATAATATATTAGAGAAACATCAAGAAGTTTCAATAAAAGTTTATATGAACAAAAGAGACATTTGAAAAAAAAAACGAAAAAAAACGAACACGCAAAATGCATTGGTTGTTCACCATAATGACACTGACTACAATTGTAACAAAAAAAAAGATATTTTAAGTAAATGAGAAAATGATACACTAATGATACACTAAAACAAAAATATTTAAAAAATGTTATAATCGCTAATTCAGACACAGTAAATTGACGTTTCACCATACTTGGTAAATTTTCTATTATCACAGGGTGGAATATTTAATAAAAAAAAAAGATGATGGAAAGAAAAAAGAAAAACGATATGAACGTATTTGGCGAGATTGCAAAAAAATAGAAAAATGTTTTTTTTGGGTTTTTTAGTTTTTTTAATTTCGAAACTCCCAACGTCTCTCGTTCGTGCGCATGTGTATTCACAACCAATGTCAACACACTTTGTCGTAAGTAGTTCTAAAGACATTTTAGCTTGGATCTCAGGTATAAAATAGGAATATACTTTTCAAATTTCATAATAAACACTTCTCTCAAAATTCCGAATTACATAAAATATTTAATAAAAACGCAGCTAAATTATGTTAAATGTGTGTATTGAGCATTTTTTAATACTACTGTTCCCTGGCCTGATCCAACTCTGACCATTAACATCTTTATTATTATTATTATTATTATTATTATTATTATTATTATTATTATTATTTATTATTTAATTTATTTTTATTTATTTTATAATTATTTTATTTATTTAATATTATTATAATATATATATATATATATGTGTGTGTGTCTGTATGTATGTATATATATATATATATATATATATATATGTGTGTGTGTGTGTATGTATGTATTTATAGCTAGGAACCATATCTTAATTCAAGCCTTCTTCATTGAATATACAGATATATTGTGTTTATTTATTTTTATACTGATCCTTCTCCAGTTATCTAATGACATTGTTGATGTGGAGATAAAATTTCTCAAGAAGGCCCTATAGATTCTTTTAAGCCAAGTTCTTTTGATTTTTTCTAAGATCCTCTTCAGGAGTAAATTACAAAAATAAACATCTTGTAACTGCGATAAAATCTGCATTCCTTTGTCATAGAAATTTTAAAAGCACACATAAAAGCTCTTATTTAGTTATTTTAGGATTTTCAAATTTATCTGTAGTAGTTCTGAATTTTGTGTTTGTTACAAAACAAGCATTACTATATAACAGGGCTGGCCTGGAATTTTTTTATATTTCTACAACTTCCCTTTCAATTTTTAAATTTTCACTAGATTTTATCACAGTTACAATATGTTTCCCCTGAAGATTATCTTAGAAAAGTTCGAAAGAACTTGGGTTAAAGAAAACTATGTTGCATTCTGATGAATTTCATGTTAACATTATAAACTGATCTTTTCAAGTGGTCGACAAGAATAAAAAATATTATTTAAAGAATTGCTTCGCTTTTTCAGAACATTTTTGAATCAGTATTTCCTGTGTGAATATGCACAAATATGTGTATATGTGTGTATGTGTGTGTGTGTGTGTGTGTACAACTCAAACATATTGCCCGCATGTTGAAACATACAATCAGTACAAAGAGACAAAATAAAAATTACTTTATATTTTATGTCTCTTTCTAAATGATTAAAGGATTTTTATTTATTTATTCAACAAATTGTTATTACTTTAAATGTCATTTTTATCATCTGCCCATATTTGAGTCGATGTTCCGTTTATTCTTTAAACTCTATTTTGTTCGTTTACCTGCCTAAATCATTAGGAGAAATATTATTAAATAAAAACTACACGTTTCGATAAGATTAATTTTGTGTCCTCCTTTAGAGAAGAAACCGTTGTTATATCTGACATGCTTTTACCATATCGGCTACGAAGATCGTCGCTTGGAAGCAAGATTCGTTTTTTTTCTTTAAAGCGCGCTTTTCCATCGCCCATATCCTCATATGACAATAAATTCTCAGTTTCATATCTGACATATAAACAAAAAAATTTCAGAAAAAATAATGAATTTGTATTTATCAATAAATATGATCAGGAGATCAGTTGAATCCGCTACAACGGTTTCAAACTTTCCGAATCAAAATAAACTTTTGAATCAGAAATCCGAAGTCTTGAATCTTTACATACATATTAAGAAAATCATCTTAAGCACAGATGATGCAGGATAAAAATTAAAAAAAAGTACATTTCAATTAACTCCACACCAATACTTTTATAATAACTTCTTTGTTCTTCTTCTTCTTGTTCTTGTTCTTCTTGTTCTTGTTTTTCTTCTTCTTCTTCTTCTTCTTCTTCTTTTTCTTCTTCTTCTTCGTCTTCTCCTCCTATAATAATAACTTCTTTGTTGTTGTTGTTGTTGTTGTTGTTGTTCTTGTTCTTCTTCTTCTTCTTCTTCTTCTTTTTCTTCTTCGTCTTCTCCTCCTATAATAATAACTTCTTTGTTGTTGTTGTTGTTGTTGTTGTTGTTCTTCTTCTTCTTCTTCTTCTTCTTCTTCTTCTTCTTCACATCCTAATCCTCCCTTTCTGTGAGCGTCAGATTTTCCGGGCTCCCTTTCCTCATTATGTGCTCTAGAAAAAAAACGCTTTTTGTATTTTCTCTAAAGATTCGAACGTTGTTCATATATTCAGTGAATAGCATTCTCAGCCTCCTTCTGTAGAACCATATTTCTGTTATTTCATGTCTCTTCTTAATCTGTGAGGAGTTTGCCCAGCATTCACTGTGATACATTAGAACTGAAATTACGTAACAGTTCAATAGTCATTTCTTTGTTTCTAACGAAATGTTCATGCTTCTTAATAATTTGCTTACTTTTTGGAAGGCATCTTTCTCTATCCCAATGCACCTTCCGATTTCTGTGCTGTACTTTGGGTCTTCTGTTAAAACACTTCCAAAATCTTTAAATTGCTGTATTTGTTTATACTTTAAAATTGCCAATGTATAATTTCAATGTTAAACTGTTCCTTTTTCTGACAACCATATATTAATTGGCAATTAGTCCTTTCTTCTCGTTTTCTTTTAGTTTACTTTCACTGTTACTGTGGCTAAAATAGTTGTTTCAATACGGAATCAAGTACTGTTCCGGCTGATAACATTCCAGTCCTAGTTGAAAATCATTCTCCTCGGAATAGTGGGCTTCTTCAACCAGGGTGTGATCATAAAACAGAGTTCTACCGGAGCTTGCTGAAGAAGTTCGTCTCCTTTATTCACATATCAAACATAACTGAAGCTGTCAGCGGACGTCTGATAATGGATAGTGCCAGAGATGTTAGGAATTGACGCTCATCGGACGCTAGATTGACAATGCCCTTCACCGATATCAAACACGGGCACTGAAAAGACAACCAGTTCCTCCCTGGTTTTGTACGAGACAGGCCCGGGTATTTTCAAGTAACTTAGGATCTCCGAGTTCCCCTAGTTGGCGGCTATTTTCAGGATCACAACATAACTTTTTATTTCCTTTTGAAGCAGTAATTTAAATGCTATCAATACTTGTAGGAAATAAATGAGAATTTAATATTTTGCAGATGTCGTGTAACATTTCATTATGTGATTTCCCCATTCGTGTAGATTTCTCAACTATGTCAAAAATCCTCTTAAACAACATGCAAATAAATAGAGGTATGTCGAAATTTGCCTATTTGGTCGAGGTAATTACTTTCCACATTTACTCCAGAATTATTTTTGTAAAAACCACTTTCGTTTCTAACAATTTATTTCTAAATGTTTTCCACATTTTTTTTTCTTTTTGGTCGTTTCATAATCAGTTTAGGTCTTCCTGAAGATTATTACAGAGAGGTATATCTTCTATAACAACAACTGATAATTGATTTACGACATACTTGATTAGAAATATAAGTGAATACATATATTATAGCAAAAAAACAAACAGAATCAACACGATATATATATATATATATATATATATATATATATATATATATATATATATATATATATATATATATATATATAGAGGGGGTATATGTGTGTGTTAATTCAGTAACCATTATTTCATGTGTTCGCACACAATCTTCAGGCAGCCAATAATATTTACCGATCTTCCCACGAGGTAGAATGTGGCACAAGGCCGAGTTTAATGTGGGGCAAATACGAACCGGTTGGCTCGACTAAAGCTTCCCCGCATAAACGGGGTCCAATCTGTCTAGCTCCCCGGACGAGACAAAAAGCTAAGATCTGAACAGGCGGCCAGTTCCAGCTACTTACCTACCTGATTCTTCAGGTAGCCAGTAGTATTAACCGAGCTCTCCACGAGGTAGGATGTGGCACAAGGCCGAGTTTAAGTGGCTCAAATCCGAACCCGTAAGCTCGGCCATAAATTCCCCGTAGACCCCGCTTAAATGGGGCCGTGTCTGTCTACCTCCCCGGTCGGTGGTCTGCCTTCCGGCATAGCACTGACCGGGTTCCTCTCTGTCAGTTAAGGAGCTGAGCACGCAGCCAGCTCCAGCTGCCTAACTACCTGATCTTCAGGTAGCCAGTAACTTGCAGTAATGAGATGATTACCTTATATAGCACAAGACGAGTACAGCTTGACAAGCAAACCAAACTCGCACAGTGAAGAGAGTAGATCATCCAGCCAAAACAAAACAAAAAAATCAACCTGGAAAGGCTTGTCAGTACAGCAAAAAGGCGCTCAATAACATGAAAAAAATGGACTCATGGTACAGGAGATAAAGCATTAAATTGATTTTCGTTAGAGGCATATTTAGAAAAGAATCACATGGCTTCAACTAGACGCAAACGTGTGCCTTCAACTACAGATAAAATGTATTGTTGATCGTTTTGCTATGAAATGTATTGTTAGTAATTCTAGTATAAAATTGCATTGCATAAATCATTTTGCTGTAAAAATGCTTTGTTGGTAATTTTAATATAAATAAGTATTGTTGGCAATTTTTTTGTAAAAATCTATTTTCATACTTTCATATTTTTGGGTTTTGCTTGAAAGTTTCATATGCATACATGCATGCATGCAGATATATATATATATATATATATATATATATATATATATATATACACACATACATATATATATATATATATATATATATATATATATATATATATATATATATATATATATATATATATAAAATATATATATATATATATATAATTAGAAAAAGAGTCCACGTAGGCTTCATATATTTTATTAAGTAGAATAGATAATTTGTTCTAAACTTCGTATGGTTTATTTAATTTCAGGTAAAAATAAAGACAAAAAATATCCTATATTTTAACAACTTTTTTTATTAAGCTGTTCTTTTCGACTCACGTGAGCCATCTTCAGAGTGGATAAACGGGCATTTAAACAAAGATTTTCAACATCAAAGATGATATTCTGTTATGTTGACACAGAAGAGTGCTCTGTAACGATAACGGTCGCTGAATAGCAGACGTAGGTCGTAAGTTCATGATGCCGTTCTGTGACCTCTTTCTCTCTCTCTCTCGCTCTCTCTCTCCCTCTCTCTCTCTCTCTCTATATATATATATATATATATATATATATATAAAATTTATTGTTAAATCTTTTTTTGTATATGACGTCACTTCTCATTAATATAAATTGTTTCCAGAAAGGTTGATAACGACTCTAGTAGCATCAAACCTACTCACTACTCAGAAAAAGCTAAAAAACAAAAAGAAAAACCGGTTTTGTCCCAGGACTTATCAAGTTTATTTTTTCTGCGAATAGAAATTTTATAAAAGCGTGTAAATTAAATTAACGAATGGAATGGAATTGAAGAGAAAAAAAAATGAATTTCAAGAAACTCGAGACCAATAATTTTCAGACCCAGTAAGCATTCCCTCTATTTACAAAGGGAAAGTTCACGGGGTCTTTGTATATCAGATCCCGTGGACCCTCTTGATTTTTTTTTTTGATTTTTTTCTCTTCAATTCCATTCTATTCGATAATTTAATTTACACGCTTTTATAAATTTTCTATTTCCAGAAAAAATAAACTTGATAAGTCCTGGGACGAAACCGGTTTTTCTTTTTGTTTTTTACCTTTTTCTTTTAAAAATGCCACATAAAATTGGTCTTTTCCTAGCTATTATATATATATATATATATATATATATATAAGGAGGAGAACTGTGAATTCAAAAACTGCAGAGGCTCGTTTGAGGACTTTGTGGCACGTAGTGCACCAGGTCTCTGTATTGGGCACTTTATAATTAAATCATATGTGCTGGTGTCTGGCTGTTGGTTCCTAGGTACTGAGCTGCTCAGATGTCGAAAACATGTACATTTGTGTCTAGTATGTCGCAAAATGTTAACGTGTGTAGCAGTGAATTAACTGATAAGTGTTTCATTTAACAATGGCAGGATATTCATATCGTGAGAAGAGAGATATGATTTTTACATACGGCTGCGCGAATCGTAATGGACGGAACACATTATCAGATTGAGTTTCCAGACCGAAGTCAGCCGAGTCATCCAAACTTTACTGCTGTTTATCGTCGCGTTGTTAAGGCAGGATCCGTAACACCACAAACTATGAATGAAGGAAAAACCAGCCTGACCAGGAAAAACGATCCGGGAGCAGCACACGCCAAACATTGAAGACAGACGAGTCTCAAAAATACACGAATGAAAAATGTAACTTAATCTCTATGTTAACACAGCACCATCTACCGTAATCTTTCTTTAAACTTAATAACCCAAAAACAACGGATTTGTGGACATATATTTATATGGATTTTCGTCTTTGTTTTGGTATGCGGACCACCCCAAAATTTGTAAAAATATTTTTGATTCACCTTCTATATAAAGGCTATTCCAATAACCTCGAACGATTTTAAATGTGAATTAAGTTTAAGCGTTTTTATGATTTTTTATTTTTCTTTTTCTTTCAGATTTAACAACTTAAATCTTTGGAAACTTCAACCATGTAAATATTAACAATCAACTGGAAAAATTGTTCGTAAATTAAAACAAACTGGGTCGATGGCAGATGAGAAAACACCATTGCGTGCTCGTTTACGCTGTTTAGCTGAAAACATGGCTGCAATGCAGGAGAATGTGGCCAAACATCCAGTGACTTCTATTCGTCACCGTTCGCAGGATTTGAACCACTCCCCGACAACGACGCTACATCGTTTCCATTTGCATTCTCAACCCCAAAAATCGCGAGAGGCATTTCTTTTTGAATTGTCATTATCGTAATAGGCTTCGATAACGTTGACACGTTGTCTGATTGTTAATCTTTCCATGGTTGAAATTGCCAAAGACTTAAGTTGTTAAATCTGAAAGAAAAAGAAAAAAAATCATTAGACACTTAAACTTCATTCACATTTAAAATCGGTTCAAGTTATTGGAACGCCCTATATAAAATCTGAAAAAGAGAGTGAGAAAGATATATATATATATATATATATATATATATATATATATATATAGAGAGAGAGAGAGAGAGAGAGTGAGAGAGAAAGATGTTGCTTTATTCAATGATCACAGTTATCCCATGCAGTTCTTATTTTTTAAATCTTATTTTTGTATTCGTTGAAAGAAATGTTATCACTAACTTGGAGATAGTCTGACTGTATTTCGTAACATAATAAGTCATAGAGTTATACTTTTAATCAACTCAAAGTTACGAGAAACGTAACTAACTTAAAAAAAAAACTGATGACAAAGTCATTAGACCTCATGTTGAATTCTAATAATGAATTTTATGACTGCGTACCCACGGAAACCGCCCGTGATGACGAAACGATAACCGTAAACGAAGATACAGTCTTCAAAAGGAAAGAAATTGTTGAAACTTAAAAGGTTTTCTGAAAGCGCACACAGATTTGCATTTAAGAAGCAGAAGAAATCTATAGGAAAGGGAAAAGATTTCTTTCTATAATGTGGTATCGTGCTGTTCCTACTTACTGTATGATATGGGCCCCACTAAGTCGATATGCATTTGCGAATGCAGTACCGGACCTGGATAAGTACTCGAAATATTATTATATATCTAGAGAGAGAGAGAGAGAGAGAAAGAAAGAGCTAGATGAATAGATAGATATGAATATGGATAGATGAAATCTGTCTATATATATATATACATGTGTGTGTGTATATATATATATATATATATATATATATATATATATATATATATAGCAAAGAGAGAGAGAAATAGAGACAAACAGACAGAGACAAAGATACAGAGAGAGAGAGAGCAAAAAAAAGGTAGAAATACTTGAATATATATATATATATATATATATATATATATATATATATATATATATATATATATGTGTGTGTGTATTATAAATTAATTGGTTTTAAAATATGTTTTTTCCGCTACACAGATATGGTTAGAATATGGTTAGAACTGTGTAGCGGAAAAACATATTTTAAATCAATTAATTATAATATTAATGCTCTATAAATTTACATTGAGCACTATTTTGTGAAAATAAAAATATCTATAAGAACACCGGATTATATATCTTACTGTTCTTTTTTTTTTTATTTATATATATATATATATATATATATATATATATATATAGATAGATAGATAGATAGATAGATAGATAGATAGATAGGAAGAGTCTGAGATGAAGAGATTAAGACCGATATGAACAGTCTGAGATAGATAGATAGATAGATAGATAGATAGATAGATAGATATGAACAGACAAAGATAGATAGATAGATAGATAGATAGATAGATAGATAGATAGATAGATAGATAGATAGATAGATAGATAGATTTGTTCATGCTTTAGAAATATAGCATTCTCCGCGTTCAAAAAATGGAGATGCATAAGAAATTCCAATATCACTGATATATCTGCCATGTCACTCAACGAGTGCTACTGGTACCAGTCAACTCAACACGATCTGCCATAATATACAGGTTCTCCCACCAGGCTTTTTTTTATCTGGAGCGCGAAATGGCTAATCACCTACAATGTTTAAAAGGAGACCACCCTTAAGGTAGAGTTGACTACCATTTAGCAAAATAGGGTAGACTTGGCACCTTGTTTATAAACGCAGTCAAGTCGACGCCCAGAGGATGAGGTTTCTAATGATGGAATCAGCAGCCATGTGCCTGTTATCAAGGTGAGGCTTCAAATTGGAGGGCATCTTCTATAGTTTGATTTGGAGATTGGCTTGGCTCCTCAGTTCCTTTTGTCATGCTACCCATCTCCGGCTTTCAAATTAAATACAGGCAGTGCTGTAAATTGGTCATGGGTTCAGATGCGCAGTAAGCCTATGATCCACGCGCGCTAATGGGACTGATGGTCATTCTGATTTTAATGTAGACTCACTTTGATTATTTTTCAAGATAATGTAATAATAGTAGATGGTAGAAATTTAACATAGAAAATCGAAGATCCAGAGTGCAACAGTCACGGCGATTACAGTCGTTTTACCTCACTAAGGCGTATTCGTTGTTGAAAAAAGAAATGAAAGCCGTTAGAAATAGGAATATACAAAATTATATATATATATATATATATATATATATATATATATATATATATATATATATATATATTCATACAATTGGAATTGAGATGTCATTATATAAATTATACTTTTCACCTTCTAAATCCAATACATTTTAGAAGGTGAAAATGATCATTATGCAAATTGTTATCTTAATTTCAATTGCATGAAATATATTGCTGTGTTAATTAAAAACATTGAACTCTATGCGTCAGTCAGTTTTAATACTTAATATTTTACATTGTGTTAATAGTATTCACTTGGAGTATATACCAACAGATTATCATATATATATATATATATATATATATATATATATATATATATATATATATATATAGGTGGCCCTAAAAACAGGAACTATTTGACAATCCAATAATACCAAGAGTGATGGAAGAAAAATATTTTATTCATAGTAATTGCAACGTTTATACATGCCATTTAAGAAACAATGATGGAATTTTATTTTTTTAAAATTATGTCCTGTAGATGGCGTCCTCCTGTACGAATGCATTCTTGAAATCTGCTGTTGAGATTCCTTATTGACTGCTGCAACATCTCAGCTGGGATACTGTGAATTTCATCTTGAATTATAAATGGCGAAATGTTTACTTGCTCAAGGTTACTGTCTCGCAGTGTTGCCACTTGCTCATGTCTGGCAATACGCACTTCAAAAATTCACGTTTTTTGGTCAGCCTGTACATACATATATATATATTTAATGAAACGTATATATATATATATATATATATATATATACACACACACACACACATATATATATATATATATATCTGTGTGCGAGTGTGTGTGTTTAATTTTGTATTTGGTCAGCAATCCTTGTTTACACACGTTTCATTAAAACGACTGATAAGTTACTGTGGTTATATATTTTTATTTACTTTACTTTTTGGCTGAAGATTTCGTTAAATCATGAAACAGAAAGTCGATATACTTTCATATATATATATATATATATATATTAGCAGATTCATTTACTGAAAAGATAAATTTTTACAAAAAAGTATGAGTTTAAAATTTTAGTTAAAGATTTATAAGTGGTATTCATTTATCACGTTCAATCCTGTCGAAGTTCATAAAAGTCGCTGTTTGAAGACTTCTGACATATATATATATATATATATATATATAGATATATATATATATATATATATATATATATATATATATATATATACTTTCATCGATTTCTTCGACGAAAAAGTCATATCGAAGTAATGTAAAAATAGCAAATAAACTCGGCTTTTAAAAAACTATAGACGTATTGGCAAGTAAGGAATGTTTTTTTAAAGTATGAAATGTTTATAAATCTAAAAATGACACCTTTAAAAAAATCTTCATTCTCTTGCATTTTTTTTCTGTAAGGCATTCACATCTATAAATATGCAGATGCAGTAAGTTTTGTCTCGGAAATTCCGAGTTAAGTAATAAGCGACAGTTTTGACAACTTTGAATTCTTTCTTAAAATTACAATATATGAAAGAAATGTTTTGAATGAACATTAAACGATATACGCAGTTCTAAAAAATGGCGATCCTTTCTTTATATAAATCCTTAATGAAAATTGATATAACTAGACAGACTGATCTATCTACTCACAGCCGTATATGAAGGCGTATGTATATCTAGCAAGGGGCTACATAAACCCTTAAAAATTTTGTCAAGAAAACGATACCGCGCATAAATAGAATACAGGTAGAAATTTTGTGCCATAAAATAGTATTAAGTAATAAGGGTCGATCCATGCCTTTTCTTAATGAGCGGGTCCAATTCTAAATCTCTACGTTTTGAAAAAAGAAATGTCTAATGTTTCGACCGGAAGAAGAGCGCTCTGACTCAACATATAGGCGAAGGAAAACAGAAGTGAGAGATTATTTTTGAAAATATGTGTGTTTAAAAGGAATAAACCACATGCTAAAATTTATATCAGCTACATCCAACCATCTGTGTTTACTGCTGGTATTGTAAAATAAACTTATTATATATATATATATATATATATATATATATATATATATATATATATATATATATATATATATATATATTCAGAAAATATGAATAAATGTACGTGCATACGTTCACAAAAACACACACACATATATATGTATATCTTTGTTGCAAATAAAAGTGTCCAATGCAAAATAACACAGTTATTAAGTATATGTTAAAATATACATAATACCCGACGCCGACATTACACAATTAGCAAATCCAACTAAAACCGCAAAACCTATAAATTTTAACCAGATAAGCCCAGTTCACTTAAACCTAATGATTGCTTAGTGTATGAAACCCTGAGTCGTACTGACGGCGTGGGACATATATATATATATATATATATATATATATATATATATATATATATATATATATATATATATATATATATATATATAGTAATACTCAGTTGGAAAGGCTTTCCTTGATGATCCGTTTAGGTGAAACCTAGGTAGGTTTTCCTGGCTTTTAAGATTTATTTTATATATATATATATATTAATATAAATGTCAACAGGAAAACTGTAATAGCAGTCACGAGTTTAGTCCAATGTGGACTTTCTCAAGACAAAAAAAGAAACGAATTTATATAAACAAAATAACTAATAATAAAAAAAAAAACATTGGTGGAAACGCGTCGGCAACTATTACATTTTTCCTCTTGTAATTTATATTTATATAATATTGTCTTTTCTACAGGTTAACTGTCAGAAATTTTCATATATATATATATATATATATATATATATATTTGTGTGTTTGTGTGTGTGAGCGCCTATGCGTGAGGACCAGATGTAAATTATTTATACATATAATATAGTTCATTTTTATTAAACCTCCTCAGAGAATGAGATATGGATGAAAAGATGGAGGAAATTCAGAGATTTTATTTCTCTCTTCTTCGTCTTTCATTGGCCAACCGTATTTCACGTGCATTCAACTGAATGTATGGCGAGACGTCGTGACCTTTATAGCTCCAACAATTTAACATAGTTAACTAACTGGAAAACCGTAAATAGTCATGTATATATGCAAGTATGTAATAAATCTACTTATACTCATAATGTATATTTATAAGTGTGTGTGTGTGTGCGTGCGCTCGTGTATAGTAAATATATTGAGTTACTTTTTTGGCATGTTGATTTGGGAACATTTTTAGGAAAAGACCGTTTGTTTCAGATAGACATACATTAGAATCTTATGTAACAGCTCTAAGTATTAAATATCCCCCCTCAAAATCACTGGGGACAAAGATATGTTTGCATATTTTATGTTCTTTTTTTTTTACTTGATATGTGGGAGCACAATGATTTTTGGGGGAAAAATAGATCTCAGCCACGCTACTTGTCACTTGTAGGATGAGGAAGAAGCAAGAAATATATTCAGCATATACCATGACTAAAGGATTGGCGATTCTCTCACTAAGGACATTAGTATCCGCTGCATTTGCATTCAAACCCAGTTCAGAAAAATAATATTGGATATCATACATGATATATTATATAAATGGTATAGTTTTAGGTATTTCGGCTTGTAGTCGAACAAACCAGTACCCAAGGAAAAATGAGGAATAAAAAAATGAAAGAACCAAGAACATGAAACTGAGGCGAAAACAATCGTCCAGTGTTCAAGGTCAAAGTCCAAAAGAAAATAAACCTCCAATCCGAGTAAAAAGGTAACTACGTAAATTGCTCAATCCACGAAGTAGAGCAAAACATAATATATATATATATATATATATATATATATATATATATATATATATATATATATATATATATGCATGTTTCATTAAAAACGACAGACAAGGTACTACGGTTGAGCTTTTTATTTAAATTTTCTTGTGTTCTGACAAGAGCTTTCTTTTCTGGACAAAGAGTGTGTAAGAACTGTCCGAATGTTCTGTATTTCCGAGCGCTTTTCGCTTGTCTGTCGTTTTAATGACACATGCATAAAGGAAGAATTTCTGCCTAAATATACATATATATATATATATATATATATATATATATATATATATATATATATATATAAAAGAAAAATGAAAAGCGTTGGTAGAACCAAAGACAACATGCCAAAATACCTAAATACTCTTAAACAAGATTAATTCTCGAACAAATACGGCAATAAGAAAAAACAAAAAGATGAAATGGAATAATGAAATGTATAAATGTATAAACATAAAAATGTGTTAAAATAATTGTCGTACTTTATCCATTTCATAATGTGTGACGTCATTTTCTTACATTTGGATACACATCAAGCAGATATGAATGTACGTGAGAAAATCTTGAAAAATTTGAAAGCATTAAAATCAACCTTGTTAACCGAAACGCTCCTCTGTAGCGAAATCAGTAAAAGCACGTCAGGCTATATGACGGTTCTGTATAAGATACAGGTTCGATTCCTGTCGGGGGACGCATATTTTCTATGACAATTTCTCGGACATTCAGGCCGGTAAATGTTGTTAATACTGTTTATTATAAACAGAACATTTCATTTACTTAAATATTTGTATCTATAAAAAAAGAATGCGTAAACATAAAAAATGTTCTAAAATAATTATCCGGCTTTGTTCATTTCATAATATATATATATAGAGAGAGAATAGAAGATCAAGTATGGGTAAGAATACAAGAAATGACAAGATAAAATGCAAGTAGGGGATAGATATCAATCTAATAACATGTTTCACTTTAGTAAAGCTTCCTCAGATATCTAGATAGAAATGATAAAAACCAAAGAGATGAAAATATTTTTTATTGGTTAGACACGTGTCACGTGTCTAACAAATAATAACACGTGTCACGTGTAACAATTAATATTCATATATGTGTTTGTTTTTCATCATTTATATCATTAAAACATATAGGTTCAACAAAACTATTAAGTAACTATTTTAAAAAAAGGTAAGAAATCTTTGTCTAGATTAATAGATTACAACCGCACTATATCCACGCTATATGTCGTACAGTAGAAACACAAACACAGCATATCCACTTTGTGTCTGGAATAACAGTGCACCCCAAAATTTCACTAGAGCCATCACTAAATTTCTTACCCTGTTCCTAGGTACCATTAGTCCAACACATATCAAATATTTTGGTGACTTACTCCAAAGAATGCAACAGATAAACATTAGTAACATCTTTATGGCTAGTCTAGGCAGGAAATCACTATACACCAATATACTCATCACTAAATGCCATAATATACCAAGAAATCACCTCAATAAAACCAAGGAGAAGCTTCCTCTACCACGTGCTGTGTATGGCGATAAACGACGTCCGCTTCCAGGGCAAGACGATAAATAACGTCCAACAGCCATGCCTCTGATCAAATGGTTTTGAAGAGCGTGGAACCACCTCTTCTTAATTGCTGGTGTTCCTGGGTCCAACCTGACCACGGACAAATAGTTAACACCAAAACTGTGGTTAAAAGACTATGATAGTGTAAAAATAGGTTTTAATAACAGATATACTTGTAAAAAAAAATATTACCAGCAATACTTTTGTAAAAATGAAATATTACCAAATATACATTATTGAAAAAAAATATTACCAGCTATACATTTCTGAAGAAAAAAATATTACCAGCAATAAAAATTCTGTCGACATTAAATAACCCATTGAGGTTGATATGCATAAAACAAACAAACAAACAAACAAACAAACAAACAAACAAAACAATGAGCTACTTCTACCCGTGCAAAAATCATAAAAATTATGTAAATTAATCACCAAACTGTTTCTTTTTCTTTCAATAACATATTCTACAAACAAAAATTCGATTTATTTATCAGTGGTGTTCTAGCTTGCCTCTTTCTTGAATTCTTAGAATCCCCACCCCGTTTAAAAATATCATAAGTAATGGCTCTACTTACCTGAGGTACATTTTAACCACAAGATTCTTATCTTTCAAACGTAGTAAGGCTGAACCAACCATCGAATTCACACATGAATTTTAAACAAATAACTTTCTACCTTTTCTCGATATCCTATTAATAAGTAACGATAATAAATTAGAATTTAAAATTTACCGAATATCCACGAATAAAAATAAGCTTATCAATTTCTATTCCCATAACATCCGGAGAATAAAATACGAAATAATTATTGGATTTTACCTTAGAGTCCTTAGGATATGTAGCCATGGATACATTAATGACGAAAGGATTATATTCAGAATATATTAAACTTCTACACTACCCATACCATTTCATCTTAAACTAAAAAAAAAAACAAATACTTCCAACAAAAAATCATAAAAAAAATCATAATCCTACTCTCCAACAATTTAACAAAACTTGCAAATGAATTAATCATGCCCGACACGAGGTTCGTTGCCATCACCTCCAAGACTATCGGAGATGTAATCAAGATGAAAAAAAAAAAAAAAAAAAAAAAACAGTTTAAATGCGGGAGTTTATCAAATCAAATTTCTACAGTTCAATAACATGTACATTTGGTAGACATCACGTGATATAAAAACACGTATCCAGAAGCAGGAAAGAAACATGAGATTATTTAGATATTAAAACTCTCCTGACCTACATCGCAACGACGTCGGACAGAACTTTAATTTCACAAATTCCAGCCTTATTTAAAAAAAAAATAGCTAAATCTTTAAGGAGAAAATCTTATAAAAGTATATTCATACGAATACTACAAACTATCAAGACACGTTTAAAAACTACCTGACTTCACAATTTTTCCTACAGATCTATTATTCACGTTGCTACTTTATTTATTTCTAAGACATAAAAATCAATGAAGATATATACAAAATAAACAGGTGATATGGTTTAATGAAAAATCAAACGAAAATATGTTTTTCAAAACATCCTGCCGTGTCTCAGGTTTACACACATATTTCAGTTGCTTCATTACACGTATCTAACCAAAGACAACAACTGCGTCTCTTTGCTTTTTATCGTATTTTATCTATCTTCATCACTGATGAAGTTTTAATAAAGTGAAATATTTTAGACTGAAATCTGTTTCCTACTTATTCTTTGTTTATCATATCATATATATATATATATATATATATATATATATATATATATATATATATATATATACATACTTTATATATATGTCTATATTTCTGAGATGAGGTATTATGTACATTATTTACATTATTCGGACTATTGTACTCATCTTTGTCGCCATATTTATCACAACGTTTCGGCCATTGTATGCTCCGGCCTCCTTCAGGTGGTTGGAATTTAGAACTGAACCCATTATTTCGCTCACTGGGGTAGACTGTTCTAGTTCCACGTGCCATGTTTGATGGATGTCAGTTATCAGTTATCTCCTGCTAATTTCCCTCTGAAAGTTCTCCACTGCCTTAACCGGGCATTGAACTCACACTCTTTGGGTCCTGTCACTGGATCTAAGCAACGTTTTACCCACTGTGCCATACACATGGCACAGTAGGATTATTACGTATTGAATTGTAAGTTTTTTATATATATATATATATATATATATATATATATATATATATATATATATATATATATATATATATATATATATATATATATATATATATATATATATATATGTGAAGAAATATAGTTCTAAGGTATGCAATATTTATGGGATAAAGTACACAATATCAGAGTTAGAGCGTATGTAAATATTCAGATGTGGCTGTTTCATGCTGAACTTATTCTTCTGGTTACTTGTCGCCTCTGAATGTTGACTTCAATGTTCATAGATATATATATATATATATATATATATATATATATATATATATATGCGTGTGTGTGTCTGTGTGTGTTTGTGTGTTTGCAAGTGTACATATGAGAAAGAGTGTACGTGTGTGCTTTCATTTGCATTATCTGATGGAAACTGTTCTCGATGTACATTCTCCTAAAAATTTGAATCTAAATACAGTTACGAAAACAGACATTAAGTTTAAATAAACAACATCAAATTTCTGTAGCACGAGAATAGAATACATAAGTGGGTTTGTTGAAAATTTCTTGCCAATTTCAGGTCATATGAGTACAATAAGTTTTTGGGAAAGTATTTCTTGGTGGAATCAAAAGATTTTAAGCACCTACTTGGATTATTGGGAAAGAAAGAAAGAAAAAAGAAAAAAAAAGAAAGAAAGAAAGTACACGGGTCCAAACAGGCCTGATAAGTCTGAACATATATATATATAAAGAAAGAAAGAAAGAAAGAAAGAGGGTTAGAGAGACAGCCAGTAAGAAAGAAAGAGGGTTAGAGAGACAGCCAGTAAGAAAGAAAGAAAGAAAGAAAGAAAGAAAGAAAGAAATCAAGGAAAATGAGGTTTGAACAAACGGAACTGAAAAGTTTAAATATATCTGAAGAAAGTAAAGCAGGAATAAAGAATGAAAATAAATAAATAAATGAATAAAGAAAGAAAGAAACTGTAGCAAATAGATCCGAAAAGACTGAATATAAATGAAGATAGATAGATAGATAGATAGATAGATAGATAGATAGATAAATAGATAGATAGATAGATCTTGCCTAGTGGCTGATATGAATCTTGAATTCACACTGGTTAAATATAGTCGTTTTTGGGAAATGAGCTTTAATCCAGGCCATATATTGACATTGCCATATAATAACCTGTAAGGAACCCCTTTTAGATGAACATGAATATAGATGCTTAATCATCTCCGCTCAACAAAGAATTAATAGAAGCGTAATCTGGTCTTTCTTGAGTTGGGTGACATCCAGTCTAGAGAAATGCCAGTCCTGAATACAAAACTGTGGAGAAGGCAGCGGGAAACGAATCTATTATCCCCGCAAGAAGTCATGCCACTTCATAGATCATAAAGTAATGTATAGAGTGTCGACCTGTGAAGGGACGTGGTATTTGAAAATGTCCCAGTAAATGTTTAGTCTGACAGCAACATTCGCCATGGTGTTCTCGCTAATTTTGTTAGCACTATTATGATGGCTTTTTATTATAATTGTCTGGTAGAATATAGTTATGGGACAGTGCTTCTCATTATGTTTCATTTCTCGACTCTATCCTCTGATGACGATCATTATTAACCGATGAATATGTATCTGGTGAAATGGGAGAACTAGTATCATATCTTTCTCCAGGACATTAAATTTAATTGCACCGCGGGGATTTCAACTATTGTGTCGTCAAGCGATATTGATATGAGGTCGTAAATGTTTTCTTATATCACTGCAGTAAGTTACGTTATTAGGAGGCCATAAAGTATATATATATGACTACTTCGAGGTTTGACCGATTAGTATGGTGTAAATATTTGACTTTAACCCTTCAAGTCAATGGTATAATCACAAGCAACTCTTGCTATAATGTATGCAGAAAAATATAATTAAAAAAAATTAAACTTTGATTCAGTAATGCCTATTTCATTCCAATCTCAGTTAGAAGGTCAGATACTATTTCACACAATGAAATTATGCCAATTGCATAATAAATGCCGGTGTTGTTTGCACAACAGATAAAATGAACATTTGGGAAAATACTTGAACCGTGGTAAGAAGTGAAAACATTTTGTAAAATGATCAGGGTACTTTTCATTTTTATCGACGAGCTTTGAATCGTACAAAAATATCATGCCATATATGCAACGAGATTCAGATGTTCACTTGAAAATTTTTGCAAATATTTAAATAAATACATTTAATATTTTAAATTAATACATTAATTCAAATTAAAAAAAAAAGATGCCAATCATTTCCAGTAAATAGATTTTGATTCTGTTTAGATAATGGTTAGTAATAATAATAATAATAATAATAATAATCAATAACTTATAAGGAAATAATCGATCAGTGTTACACGAGTTACGATTTTCTTATCTCTATGGCCATCAGGCTTTGATGAAAGTGTAGTATTTGTTCTCCACATTTCTCGTAGTAATATTAACCGTTTCCTTATAAAGAAACATTTCCCATTCACTCGATGAGCATCTAGTGTGATTGGAGTAACGATTTTCTTTGTTCATTGACCATCAGAATGTAGCATTTGTAATCTTCATCTTTATCGTACTGGTAATATTAGTAATTCTCTTATGAGGAAACATTCGACATTCATTTCCGAGCAGCCAGTGCTACTCGAGATACGATATCCTTCACTCGATGACTATTGGTCTGGTATCAAAATGCATCATTTGTTTTTTTCATCTCTAATCGTAATAATAAAGAATGCGGAAACTTTCATTGACCGAGCAGCCAGTGCCACAAGAGTTAGGTTTATTTTCATTACCTTGCCATTGTGCTGAGATAAATATACCCTTATCATATTTGGGAATATTAACTAACTCCTCATAAGGAAAAAGTTGGCATTTATTGACTGTGCAACTAGTGCTACATTTGGTTGAAATTTATAAAATCTTTTAATTAAAACAATTTTTAAACAAAATAGTTTTACCAAGTGCTTAACGGTTACTACATGTGGAATCCATTTCAATTATCGCTTCTGTAGAAATTCCTCAAGTAATGTAGTTTCTGTTATTTTGGTACAGTTCTTCAATTGTAATTCTGGGGCAATCGTACAAAAGATTCCAAGAAGAATGGTCGTCACTATTGCCGCCATGTTTCATTCGCTCGAAGCCATTTTACATCATTGATCTGAAAAAGGGATTTTATACAGCTGTTCATTTAGCAGTAACAGAACAGTAGACAAGAATTCGTTTAATTTTGAACTGCTGATCTCCACTTCATTTACATTTTAATCAGCTAGGCTAAACGTGTTCAGTTACATCTAAAACTTATTCTTATAAGTTTAGAGACTCTTTTTCAGATGTTATTATATAATATATGATTTACACAATGAAAACTATATTAAGAAAATTTTAATGTTGACTAAAATATGATTATATTTACATTATCTACATATTGTGCATAGTTCAACTTCTAAAATCATCCCATATTACAAATTGTTAGTTTCAATCAAGTTGAAATGACTGCAAAAAAATATCCTCTCCCCAGATATATAAACAAACCGTATAAATGCATAGTTGGATTTTTTTCCTAGTCAACAAAATAGACCACTTCTCAATATGACCGGCCATATTTTTTCTTATAACTTGTCTTGAAGTCAAAACGCAGCAATTAATTGTTTGTATCACATTAATGCATTAACATCATTCTTACTCTGTGAAACTTTTTGCCTTATTACAGTTGCTATGACTACATTTGTCTTGCACACACACACACACACACACACACACACACACACACACACATATATATATATATATATATGTATATATTAATTGCATAAGACCTAATACCATTTATAAGTTAAAAAAAACAAGGATCATAACATTCATCGCATGATTGTTGGGTTACTGCATCTTTAAATTTAGATAGCGAAAGGATTTCAACATTTTACATTTTAAACATGACGAATTTATGTTTTGCATGAATGATTCATTGTATTATAAATTAAACCGCCAAACACATTTGATATATATATATATATATATATATATATATATATATATATATATATATATATAAATAAATCAAAAAAATCTAAACATCTATTTCGGTTATCATTTATTTCGTGAATATTGTTATATTCATCTATTAAGACCGAATGTTCTTAATTAATGGAGGATCTTTAAGGTTTTTTCTTGATTTATTATAATAGTAATATTCTGCAATTTACATTGAGTTCTCTTTTGAGTAATATCTTCCTACCAATCACAAATTGATACTATATATATATATATATATATATATATATATATATATATGTGTGTGTGTGTGTGTGTGTGTGTGTGTGTGTGTGTGTGTGTTTGTGTGTGATACGTGGGTAGTGCAGTGATTAAGAACTCGGAAAGAAACATGTTCGAAATCGCATCTTTGATCATTACTTTCACTGTCAAACAAGGAAACATATGAACCACATCTTCTCCCCAGGCCGTCTTCATAATAATAATAAGAAGAAGATGAAGAAATTAATATTAGCATAAAAGCCGACTCATTGCAATGAGTATTTGAAAAGTCTAGGAACCATTATAATACAAAAGGATAAATAAAATATCTATCTTTATGTTTAACTATGCACATAAAAGCGTATGTACACCTTGAGTTTGGCCGCTACGCGTGACGTTATCTTTAAATAATTTAAATAGCAAAATTACAATCATCAGAATTTGTCACGTTTGATAAACGGACTGATCAGTCTCTGTTCTTGATAACGACTCGAGTGACAGTCTAAAGTACTTAAATATATAAACATAAACTTTGGACAGTGTAAAATTTGAAGTCAGGCGTAAAATACCTCAGTCGGAAATGTTAACTAGGTAAACATTGTCGGTGCTATTTAATTAAAAAGAATGTTTCGAGGAATGCGATTTATTAAAATACAACTTGCCAGATCACATCCACAAATAAAATATATATATATATATATATATATATATTATCGTATATTGCACAAATATCGACTCTAAATGAAAGCTTAGACCTACAACAAAAAAAACGGGATTTTTCTTTTGTGTCGACAACTCCACAGACATGGCGGAATAGCTTCTTTATCATCAACCAATCGTAAGACGACCTTAGATTATTATCACCTCGTTCTGGTTTTATTGAGACTATCTTTTTCAAGATGATAGTCTTAAACTCTTGCTCAAATATAGGTGTTACTGATATAATTAAATTCGTTTCCTCCACAGAAACGCAAATACAATTTAAAATGAATTTTTAAAAATGAAAAAATTTTTGAAGCATTTCTTTTCGTTTTAATATCAAGCTAACAGATTAAACTAAATATTTCCAATAAGCAAAATATTTTGTTGTATTTCAAAAAATAATTTAAATTAACGGAAGGTGTTTTCATTATGAAATTGCTAAAGATTGCTGATATTAGTAACATTTGTAGCCATGTGTCTTCACAGTGTATTTCTATTTATAAAAAAAAATCAAAAATCAAATATAATTTTCGGAAACTTTATTTGAGGACTATTATTTAAAGTTTAATTAACCTGATTTAAAACAAATATTACTTACTTTTAGCTGAAAATATCGCACCTAGGCATTAATACATATTCTCCAAAGTCTAACGTTGAATTTTAGGTACATTGTCGATGAATTTACTGAAGTTATTGTTCTTATTTTCTAATAATCTCGTATATAGATGCCAGTATTTAGAAGATAGGCACATTTATATACACACAACAAAAATTCAAAATTATTTTTTATAATATTTTGGCTCACTGAATTTCAATGACCTTTTCCATTTATGATTAGTCCATATAGTTTCTATTTAATAAAAAATATTACAGAAATTAAAAAAAAATTAAACTTGTCTCAATATTCTGCATGTCTGTGTGCTTTCGGCCGTTCTTTTAGACATTATCAACTACCTTTTTAATTTTTCTTATTTTTAACTGAATGTATGAATTTTTATGTATATATCGAGAGTAATACATTTTCTTTTCAAGACATGTTCAGCACATTGTGGCCGTGTTCATAGTTGATATTACTGAGTCCTGTTTTTTTATATTAATAATGTTTACATTATTTGAGCCATATTTACACGTAGATGAGGCTGTTATACTTGTATTTTCGACGTGGTTAGAGTGTGGTATGTTTCCATGTGTGTTTAAATGAGTCCTAATTAAGCTATGGTTTCAAGGTGTAGCAAGAATCTGCTTCATAGGCATATAGAAGTATATCCAATGTAGTCATTACTGAACTTAGTTTGATCAGGAACACCTATCATTAAGGTACATGTGAAATTGTGAATAATATTAGTTCACTGTAATTTAGATCTTGCAGATGAGTTTTTAGTGTTGTTGACGATAAGGTTAGAGGTTTACTTTTTTTTTTATAGTAGATAATTTATTTGAAATGTTGCTAATGGAAAATTCATCCTGCTTATAGTTACCGTGTATTTGATTTTTTTCATAGAAAATATTAATGTTATTGTTTTTTTTTATCTGTATGTTCAGTGTTGCTATTGGCTACCTTACAAAGAAAAGGGTCTAATTTCGTGATCTCTGAAATAATTCTGAAAACCGTTATTAACGAACGTCTGTTTAACGTTGTTGAGTTCTTTAAAGAAAAGCGGACGAGAGGATGAATTCTTGTATGCTCACTTGAAGATTTTTTATGACATCTATTTCATCGCGAAGAGGGCATTCAATAGCAAAATTAAGGTGGCAAGAATTTTTACTTTTTTTTGTATAACGGAGTGGTGAATGTTTTATTACTAAATTCAACTATGAACAAGCCAACAATGTGCTAACCGTGTTTGAAAAAAAATCCTACCGCTCTCGATACATACATTAAAAATCGATACAATAAAAGACAGGAAGCCTGGAAAACAACGTCTTCACACATGCCGAAAAAAACAGAAGAAGAGAGAGAGAGAGAGAGAAATAAATAAAATCCTTTCTTCAGAATGTCTGCTGTAGTGTAAATGTTAAGAGCGTTGTTTTTTAGGTAATTTCAAAATAAAGCAGTAATGTTAACTATCATATAATTGCAATATTTGATACTTGAAACTAAATTTATTTACAAGGATAGAGGGGTTGGTTAATTTGACACTCACGCGTATGTGAAAGAGGAAGTTGATATGTTAGGATATACTTATTCTATATGTCAGGGTCGTTTCAGGACGTTGACTATCATGGCTCTCCTATCTTTAATAAATGTTGTTTTCTCGTTATCTCTCTTAAACCTTTCCTCACTATTCATTTACTCAAGCTCGCTTGGTAGGTTATACTTTGCATTCCTCTGGCCCTTTTGTCTTCAATCTCTCTTGTGAGTATCACATTTTCTAAGTCCTCTTTCCTCATTATGTGTCGTAGATATTTCAACTGTCTCTTCCTGATGTTAGATAAAAGTATCCTTTTTGTTGTCCTTGTTTCTAGACCTTCGTCGTGGCTCACATATTTGGTCCTTGATATTCTCAGCATCCTTCATTTCTACTTAAATATTTTAAACATCTACTAATAATAACAAAAAAAAAATTAAAATAGCGTAATACACATGTTCAGGAAATTAGATTCGGCAATAATTGCAATCTCTTTCCGACATTTGAATAAACAGATAGAGAGGTTTAAAAAATCTAGAAAGTTGATCAATATAAAGATTGACTGAAGACGACAGGCAAGTGCTATAGATGAAACTATGAACAATGATGTGGGCGTCAATTCAAATAAATAATTATGTAATGTTTCACTTCGTCTAAACGTAACAAGGAAAGCATTATTGACAAAAGTCGACTCTATGCATTAAATTAAAAAAGACGTTTTGTTTTCTTTCTCTTTCTTGTAGCAAGACCAATAAATAGATTCTGCCACTGGAATTTATTTCATGTTCGCACCTTGAAGAGGTGTTTTCCGCTTTTTTGATAAAATACAAATAATGCCATTCATCCGCCTCGGCCAGAATGTTGAGATCGAAGAATATATTTTTCTTATATCTTTAACTATACACAAGTTATACAGATAGATTAGACAATACGCTATCTGACGTTGCGTAATATAGTCAGAAACTCGCTATAATTTACAGTGATCTGGGATTTCGATGGCAGAAGCATGAATAAATTCACCCTGTTTCGACTTATATCTCGCCAAACCCATTCAGTAACATCTAAACTCTCAGCTGTATACACCCGCTCTTTAAGATCAATGGTAAAAAGATTTTGAGAATAAAACCTGAGGGACTAGTTGTCCTTGTTTGAATATCACAACACGACCAATAACAGCAACTTTAGTGGATAGCGCATGTAACTGGAAGAGAAAATAATGACATAATTAAGATGTTGACTCCCACACTACTTCAAACAAAATGTTAGGAAGGAGACCACCATCGATACTGGAAAGAGCGTTAACAGCTATTAAACTTCAGAAACCTGTTTTCCGGAAAAATTTTTTGGAAAGAAATATTTTATAAATTCCAAACGAAAACAATACTGGCTGGTGGCCCAATTAATGGTAAATGTTTCCTTATAGGAAAACCGCTAACACTGCTCTTACCATTGCATAAAGAAATCCTTGTGAGTGTGTACCTTTTCATCCGACAGGTCCGTCCTGAACAATCTTGTATTAGAAAGAATTTGAAAAAAGTATATTGTCTCGTCAAAGATATTTTCTAAGCAAAGTGGCATTGTTTTCACGGCGAGTACAATTCACTAAGAACTTGTACCGTTTGTTGATAATTATCGTAATTCCCCGTATATAATACGCATTTTAAAAAAAATAAGCAAAATTAGGGGTGCATATTATGCACAGCTATAAAAAAAAATTCTCCATTTCAGTTGCGAAATGACTACTGACCAGAAATATTTGACACTAAAATTCGGCGATGCGACACCATGAGGATGTCAAATGCAATCACATGTACCCGACAATACTCACAAATGTAAAATAAAATAAGAATTATCATAAAATTAAATTAGAACCATTTTTTAATAAGAGTAGGAAACGCTGACCATAATGAAACTGGAGTGGTACAATCTATAGGGTTTGATTTCCAAAAATGAGTGAGCAGAACAATTTTCCCACACTTTCAGTACACATTTTTGGGTGCGTATTATGTATAAGGGCGCATTATACATGGGGAAATAATGTAGTTGATATATGCAACAGCTGTGTTTCCAAAACTAGCTGCCGTCCACGTGATCACAGACCATATCTCAAGCGACGCCATGATATTACTTCCTGAACCACGACATATTTGGGTAGGATATTAGAATAAAGCAGGGCCTATACTGGGAACAAACCGCCTACATACGGATAGAAAATGAAGTCAGTAAATATCTAAAAATAGAAATGTGCGTATGACATGGATGTGCCTTCTCGCCAGACTTATCTAATCTACACAGTGAGGCCATTCTGAGAGAATTAGAAGTCTTAGTATTAGAAGTCATACAAAGAAAAAGTCTAATATTACCATTACTGAATCGATTTATTTTCATTCTCTCTCTTTTACATTAGGGATTTTTATTTTTATTACAATTATTGACGATGGTAGTCTTGGAGAAAGCAGTTATATTTTTATTTTCCTGAAAAATCTGCAAAGGCACAGTTTGTGAGAAAGAGAAACCAAAATTTACCAATATTCTATTATTGGATATGTTTTTTGTCTGGTTTGAAATACCGAGAAGAAACTTTGCTATTAGAAGGCCAATTATAATTCTCATCTTTGCGGTGGTCCAACTGATTTGATAAAACACTGTCTGAAATTCAGGCGTAATTCAATATATTTTCGATCATAAAGGCGTATATTCGACAATAGAAAAAGTCAATCTGTCTTTCGATCTTTAAATTAGACACATTGATATAAATGTATATTTAGTTCTTCAAAAATATCGAGAATCAGAAATTAGTTACAAAGTTGAAATCAAAAAATATATATTGTGAAAGATGAGCTACTTCTCTGTCCGTCACACATTGTCTGCGGGTGACATTGGCTGCGCCAGTGTCATGTATATGTGTAACTATTGCTGGAGTTACACGTACATGTGCGATTTAATGTACACACAGATTCAGACATACACTGACACGCACAAAAGTTCATTACGTTTGAAATAAAACATTAAAATAATATGTAACTTTCGCTCTCAGTTTGAATAGCCCCTACTGGGAATGAACCACAGTTTTGTTGCCTCAAATCTTCTCTTCAAATGTGAGGAGATTGTCAAGCATCCACTGCCGTATAGAAGGGCAGATATCACGTAAAAATTCAACTCTCTTTTCTTCGTTTCTTCATTCTAAATCCAGATTATTCATGAAGAAATATGGTGTAACGTAATTTTTTAAAAATATTTTTCACCCTGTACGAGGCTCGAGCCACCCGAGGTATAGGGTTACAGATGAAGAGGCACAGATTATGGAGATATGTGGGGCAGATAACGGTTAACTTTATATATTAACAGGTTAAGATAGTAGTGATCAGGGAAGCATCCTCTTGTAAGTTGGTTTCCCAAAGTCGTTTCGTGGGAAGAAGCTGATCGAGGGGAACTTATATCTCTCTAATGGAGTATGAAAAGAATGAGATTCACAAATATGTCTGCGACAGATAGAAATGGTGGAACTAAGTAATGTATTTTTGTCTGAACACTTCATGGAAATAGAATAGCCAGAGGCTTGCCATATTTTGTCTGCGGGCAAGGGCCTGCAAATTGAGAAATATTTAATCACCCACAAGGTTTGCGGGGACGCCTTTCGACTTCATCGAAATTGGAATGTGAAGTCTAAGCAGCTCCAGCCGATATATGGTAGAAGTATTCCATTTTGGGGCTAACCATATTTCCTCATGTATAATACGCATTTTTTCTAAAAAAATAATAATCAAAATCATGAGTGCGTATTATGAACAGCTACAATAAAAAATTACCGTAAAAATAAAATAAGGATTATCATAAAACCAAATTAGAATAATATTATTCTATGTTTAAAACTATCTTTTTAAATAAGAGTAGGAAATTTGGCCGTAATGAAATTGGAGAGGTACAATTTATAGGGTTTGATTACCAAAAAATGCATGAGTAGATACATTTTCCTACACTTTCAGCACAATTTTAGGGGTGCGAATTATAGTTGAAGATTTATTATACATGGGGAATTACGGTAACATCTTTCTTGTAAAAGTACAAAAAAGTATGAGATGTCATGTACTTCATAGTGTGCAACACGGAACCAATCATTTTTCCAGCATCGTCAGCCAAGGATCGTATATAAAAGTTCTACGAAGTGTGAGCTGAGCAGAAATCCCAATAGGTGCTCAAGTTTCTCTGCTGACCGCGATCACTAAAAATTCGCTCGGTGATTATGGAAGATAACTGGTTTGGTTTTTGAGGCATTGAATATGACCAGCCTAATTTTCCGAAATGATTTGTCAGACCTAGGTCAGAAGGAAGACCATTTACCAGACTCTGACCATTTATAATTTTGGAGGGCCACCTATATACCGTTGTATTATCATCATGTAATATGTAAGGTAAATTCTCGGTATATTATATATTTAATTTCGCGCATGCGCTTTGTTTTTATTTCGTCGACTGCTCAATATATTAGGGTCATTTGAGTATCGTCTACGAGAAAAAGAGCATCATAACACAATTCACTCTGACAGAAATTTGGAAACGGCATGATGTACTGATTGGCATTCGCGTCGAAAGCTCAATACCAATAATTCAGAATCTTTTGATGTCAATCTGAGGAAATTGCAAAGGATTCGGAAAGAGTTGGATGAGTCTAATGGTGATTACGAAGGTACAGTAGCTCGGAAAACTCTGATTGTTCTGATAAGAAAAGAACTCACGGATTTATTGGTGAGGGCCCCAGACACAATCCGGTTGACCTTATCAATGCATTATGGAGATAGTGCAACCCTGGGTCAAGAGAGTGGTTGTTTGAAGATCAGATATCTGGCAACAGGGCCTTGCACCATGTCACAAACGTAGGAAAACGCAGTCATGGTTGTCAGACAATTTTTGCAACCGCATCACCCTTTAAACCCGTTCACTTAACGCTCCAGACTGTAATACATATGATTATTATGTATGGGGTATAGTTGAGGGAGAGACCAAAAAACTCTATGGTATATCAAAGATTAACTGAAAGCAAGGATTATTGCAGCATTCACGAAAACAAATAATGACAACGTCTTGATGAGTAGCTGGAGATCCGAAGTAGTCTTTAATATTTTTAGATATGTTTAATTTGCTTAATTTTGGTAATTATATAAGTTAAAATTAGATGTTAGAGTTATTTTAATTTTTCGTAATTTTGTACGACAATTTATCCATTGCACGCTGTATTTCTTAAAGTCAAGTGAAATTGAAAAGCCGAGGATCATTTATTTACGAAAAAAATATTTATTTCTACAAAGTTTATTTATTTATGAAAGTTTATTACAATCTTTACCGGTTCACATCGACGGTTAACAGTTACCTCAACATATTACCATAAACTCTGCCACATACCGCTAATCGGTAACGTTATATATTTAGTGGTCCTTGAACCCCGTACTGGGTTTTTCATGTTCGAAATGGCAAGCAAACAAAAAAAGATGTCTGTTTGTTCTCAGAAGTTGCTAATTAGATTCAACACAAGAAGCATATATGCCTATTGAATTGAACGAAATTTGTATAAAATGATTTCTACTCGATATATATATATATATATATATATATATATATATATATATATATATATATATATATATAGCATAATGAGAAGCCACGTATACTTTCTTAATATGTATATATAAAAAAACAACTAAAAAGTTTCAAATGTAAAAAAATAATAATGTTTTTTATGAAAGTATTTATTCATATTTTTTATATATATTTTATATTTATATATATATATGTATGTAGTTTTGATATTTCAGATCGACCTCGATCTTCAGAAATAACTGTTATTTCTGAAGATCGACGTCGATCTGAAATATCAAAACTACATATATAAATAAATAGGAAATATATATATATATAAAATATAAATAAATGCTTTCATAACAAAAACATTATTATTTTTAATTTTCATCTTTTAGTTGTTTTTTATATATATATATATATATATATATATATATATATATATATATATATATATATATATATATATATATAATCACTCGAATATATATAATCATTCGAACATATATATAATCATTCGAAAATTATAACATAAAAATGTTATAAAATCAGTACAAAAATAGTCATTTTGTTTCAAGAATTCTGTTGTCTTATGAAGTGAGAGTGCTGAATGTAAACTAAAGGGTTTTAACACTGGACGGGTGCTAAAAACAATTTGGCAGCAAAGAAAGTAGCAGAGACAGTCTTAGAAACTCAGTCACTCAAAATTTGATATTTTCTGTCAAGCCAAGGGGATTTTATAAAGATAGGACACAGAATAAGACCGAATTTGGGAGACATATTAAAAATATGTCTTCCGTTACATTGAACGATCAAAAATATTAACTGGAAAACTATTATTCATGAGAATAGAACGAATTCTTTTAAAACTTTTGCTGAAGTGTACAAGAGGAGCAATTAATAGGAGTCATTAATATATATATACGCTTTAAATAAAATAATTATCTCCTGAAAATGTGTGTTTTATAATCGTTTGGCAAGTTCAATATATTACAACGGTAGTTGAAGCGTATATACCATGTACACAAATACCAAACTTAACGAAAGTGGTGTGCGCAAATATATCCGGTAAAGATTAATCATTATTATTTGGGTAGAGAAAAATAAAAGAGCAGGCATAAAAAAAAGCCTTACAAGCGTATCGAAAAAGTGCTCTATATCCTGGGATAATGAAAGCCTCTGGAAAGAGGATTAATATTACTGAGAGAAAAATAATGCTCAACTATCTATTGATTGCGTGAAAATGTATAGTTTTGTTCCGCCACTGTTCTCTGATAATATGTTTAGAAACACACACACACACACATATATATATATATATATATATATATATATATATTTTGTATATTTTGGTAACATGATTTCATTAAGACATATCTCATTAAATAATTAAGTGAAGTATTGTCTACTTATTTTTAATTGGATAATCTCACAATTACGGTCAAGTTTCGCATTATCCTTATTGAAGAAAGAAATTCATCATATTTATCTGTAATCATTCCGAGTACTTTCATGATTAGCTTAATCTCGTAATGAGGGTCTTGTTATATCAATGAAAAAAATGATGTGTTCATTTTTTCTGACAAAATTGTTGTGTTCATCTCAAAATTAAATTTAACGTATGAAGCGAAAATCGCTATGGGTATGTAATGTACAATTTTGAAAATTTTATCATGTCGACATACGAGCAAACGTCAAGGGAGTTAACTAAGTTATTGAAATTTATAAATATTTTTTTTAAAGAAAACTATTTAAAACTATTAGTCAAAACCCAGATAATATAAGCTATGTATTGTACACAGTTTGTGCATTCTTCAGTATTAATTTTATTAATAGTGGGTTTCAATTTTTTAATATAGATAGCTTCAAGTATTTTTAGTTTATGTTTATTATTTTCATGAAAAATATAAATGTATTTTCAACAAAAATTTTCCTAAATTGCAAATGTGGACATGTATGCTGTTGTAAATGTTTAGAGATGTTAGATGCATCATTCAAATGAAAAATTAACCTTCGAGAAAACGTCGCGCTATGACAAATATATATTTCATATATATATATATATATATATATATATATATATATATATATATATATATATATATATATGCAAATTGTTGCTATTTAATATATTTAAATTCGCGTATTTTTTTGTTGACTGTTCAGTATAGTAGCCTCAGTTGGACACCATCTGCAGGAAACATAAAAATGTCTCAGAAGGGTATTGAGAAAATGGTCGATATCATGGGAAACTGTAAGGATTCTGGGAAGAGGAATATTGCTGAGAGCAAAATAGCCCCCAACCACCTGAAGATAGTGTGAAAATTTATAGATTTGCTCGGCCATTCTTCCCCGGTAATTTATTTAAAAATACACAGACACACGCACACACACACACATAAATACACATACTCACGCCCCACATACACAGATACAGACACACACACACACACACACACACATACAGACACATATACTCACATCATTTTTTTTTTCTTTCGGAAAATACATATGATTGGTGTATATTTCTTTTAAGCATCTTTCATAAAATATGACGGACAAAATAATTTATTAATGTTTTTTGAACTTTTACAGCGTTTAAAATTTTTCGATTGAGGGAATACAAAAAGAGTCCATATCATCTAATGTCCCAAACGATATCGACAACTACCTAGACATTTTCCAGACCCCCAAAAAAAAAAAAAAAAACCACTTGAAAATGGCTGAGGAAGCAGCTCCTTGGGATAATGAATGATATGGACAATTTTTGGCCTCCCTCTCTCCCACCAAACAGAAATATATATGTACTATACTTTCCCTATATTTATGATATATATATATTATATATATATATATATATATATATATATATATATATATATATATATATATATATATATATATATATACACATTTCAATGACTACGACAGACAAGATGCTTTTATTTAATTTTTTATACATTTTCTCATGCGATCTAATATTTTTTTTTCTTTTCAGATGATAAATTATATAAAATTTGTCCGAATGTTCTTTTTATTCCCTTTCGGATGTACATTAAGCCATTTTCAAGGATTAAACATTTTAACTATTAAATAAGAAATAGTTTGTTGCATGTATGTTTTATAAAATGTTTTCATTTTTCAAAACACTATGGTCAATTTCTGGCAATAGCTCAATTAGATCTCATTAAAATATTCATGGAAACCTACCCGACACTACTCATAACATACTTGTTGACAACGCTAATATAATAGCATCATATACATGCAAAAAAAGGCTAAAATAATGCAAACCATATTAATAAAAACAAAAAATGAAAATGAAATGAAAAAAAATATTTAATCCTTGAAAATGGCTAAATGTATAGCCGAAAGCGCTCAGATAAAAAGAACATAAGAACAATTTTTATACAATTTATCATGTGAAAGGAAAATTATGAGATCACATGAGAAATTGTATAAAGAAAACTAAATAAAAGCACCTTGTCTGTTGTATTCAATGAAATATGCATGACAGAAGGATTGCTAGCTAAACACACACACACACACACACACACACACACATATATATATATATATATATATATATATATATATATATATATATATATATATGTATGTATGATCCTGCCATAGCCACCGAAACCGTGAAATCACCCCTGGTCGGCGGCTGATGAAGACAGGATATCGCACGTGCTAACACACGGTGTATGTTATATATATATATATATATATATATATATATATATATATATACACCTAGTTTAGTGAGCCAGACAAACCTATTTAGGTTTCATTTAAACGGATCGTCAGGAAAGTTTGGCATCATAAACTTTGCCTGACGATCCGTTTAGGTGAAAAAGGTAGGTTTGTCTGGCTCACTAGGTGTATCTAGGTCTGCTCTACGGTTGTATTGAGCTCTTTTGTTAGTTAGTTGTTACTCGTATCTGGTTTTTTCTTTGGGCTTCAGACCTGCATCTGTGCGATTTTTTGTCGGCAGAAGTTCATTTTGTAGCTCTTTTCTTTTTTAAAACCTTTTTTTCCCTCGAGATTGATTTGATTAGCAAATCAAAAATTCGAGGGTTTTTCGAAACGAGTCTAGTTATCTATATTTATATGTATATGTATATATAAATATATATATATATATATATATATATATATATATATATATATAATTATATATATAGTAAACTCTTGTTGAAAAAACTGTCTTCATTTATTTTTTTCTTTGTTTCATTGTGGTCTTTAATCTGTCTTCACATGTTGAACATTAATGAGAAAATGCATTATATAAAACATCGTTCTTTTGGAAAAGAATTTCAAAAAAATGGAAGCAAAATTACTAGGATAATGATTCATTCAACATTGGAAACCAAAAATATCTGTGGGTCATTTCTAAATTCTTCCCACCCATGACACAGATGCAAATCATTCTTTTATGTTACTCAAAGTAAATAAACTGGTCGGACATTTTGATGAAATGCAGTTGATTTTCAATTCAATTTCTTATTATTGGCCGACGTGAACTCCAACTAAAAAAGTGACATGTCCAAAAAAATTTCAAAAAATAAAAAAATTATTCCGATGACGAACTTTACTGATTGACTGGCAAAACCTTAGAGGATTTTCATCATTTTACATTAGTTGGAAAACTGACAGCTCTTCATTAACATTTCAGCACGTTCGAATCGCAAATGATGCTTGTGAACCTTTGTTTTACGAAAAAAATTCTTCCTAAAATGCTTCTCAAAGCACGACAAGAATGTTAACTTCCGTTTTCTCCGCTCAGAAGAAAAAAATATAATACACGCCTACCTGTTCTTTTTTTATCAAGAATGACAAGAATCGACAAACGCGCAAAAAAAAAAGTCCTTGAAAAAGCATGAAACAACACCAAACAAATCCTTCATACCAGAACAATGCTTCATGACAAAAAAAAAAAAAAAAAGATATCAGCGTAGTATGCAACTACTTCAAATTTGAACGCCATATTTGAATTGCGTTTTACTGGAATTGAATGAATACTGACAGACAGAGTGGTCGTATCTTTTAATTATGTTTTAAATGCTTTGTCCCTTTAAGACTTCAGAGATCACATCTCTTCACACAATCATTTATTTTATAATTAATGAATCGCAATAATTACTTTAGTAAGAATTAGACGAGATACAGCTAGACAACTGGTTCTCTTTTGTCTTATCCAAAGTCTTGAATTCTGAATACGACTTCTCCCTGGTTGGTTGCCATCCAAGGCAAGAGAGACTATTGTACTTTACTATATTACCCATATTTGAGTGATAGGTAAGATAGATTTGTGGCGGTTGTAAAGTAACTTTCTGACTCATACGGTATACAAGATATGAAAAACACAGAAAAACCTTAGGTCTTCTTCGTGACAATTAGAATTCACAGCGAGAAATCAGGTTTTCCTTTAACTGCTAGCTGTAATATGTAAATAGAGTAGATGGTCATGATTGTTTTGTGGGAGAGTAATTCAGTTGTTTTGATCTTTATTTCATGTCAATTTAACGCCGGCTTCTCATCATTGTAAAGGACAGCTTACGGGGGATATCATGTTGAAACAACGGTTCATGCATGACCAGCACCTTGACGGGTGACCGTTTCGTCTACTAGGTACTGTAAGCTTGAATATGCCGGCAGTGTAATGGATAATGCCTCGGAATTGTAAAGCGGAGAGCCGAGTTCCAATTCCAGTTGGGTTCGTGATATTCAGTCCGACGCCAATATTATTGGGAAAAGTTTAAATCCGTCTCTTTACACTTCACACGGAATTAATTGGTAGGACTTTAATCAGTAAAATATTATTATTTCTAAAAGATTATTACAATCTAAAATTATTTTCTGGTTTTAAATAACCTGCAATGTTTTTGTGAGGTGTAAAACGCAAATCAATCAATGAAACCCATTAAATACCAATGGTTTTAAGTGGGAAGACTTCGTTTTGGAATTCTGGGATCGAATGAGTGCATATTTATATCTGATTCTATCCTCAAACAACTAAAACGACACAGTTTGTTTTGGGTTTTTTTTAAGTAAAAAAAAAAAATGAATCCGAACTGAAGTCTTTAATTAATCTACAATGCAGTCTGTTTCCACTGGATATAAGTACACATAGATTGAGATTAATTACCCACGTGACAATAACTAAAGAATTAAGGCGTTGGTTTATGAAATTAGTGATAATGTAATCGTTAAATCAATCCGTGGAGCGGGTAGTTTGTACTTGGAGAGTGGGTTAAAATCAAAATAAGAACTATGTATTATTATACATGGAGCAGTAAAACAAGAACAACCTATCCTCGTAGATTAAATATATTGTTTAATTCGGGTGTTCCCTGCAAGTCATCTGGATCCACATGTTACTGATGAAGGCCGAAAGCTACACCGGTCGAAACGTTGAAAAAAATCACAAAAATGAGGGCAAGGATTCACATGTAAATAGTGTAACTAATGATAATTTCTCTTCCTAGAAATTCAAAGAGAAAAAAATGAATAGTTGAGAAAGACTCCGGAGAAAAGAAAACGAAGCGCCATTAATCACTCCTAAAGCCAGTCTCAAAGATTGGGTATTAAGTTCTCCTTTTTCATAATCAGACGTTACATACCGAAACTTGTTATTTTGATTAAAAGTGACAACAGTTCTAAAACATCTTCAGTTAGCCTATCGGAGGGAATGACACTTAAATATTCTACGAACTTTTTGTTCCAATATTTTGTTATTATCATACATTATTTAATTCGAAAATTAATGGCATTTATGACTACAGTAAAATACGACATTCGCTTCAAACATTAATATAAGAAACTGACTATCTTCTCTAGGATGATCAGATATGCTATGGACCACAAGAGGTTTTAAATCTTGTTACATATTTGCATCTTAATTTGGAAATATTTACGTTAGTTTTTCTTTTATTTATTAATTTGAAAGTTTCTACATTTTCCATTCTGAAATTCTTATAAAGGAAACGAATTTATTTTCAAATATATTAGCGATATATAAAGTTGTTTTATTAAGTCGATGAAGTATTTGCTTACAGACATCATAGATATGAGATATCACAAACGCTAAAAAAATATAAAGAAATATATTTATCTTCATCCTCATCATCATCGCCAGTTTCTTGACTGCTTCAATCATCGGTTTGGGTTCTAAGGTCAGAAGAAACAGCTTCCTCTGGGATGATCTTTTAGCGGTTGGCTCTCAGATGTTCCGGCATTGTCATGTTTGTCCACTCTTTGATGTTGTCTGGCCAGCTTTTTAGTTGTCGTCTCCAGCCCGCGTCCGCCTTCAACAATACCTTGCATGACAGTCTTGCAGAGGCTATTATGCCGTGTTACGTGGCCAAAACATAACATCTTCCGACGCTTATTAATAGTGGCGAGGAGAGATTCCTTTCGGCCCACGAGACTTTTGACCTCCATCCGTACACAGTCACTGGCTTTATGGTTCCTGTTTGCTTGTAAACGATTTGTTAATAAAGGATCATCATCATCATCAACAACAACATTATCATCCTGTTTTATTGAGTTGATGAAGTACTTAGCCACAGACTTAGTGAGATATCACCAATGCTACATTAATATAAGGAAATATACTTATCTGCTATTATCATCATCTCTATCATCATTATCATCATCATCATCATCAATCCTTTGACTGCTTCAGTCATCGCGGTGGGGAGCTATGGGCAGAAGAAAGAGACAGTCTCTTCTAGGATAATTTGTGTGTGGTTGGCTCTCAGGATTTCCGGCATTGTAATATCCGTCCACTCGGTGATGTTGTCTGACCACGAGACTTCTGACCTTTTGTCAGACGATGGCACCTGCAATGCAGAAATACGCACACGGATCTACAGTCACAACAGCGAGGGAAAGTCAACATCAGCTTGCAAACCAAGTTCAAGATCTACAAATTGCTGGTCATAGCCATCATTGTCTACCGATGTAAGACTTGGACTCTCCTTGTTGAAGTAGAAAAAATCCAGGCGTTCAAGGACAAATGATTGAGAAGGCTCTTTTGCCTCACCTACTAAGAACAAAAAAAATCAATGACTATATTGATTATAGGTTATTGAAAACGATGGTAATAATTTATAAAAATAACTATATTAATTTTAAGTTTATAAAAATCGTCTATAATCTATAGGTAGCCTATCAATGACTAAGGTGCCCAAAATGAGATGGTGGCTATAAATTGGTGACTCGCACTAACGTTTTCAGTTGGCATGAAGTGGAAATATTATATTGAATCAATTGCTAAGTCTTCAACTAAGGAAGTTGGTTCACGATCCCTTGATAGACAAATTTCTCGCCTGAATCTACCATTTCACCTTGCTTTGAATATGTTACATCTCTCTTGTCTGTTCCTGCTATATATGTAGAGAAAATCTTAAATCCAAAGGATTATCTGCAACGTTATGTCCTGACTTGGCTTTTCGGCTTCAGTTTCTTCCCCACTGCCGTAATGTAGACATCCCTTGATCCTTTCTATAGATATTTTCAACTTGAGAGACTTTATGAATTTAAGCATAGTAAAAGATTGACGTTAAATTCTTAACATTTAAGAGTTTAGACGACTAAATGTAACCGTACATTCTGTGCTAAGTTTATTCTATCGCACTTCTTGCTTGGGGAACATTCTTCCGGCTTCTTGCTTCCTAGTTAACTTCCATCTTCAAAAGGTTAAAGCTAATGTAAATTTTTAACTTCTGCCTTCTTAAATCTTGTTGTTCTATTTTCCTTTCTTTTCAATAGTACTTTTTCTCATATTCTCTCCCACTGTGTAACCCTTTGTGTCTTAGGGACTTTATTGCCTTGCTTGTGGTGAAATGATTTTAAAAAATATCCAAGCAAAATAGACCTATAATTTTCCTTTATGTATTATCTTATGTCACAAAATATTGAATTTACGAGCTCAAATTTGTTCAACCATTTACCCTGTTCTTGTCCGAGTCTTTCTTAAACGCAATTTGTTTTAGTAAAATAAAATTAATCGGAATTGTTACTCATTTACTATGAATCGTGAACTGGCAAATATTTTACATGGTTTCTTACAGTTGGTAAAACAAAGCAGCGACCTCTCAGATGGAGAGAGCACGAGGAGTGTTAGGACTTTGATGAAGACGAATAGTGATTGCAGCAAAATGGTGCTTCTCCTCACACTGTTAATGTTACTATGGCATGACTCTGTGAAAAGTTTGGGGAGCGTTTCATCAGCCGCAATGCTAAAGTGGAATGGACACCTCACTCGGTTGAACTGTACCTACCAAATGTCTTTCTCCTATGCTTCCTCAAGAACAACATCTACCAGGACAACCCTCGCATCAGTGTTTCATTGAAAGAAACCATCACTGTGAAGGTTCAAGCTATCACCCAGGAGGAATGTGCATCTGTTATCAACAACTTTGCATTCAAAAGTACCTTCAGCTGAACAGCAGACACCTGGAGTATGTACCCTAGGACTACCCTTCAAAAATTTGGTTTATGTTTTAGACTAAATGGTTGCAAATCTTAAAATGTTATCCTTTTACCTTTCAATAAATGTAATTTCCATTATTCTATCATTTGTTGCCCTTGAGATTGTGGCCGATCACTTTGTTTCAAAAATTGGGGAAAACCTTGTATATTCAATCTTAATGTGAAGTCTTTCTTTGGACAAGAACAATAGCAACTGAGTAGTGAGTTTGACCCTCACTTGGTGCTCCATACATTTTGCCTTATGCCACATATAAGCTACAACTATAAAATCCTCATGGGGCTATCCTTTTACGGTCCTAATAGCTCATGACGATGAAAGTGATATTGGGTTTAGTAGTAGACTCTACCTGATGTTATTGCAATGAATGCAAGTGTCGTTTTAAAGAGATGTGGCTGTCAATTCAATCACTTTATCAGTTAGTGAAATCGCTTCTATTTAAAAGAAATGGGTGTTTGAAAGAACAAATAACAGAATAATCAGTCAAATTTTCGGCAACGTACTAGACGCTCTAATCAACTCTGAATTGGTTAAGCATCACATTTCACACTGACTACTTTCAGATAAAGAAAAATGGCTTTCGTTTCTCTAGATCCAGTGTTAGCGGTTATCACAGAATTTGCTTATAAGACCTTAGATAAGAATGGCGAGACTCAGGATGCGTCTTTAGATATCTCGAATGTATTGACACAGTTTGGCATACTAGCACACTTCGCAAGCACTTGAGAACTTAGCAAATCGTGTAATGTAGCTTGCGTTCAAATTCCATGTTTCTAGACATTTCACATTAAGGTGAATGTTACCCCCAGGTCTCTACCCTTGTACTTTGGTTGTTTTATATCATCAAGAACAACATTCCGATATCATAAATTCCCCAATTTATGCTGAGGATACAACTATGTATATATGTCTTAATAGTAATATTGACAAAACAAAACTGTTCTAAAAAAAATCCTCAAATCAGTAGTTAACTGTTGCAAGAAATGACTTGTGAATTTTATATCCTTTCCTTAGTGTGATAATTTGCAAGGTTAACTTCAAATATAACCTATCCTCTATGATATGGGTGTTCATGGCTCTCCACAATTTCTTGTTTTTGTTACTCAAAGTAATAATTGGGACTTTACTTTTATTATACTTTTCAAGAGTTATTTTTTCGGTATATGCCGTACGAATTTCATATATCTTCGAGTGTTAGCAACAGTTTTTTGTAAAACCTTCCTCTTTACATGCATGTTCTGGCTATGTTATTCTCAGCAGTCCACAGTCTTTGTCATTTTAAGTCTCTTCTTCACAGTCACATCGATCCAAAAAGGATACTTAAGTTCACAGGACATCTGTCTATTACGGCAAATTTTAAAAGCCATGAATTCTACCTGGAATAAATATATATTATTGCGTTTAAAATTTCTTGTATACACTGTAGTTTCCTTTTTAACAAACATATCTTTTTAGTCCCGGATTTAAAACACATTTCGCTAATCTCCACTTTCAGTGTTCATTCTATTTATACCCGATCAGTTCATCAGAAGTTATGACGTTGTAAGGCCAAGTTGCAGATATATTTTCTCTTCCCACAAGCTAACATGTTTTCATAAAAGAGACTTTCTTTAACTGTAATGTTTCCTCAATACCAAAGACTGCTCAATAACGTTTCACTTTAATAATGCTAAAAAAATATAAAATTCTATTCATGTACGTCACGAAGAGAGAAAATTTTGGTATTCTTTACAAAGTAGAATATGTCGACCTTATGCTCGAGGTGAGCTTAAATTAGATTAAGTAATACACGTAAGATATATAAATATACATTTGAAAATATACAGCGTAGATATGATTAAAGGATTGTGAAAAGTGTCTGTAATGAATGCATTTCTAAAAGGGTTATTGTTTACTACAATGAATGCAACTTTGAAAATATGTAGAAATGTTTCTTCTGTACCGAAATCAAATTCGTCATTCATTCGATGAACTAAAAATAAGACATTCATTGTTGTCAACATTAATTTTATTGAACAACATATACACCGATTTGTCCCAATATTCTCCGGCATTAAGATCTCCAGTATCCTGCCCCACCAGACATATTTATCCTTCTAAGCATAGAAATCATCCACCTATCATTTACAGTCTTTTATATGGGAAAATTTGATGTATAGTAATCATAATATTAGCTGCCCCCTTACAAGGAAACATTCTGTATTCTTTTACGGAATAGCCTGAGATGCTTTCATTTGAAATTAAATTTATAAAGTCTTTAATTTAAAACAATTTTTCACCATACCAGTAGCCGGTGTCGTTCTTTCTAGTATTGATAAATGTTTCCTTCCTAACATTTTGGTTAATATTGTGTCCCCATTATTTTCTCTTTGAGTTATATTTGATATACAGACTAATTGTTGCTGTTCGATGTCCTCAAGTGATGTCGTTCTTTTGTTATCTAGTAAACTTCTTTGTGATTCTGCAACGCAAATACACAAGGTTTTAAAAAGAATGACCTTCTCTGAAACCTTCATGCATCACTTGTTCTAACCCATTCTAATCATCGATCCTAAAAAAAAGTGATTGTATTTAGCCGGCAGTTTATAGATTTCTGAACGGGATTGACCCCGTGTATGACATCTATATAGAAGTTTCGATATAATGAGATTATTTAAGAATATGACTCTATATTTTAGGTTAATAGTTTCTTTTTGTTTTTTACAGTACGTTTAACCTTGTACAAGGCGCGGGGGCACTCGAGATAGAACTTCCTTCTAACGCAACACTCTTACTGATAGGGCAAATATAGCGGTTAAGTCTAGATTTAAGAAGATTAAGTTTGTAGTGATCGAGGAAACATATAGATCAGCGGTTCGCAAGAAATTGTCCGAGTGAAACTTATTTCTCACCGATAGGATATGTAGAGAACGTAGGGGCTTTGCTAAAATGTGATTGGCATAGCGAGTCCTTGCTGTGAAGATTAATCCTGGTCGAATCGAATTTGGTTCGTCCGAGCACTTTCCGAGAGGTTTGCCAGATACCGCCTAAAGAGAGCCAGGTTGGAGGGTGGAATATAATTCGTTACCCACAAATTCATCTATGCAGCGTCGTATTTTAAGTGGTTATTATTCATTAATTACTTATCTTGATTGTTTCTGAAGGATTCAGAGTCGGTGACAGGATTTTTTCATTCCAATTACAGGTCATTGTTTTTTTATCATTTCACGCCTAGCAAGACAATAATGCTACTAAGATGAAAGGGGTTTACTATTTTTTTAATTTGGTATTTGTGATATTAGTGTGATACAAAAATTGTTCCGGTAACATTTTCTATCATACCGTCAAGAATAGTGTCTCTCTAGATCGGTAATAACAGACTAGCGAGTCCCATATTGAATGGGTTAACCTTGATTTCGGACAAGTGCCAAATCTAAGTTATATTTAGGAAATCACGGTACAGGCTAGGATGGTCTTCGCTATGACCCACATAATCCACTCGATTAAAGGCATCTTAACGATTATTACGACATCACTTAAAAATCCCAACAAATCTTTCAATTTTTCAAAATATTCTTCAATGTTCTTTATCGAAATCGCCATCATTTTCTAGGTGTTTTCTTCCTTAATCACACCCAAGGTAAAAAATATGATTCTTCTTTGGTGAAACCAGGAGACTGAGGGATAAAAGTTCTTAAGTGGAATTGATATAATTATATCATACTGGATCGGACTCGATTGCCATGCGAAGATATTATTAGACAAAAAAATTGTCCCAAAGATTTTCAGACTTCTTTAATCGTAGATTCTCTTTGAGTTGTGATAAACACCGACGTAGCTGTGTGCAGAGGCAAATACTTGTTACTTCGTGGTAACACTGTGTCAATCGATTTTCAATGAGTATCACATCTGAATACTTATCAAATATAATATTTTATTAAAACCAATACCGGACCATCGCACATTGATGATAAATGAAGTGGTCTCAAACATTTTAGACGCGATGGGGCAGATCACAGTTGATTGAATGTTGGTTTTTCCACGAAAATAATCATTTAGTTGAATTACTGTATTTTAAGTGGGCGGTAACAGCAAGAAAAGGAGCAATGATTGTAACCATATTAATACATATATACACACTTGTTATTTGTAGCGAATGAATTATATATATATATATATATATATATATATGTGTGTGTGTGTGTGGAAAACGGAGATAGAGAGTTGATAGACAGACAGATATGAACAAAATTAGATAGATATGAACAGACTTATATAGCTATAAACAGACCTATATAGATAGATAGATGGTGGCGTACATTGAGAAGTCATTATTAATAAGTTAATCAGTAAATTACGAATTCTTATGAAACCACGGATATTTCTATTTTCTTTCCCTTTTGTTTTTTAAACAAAACAATTACAAGTTATTTGGAGAAAAAATGCAGAGGCTCACACCTTGTTTCCTGTCTAAGAAGGGGTTCCCGGCACTTTCTCTCTCTCTCTCTCTCTCTCTGGCCTCTGTACGAGTTCTGATGTGCTTCTCCCGTGACGTGCGCAGACTGTGGCATTGCCTCTTCATTTTGAGGGTACACGGTTGACAGTTTACTGGTTGCTGTTTCCGACTGGTAGTTAGGAGCCCTAACTTTTGCTTAGCGTCTTGAGCGGCCGCTCTGATCAACAGTTGTATAATACCGGGGTGTTTGTAGTGCCATGACGCGCATGGAACGGTGTCCCTGCAGTCACCTCCGGTGGGCAACCCTGAGGCCACACTATGATGCAGGCTGTGCCAACTCCTCTCTGCTCACGTTGCGGTTGATAACCATCTGCTTCTCTTACTTCAGGCCTTCTCATCTTCCAACAATTACTCAACATGAAGACTCAAATGAACCAAAAAAGTAAACCTAAACCAGCCGCGCAAAAATCACCTAAACCCCTCAACATTTCGTTCGCTAACATCCGTGGCATTAGAACAAACTTCTGCAGTATGGAATCTTTCCTCACTGCAAACTGCCCGGATATACTGGCTCTGTGTGAGACAAACCTTGACTCGTCTATCCCTTCCTCTGATCTCTCGGTCCCCGGCTACCTTCCTCTCTTCAGGAAAGACTCTCTAACCCACATGCACGGCCATGTTGTCTGCGTCAAGGACCATCTCCCTCTGGCCAGAGAGTTGTCTCTCGAATCGCCAGACCTTTCGTACATGTGCCTCCGACTATCTCTCCTCAATGCCGTAAGCTATCTCTTCTTCCTCTATCGCTCCCCATCCTCTCAAGACTGTGGGATACTCGATAGCATATCTGACAACATAGACAAGGCCCTCTCTCTCCACCCGTTTGCTCACATATTCGTGTTTGGTGACTTTAACGCCCATCACACCAAGTGGCTCGAGAATGCTACTACTGAACGGGCTGGCATTTAAACATTTAACTTCTCAATTTCTCATTCTCTCACACAGATAGTCGACTTCCCCACGCGCTTTGCCTCGACCTGGCAGGTAAGTCTTCTCTTCTCGATCTGTGTTTTACCTCCATCCCTGAATCTTGTAGCCCCACGCAGATCTGCCCGCTTGGCAACTCCGATCACGCCGTGGTATCTTTCAACATTTCCTTCAACTCCACACCCTGCAAAGAACCTCCCATCACAAGAACCTCGTTCTACTATCAGCGAGCGGATTGGGACTCGTTCCGTGACTTCCTCCGCGATGTCCCCTGGGATGTTGTCTTTACACTCCCTGTCCAAGAATGTGCTTCTGAGGTCTCATCCTGGGTTAAAGCTGGAATCGACGCTTTCATCCCCTCTAGGAAATTTAAGGTCAAGTCGCACTCCTCCCCTTGGTTCTCCGCTGCTTGCTCAGCTGCCATTGCCCATAGGAATCACTTCTTTCATCGATTTCGTAGCGACATATCGGACTGTAATAGACGTCTCTTTGCCTCTGCCCGTAACGAGTGTAAGCGTGTCCTCAACGAAGCTAAGTCAATATTTGCTGTTCGGATGAAGGATCGTATTGCATCTCGCAAATTTGACTCCAAAGATCATTGGCGGGTCTGCAAGAGTGTCCTAAACAATAGAAAACCCTCCATACCTCCTTTATTTAACCAGTTCGAGGTCTTGACCTCCTCTACCGACAAGGCTGAATGCTTTGCTCGGAAATTCTCATTTAATTCAACGCTCAACTCCACCGGTGTACTCATTCCAGACTTCCCTCCTAGAACGGAGGCCTTACTGAGCGGCTTACACATAACCCCGTCCATGGTACTGGGCATTATCTCCAACTTAGACCCCCACAAGGCTAGTGGTGGAGATGGCATACTAGCCATTGTCCTGAAGAAATGCGCGCCTGAGCTAGCACACGCCCTCTCTAAACTGTATAATTACTGCCTCAAGGAATCCTGTTTTCCTGACTGCTGGAAGTCCTCATCCATTGTTCCTGTGTTTAAGAACTCTGGAGACCCCTCTGACCCCTCTAATTACCGTCCTATTAGTCTCCTACCCCTCTTCGGCAAAGTCTTTGAAGCCCTAATCGATGCCGAAGTAATTAATCACCTTACATCTCATAATCTGCTCTCGGACAAGCAATATGGTTTCCGCTAAGCCCGATCCACAGCTGATGTGCTTACGACTATCACTGAAACCGTCTACCAAGCCCTTCAAAATAACGGAGAGGCTCGTGCCGTGGCCCTCGACATCTCCAAAGCATTCGATAGGGTTTGGCACGCCGGCCTTCTTCGTAAGCTCCAGGGGTATGGTGTTACTGGTCAACTGTTTGATTTGATACAATCATTTCTGTCAAACCGTGAATTGAAGGTCGTTCTCAACGGATTCTCCTCCAGTTCCTATCCCACTCTTTTCCTTATTTTCATCAATGACCTTCCCGACGCTATAGATTCCCAAGTTGGCATCTATACTGACGACACCACAATTTACTCCTGCCTCCAGAACAAATCTAGTATCGGCGACAAAACTAATCTGGCCGTGCGTCTCGAATTGGACCGCCAATCGGTTGTTGACTGGGGCAAGAATTGGCTGGTCAACTTTAACACCACCAAGACTAAATTACTCTCCATTAACCACCATAGAGATCCTTCCCTGCCCCCCATTATAATGTCTGATAGTCAACTTCCTGAGAGCAATTCCCTGCGTCTGCTCGGTCTCACGCTGACTGCTGACCTGAGATGGAACAAATACATTGAGTCAATTCCTTCTTCCACCGCGAGGAAAGTTGGCTCTCTGTGCCGCGCCAGGAAATTTTTCTCCCCTGAATCTATACTTCAAATATACAAAACAACCATTCGCCCTTGCATGGAGTATTGCTGCCATATATGGTCTGGGGCACCTTCTGCTTACCTCGGAGTTCTTGACAAGATCCAGAGACGGATATGTAATCTAATTGGCCCTGATCTGGCGTCTCGTCTGCAATCACTCTCTCACAGACGCGCCGTCGCTTCTCTCTGTCTTTTCTACAAATACTTCCATGGTAACTGCTCTGACGAGCTGCTTTCACTGGTTCCCAGACTCCATGAATTCAAAAGCCCTACGAGGCTGGCATCCCGCTCCCACCCTTACACCGTAGAAACTCTCAAATGTAGCCGCCTCTTCTACTCCAATAGCTTCATACCTCGCTCCTCTCGCCAGTGGAACACCCTCCCCAGTTACTGCTTCCCTGAAGGCTATAATCTCCAACTATTCAAATGTAATGTCAATCGACACCTCCAGTTACCTTGATCTATCCACTATCCTTCTCCTCATCCTTTCTTCTATCACTCCTATCTGCTCTCGCTCCAAATCTTCCGTAACCCCATGCATCCTAGTGGCTTCACGCCTTGCTTGGGGCATAATACTTAAAAAAAAAAAATACAACATCCCGGACTCAAATTTCATATTAGCTTTGAAAGTGTGCAGTGATTGGAGTAAGAAACATGTCACCTTTAATCTCATTAAATATATCACGCTTCTAACTCGTACGTTGGTGAACTATTTTTGACAAATAAAATCAGATATGGCATGATAAGATTATGAAAATGTCTTATTTTAAATTAAATTTCAAAATCGGATAATAATTCTGGTGATAATTATTTAGTTCAATTAAGAAATCGCTATCGAATTTCATGGACAACAAAGACATTGATTTTTTGTATAATTGGAGATTTAGTTAAAATTATTCCTTACACATTAATCAGGATCTTTCTGTTACGTATTTGTTCTTATCAGTTTTAGTGTTGATTTGGTTTGAAGAAAAGATATACAATTCAAATGAGAATGATTTTTATTTTTACAGAAAACATTATTCTCTTTATATTACGTAGAATTTTAACAAAATTTCCAGTTATACAAATATCAATGCTTATCTTGTCTATGGGATTCGAGAATGATTTCTAAATTAAACTCAATAATTAGTAAGAAAATTATTATCCAATTTTGAAATCTAATTTAAAATCCGAATTTTTTATAATCTCATAATGCCACATCTGATTGTATTTGCTAATAATATTACATTTACTATTGGAAAATGTTTACCTCCCTGTAGAGTCTAAGGAAGTACCTGACTGCTCCTGGTAACCTCTACATTATAAGAGACCACACCCAAAATTGGAATACTGTTGTCATATATATGAACAGGTACTGTCAATTCTTCCCTTTCCAACCTAGACAGAGTAAAATTTGTCTTTGTGGATGAAAAAGAATGTTCCTCGCTAAAATCCTTCTAATTTTACACAGACAAAATTTTGTAAGCCTCTCGCGGTTCTATGGCTAATGACAAGGAAAATGTTCAGACGAACAATATTCATTCGTTCCACCAGTATAAACATTCACGACTAAGACCCGCCCCGTCACACACTTTGCAGCGAACCACCTTCATTTCCTTCGTCTTCCATTGGTGACATCGAAGTCCCACGTCTTCCCACAGACCGATGTATCGTGGAAACAAATCCCAAGATGATTCTACCCCGATCGTTACAATGTAAACCTGTTGATGTCTACAATCAAACTTATTCTTACCGCACGTATCCCTATAAATTCTGTCTCTCACTCAGTAATACTCTACATCGAGTGACTCTTGAGTCATGTACAGGGTGATCATCATTGTAAAAATAATCCTGTCTAATAAAGGTCTGATTTTGTACAGCGGTGTAATCTTGAAATGAAAGAGAAGGAAAAGTATCCCTGCAATGCAGATGTCGGTTCCTACAAATAGCTTACTGCCATAAGAAAGAGCTCTTGGACATTTTCCAGAAGAAAGAATTTCTGATCAAACGATGGATACATTTGTGAAATATTTGAAAATTAAAAAAAAAAAGAAAAAATTTCCTTGCAACGGTGACAAGAAGCATAAAGAATTTCTAAAAATTATCAAGGCGAAATTTGTTCTAATAACACTTCTCTCTTCTCGCTTCAAGATATAGTCTTAATTTCATTACTGATTTCGTGCGAAATGCTTCCACTTTTTCTTTCTGTATAAAATATTTAGTTGCCCGGCATTCAGTCAAAGCGTGATTGTTATCTAGTCGGTTGGATGGTTTTTGGTTATTTTCAAGTCCTTTTGTATTTCATATGACGTTAGATATTCAACGGTATTTCAGTCGTAAAATTGACTATTTTTTTTTCTCTCGCTTATTTACTTCATACTCTGTTCGGAAAATAGAAAGCCATCTTTAACATCGTAAGAACCAGTTGTGCGGCATGGAAACAACTTGACCCCCAGTCTGCATACACTCTCAAGTTATATATTTGCTATAAATTACGTATCCTATTACCAACTGATAACATCAGAATTACAACACCGCCACTGGTTGATTGTACAACAACAGTAGATCATGGGGCTATGGCTTTCCCAGGTTAATAACACCCACGGAACGAGTGACATATTTTCACTTGATAAAGGGTTCGCTTCCGATATTTAGATTCCCAGTGAAGATGATGCAATGTGCGCCATAACGCAGACTGAAAGGGGTCTGCGAATAGTGATACACTAGCTATTCGGTAATTAGCAGAAAAACATACTTTCATTTCTCGCATTTAGACCTCTCAATGACCTGTCGGTAGTATTATCTTCGAACAGGACTGCTGATAGTTAACCGCCAAAATTTAACAAGAGAAATTATTATTATTATTATTATTATTATTATTATTATTATTATTATTATTATTTCCTTTTATTTCTGGTGTGTACACATTTCGTTCCAGAGATTAAACCTAGAAATGGCATCATGGTATTTTCCACTGAAATAAAAAAAATATATATATATTTAAAAAAATATATATTTTTACGCCCTTCGTAAGATGTTGGCCTATACTCGTGAGGATATTTTATTTTTTTTAATTTCTTTAAGGTATAGACTTCTAGGAAACCCTTCAATTAGTCTACTGGAATTTTTTCCAACCAATCAGAGGGCTCCTACTACAACAGGGATTGTTGATTTTTCCATGTGCCACATTTTTGAGATTTCGATTGCAAGGGTTTGTAATTTGATAGCTTTTTGAATATCTTCAAAGATACATTGCAGTCCGCTGGGACTGCCATATCAATAAGCAGGCACGTTTTTGTTTGCGTTCTCTAAATAATAATGTTGATTGTTCTGTCTGTGTGCATTATTATTATTATTATTATTATTATTATTATTATTTGTATGTTATATTAACTGCTTTGTATCCTGTGGATCCTTGTCCAAACTATGGTTCTTAAGACCTGTAGGAGAATATTTATTTAATTGATAGCACTTTTCTAAGTATATGAGATGTGTCTCTCACGTCGATCTTCTGGGCAAATTGTATGTTGATGTTACCTGGGACACTGTAATAACATTGTCCTTTCCTTTTCTTACGGAGCCCAGAGATCCGATTACTATTGGTACAGTCACAGTATTCATTCCCCACATCCTGTTAATATCGATCTCCAGGTCCTTGTATTTGGACAATTTCTTGATAATGTTCATGGATGTACCTCTCTCGGATGGTGCTGCTATGTCAATCAACATACAATTCCTGAATGTCATTTTTTTTTTTTTTTTTTTGGTCTGTTGGATTATATTTTCCCTGTCAGTTTGAATTGGTAATATCTAAGAGGATAGTTTCATCGTCATTTTGGCCAACTGCGTCTGGTTGGTGCTCATACCATCTCTAAGTGGTTTCAATGTGCTTCTTACATATCTTCCAGTGCACATATGTCGCTACCATATTATATCTGTTGGCATATTCAGTTTTGCTAGTTCTGGACATCCTGAAATAATATGGTCGACAGTTTCATCATTTTTTCCGCAGATCTTGCATTTAAGGTTAGTTCTATCCTTGATTATGTGACAGTGATAGGATGTTGTTGCGAGACTTTGGTTCTGAGCTGCAATAATTAGGCTTTAATTAGCCTTAGCTGTCAACCCGATACTCCTCAGCTACTGATATGTTTTCTGTAGGTTCGCATCTGCTTCTTTCGTTCTTTTTAGGTATTTGCCATGCAACGCCTTGTCCACCCATTTTAATTTTAGCTTTCCGTTTTACTCGTTTGGCGCAAATGGAATTCGCTTCGTTTGTTCTAGGTAGAGTTTCAATTATATTAAGCTGTTTCTTGAAGAGTGCAGCTTCTTTGTTGATCGAGACGATTTGGTGTTTTACTATATGTGGGAGTGAGACTTTTATTTTTGTGAGGTATGCTTCCAATCCGATTGTTGTAGTCTTAGAGTTAGTTCAAGTAGGATTAGACCCCGGCTTCCTAAAGCTCTTGGTACGTGAAACCTATCAACATTTGATTTCTGGTGATGCATCCTCCTTTGGGTAAGCATTTTTCTGGCCTTCTCGTCGAGTCATTTCAGATCTTGGCGACCATTCTTTTCATTATTATTATTTTTGTTGCTGTTGTTGTTGTTGCTGCTGCTGCTGTTGGTTTCCTATGATTTCTGGGCTATGGTCATTTCTTTGTGGGTCCACAACAGAGAGCTAAGTTTAGAAATGGCATTTTGACCTTTTCCACTGAACATTGAAAAAAACCTAAGATCACAAACATTATACATTGATAAAGCCCTTCGTAAATGAGTTCTAATTGTGAGTACAATTTTTTTAACGTTTGGGCTACCAGGGATTCCTTCAATCAGACAATAATATGAAACGAAAGAATAAAGCCAATAATTCAAATAACATTGAAAAAAAAGAACGATGTTATTTGACAACTCAATATCACTAAAATGTATTACTATTATTATTATTAAATAAACAAAATGCTTGGCATAACTCTCCCTGTATTTGCAATACATTTTTAATCATGTCACACCTGCAAGGCGGGAATGCCACTTGTACGCAGGGAGTTACAGGTATTGAAGATGGGAGAAAAGACCAGTCATAAGTTGAAATGAGGAAAAATTGGGCTTCAAGAAGATAGAAGATGGCGATTGACGCTGCAATTAAATATTTGAAGATTGTAGTTACCATGGACACGATAGATAGTTACATTTAAATATTAATGCGTGGGACCTAGATGCCAATCTAGTAGCAGGCTTAAATTCACGTTGTTCGTGAAGCAGGGAAAAAAGCTCGTCAGAGCAATTGCCGTTAAACTATTTATAGAAAATAGAGAGGGAACCACGTACACATCGGTGAGAAAATGACTAAAGTCGAGATGCCATATCAAGATCGATTACATTGCAGTTCATTATTTGGATTTTTTCAAGAACTTCCAGATGACTAGCAGGAGCACCAGACCAGATATAGCAACAGTATACAATGCAAGGATGAATGGTAAATTTGTAAATGTTCAAGATAAACTCTGAAAATGAACGAGAAGAAACTTTCTGGCATGACACAAATTTCCTTGCAGTAGATGCTGGTGTTTATTCGATGCAGCCGTTCCATTTAAAGTCAGATATAAAATTGAGGCCATTTTTTTTTTTTGCTTGGCATGAGTCTAGCATCAGCCATGATGATGGTGGACAGGAAAAATTCACGATGGTAGCTGAATGAGGACAGTTGCATTTTGGAGGCACAAAAACTTATGAGCCATTTTCTCTCCAGTTATCAACACATTAGAGGTCCTTTTCAAGAGCAAAGAAATAATTGGCGGATTTCTTATTGAGACAAGAGTAAATCGTAACGTCATCAGCATAAATGCCTACTTTACATCAGGAACATAAGAAACAGCGTAGAACTCAAGATAGAGCCTTCGGCATCATCCATGTTAGCGTGAACGGATCTGGAAGCGAGTCCATTCAAAACGACATTTATTTCACAATTTGATAGGAATGATTTGATTAAATCAAACATACGTCCTGTAATATCTTAGCGAAGGAGATTACGTAGAAATCCGGCGTACCAAACCTTGCCAAACATCGAAATAACTAGTGTCATAGATCGAGCTTTGCTGTTATTATGAAGTGATTGATATACATATTCAGTGATGACTGTTAACACATCAGCACTAGACCGGGCAAAACAGAAGACATGTTGTTTTTCAGAGAGTAAGACGTCAGATATAATGGGCTTAACCACTTCAGTATTGAATAAAATCTCTAATCCTTTGTCGAAAATTATTAGGGGACTAATAGGGCGATAGTTAGAAGGGGTCAGAAAGTTCGCCTGATTTATTAAAAAAAGGGAACTAGAGAGTAGAAATTCTAACAAGCTGGAAAACAGGAAGCAGCGTGGTAATTGTTGTAGAGTTTGGAGAGGACTGGAGCCAGCTCAGAGGTACATTTTGTAGGACGATGGTTGGTATTCTGTCAATCCGCTTGCCTTATGGCTGTTTAATTTAAAAATGATGCTTGAGACTAGTGACGAGGTTATGTGAATATCACTGAATCTCTGTCCTATTGGGGAAATCAGGTTACAGACAAGCGCGCTGTAAGAAAAGAAAAAGAAAAGCCAAATTGTTTAACTATGTTTAACAATATATCTTCTTGAGTGGGACAGACATCTCACCAAGGGAATACGAAGGAAATGACTGGGCTTTCGCTACAATGGGTGTGGTATGACGGGTCCCAGTCGTGAAGGTCAGAACTGGTGAAACTAAGGAATGTTATTCATCTGGACATTTTCCCTGGAAATAGCGATAAAGCGGTGAGAGGTTTGCGATGGAATCTGTATGGAATGGGTTGTAGGGTGGAAAATAATTTGTCACCCCAAGGACGTGGAAACGCTTTTGGACTCTTTTGAGATTGCAAATTGAAGACTGACCACGGCCTGCCTATATATGTCAGCAGTATTTTCATTTTATGTCTTATCTTTCTCTTGTAAATGTAAAGGATAGCGCGAACAGACATGTATTTATAAATTCTATACAAGGAACCGACCATTTTTTCATGAACTTTAGCAATGAGTCGTACGTATGAGATTCAATTGATGCTAGGTTGGGTTTAAGGCCGAGTAGGCAATTCTGAGAGAATTGGAGATGCTACCGGGATTCATCATTGGTGTCTACAATCTTATCAGCATAAGATACGCAGACGACACCTGATAACAGAGAAGGAAAAGACACTACAAAAACTCCTACAGAAGTTGGTGAGGGAGAGCGAGAAGAAGGGACTAACTATAAACTACAAGATAGAATGCATGGTCATCAGTAAAAGGATGAGCCTGAAATGCGATTTTCAGGTCGGAGACATTAAAATCAAACAGGTGAAGAACTTTAAATAACTGGAAAGTGTTTTGATGGAGGACAGTAGGTGCGTCGCTGAGATCCGAAGACGGATTAGGATCACCCAGGGTGCATTCCAAAAGCTGGGCAGAGAACTGCGAAACAGGAAGATTTCTTTGGTGACAAAGAAAAGAGTACTGGGCTGCTTCGTGACATCTGTCCTACTATACGGCAGTAAATGTTGGGCGGTCTCCTCAAAGATGAAGAAGATTGTCGAGACGTCGGAGGTGTGGTTCTACAGAAGGATGCTGAGGATATCATAGTGCGAGCGTGTGAGCAACGATGAGGTTTTGGAGAGGATGCAAACAAGGAGGAAGCTTACACTTAACATAAGGATGAGGCAGATGAATTTTCTGGGATACATAAGGAGGGCCTGGAGAATCTGACATTTACAGGCCGAATAGAGGGAAAGAAAGACAGAAGAAAGCAACGCTTGACATACTTGGCGGGCTTAAGCAAGTGGATGACAGAACGTGGTCTAGGGACGTGGCAAAGGAACGAAATTTATTGAGAGCCACAAGTGATAGGAAGAAGTGGAGAGCCATGATCTCCTACGTCCTGAAAGGACACGGCACATAAAAAGAAAGAAGGCACGGCGTCTCCCTAAGGGAACATCTATCCATTGTGATTGTTTACAACTCGGGGTGCGATCGCCTATGATGGAATGTAACTAGTTTGGTTTGCGAGGCATTGAAGTTCAGATGTCAAGTTTTGTAAATAATCAGGTACTCTTCTTATAAGCAAGTTTAATTAAATAATATAGGCATACACAACATCATCATCTTTTTCAAGAAAACAACCATATATCAATAAGAAATAAGTCTCCAAACCAGCATTCTCTTCATCCTTTTTTCTCTCACGCCTCTTGACTCTTGCTCCCACTTTCTGCAACGCCTTGCGTGCTAGTGACACTCCCGCCTTTTTTTTTTTTTAAACGCGTAAGGCAATATAAGTTCTCCTATATGCAAGTGAATACTGTACAATTTCCTCAGAGGTGAAGAGCACACTTGAGCTAACAGAAATGCAGTTCTACAGGAGGAGGAGGAGAATTGCTTGAACTGAGAATGTAAGCAAAACAGAGCTTATAAAGAAAAAAAGAAACACACAGAAATTAACATTTGGATCAGAGACACTTAAAATTTCTGAAACACATGATGACGAACGAAGTGTTGGAGAATTTGACACTCACAGGTCATATTAAAAACGGGGGAGGAGATAAACAGATAGTGGCTTAGCTAACAACTTTGTGTAATTGGATGCCGGAACAATGAGTGCCATTGATTTATTGATTTATTTCTTTTTTACGGTTTATCAACCCTTTTCCTGTTATTTGATGTCGAAATTATCTTTGGGTTGTAACCATGATTTTTTTTTACGTGTGAATATTTCACTAACAGTTATTGGGATAATAAGAATGATTTGTCTATATACAATCCTAATATTTTACCCATAGTTTTGGGAGATAAATTCTTACCTTTTGTAAAGGCATTTGCGCATAACTGAATATAACAGAACTCGACTGGAATTCGAACTTTCTCATTCCGGTCTCGTATCCACTTCATCACCCAGAGAGAAGAAGGAAGAGTCAAATAAAGAATCATTGTGAAGAGTTAGAGGGGATAATTGTGAAGATCTAGTAATGTTCACGTTAATAGACACGACCCAGAGAAGAAAACATTTCAAAACCATATTTGTATCACACTCAATCATTAGTAACATGTCATATGCTAAAACGTCATATTGACTTTCGTTGTAACAAGAATTAAGAATTTCTTGAACTATCACAGATCGATTTGCAAAAGATAACATCGTTTTCTTTTACTGTTTTTTTTTATATTTAACTCTTCAAATGTCAGAATATAAATTGTATTCGTATGTTTAATTGTGTTGATTGGCGATTCTTTACAAAGACCGACGTAAAATGAATTGCGTTCAGTTCCATTACGACCAGCGGAAGAAAGAAATTAGAATAATGGTTGATAAATAAGAAATCGACCTCTCTTAAATTTCAAATATTTTTCTCTGCATTTCACTAAAAGTAAATGTCTAGACGGTAATGGCAACCGTTTTTTTTGTAGGCATTTGTAATACAAGAAGACTGTAATGACAAAAATCATTTTAAAAATACATCTTGAAAATCGTTAAAAGCTCGGCAAAATGTTCATCTTATACGTATTTCTAGAAAGAGTTTAACAAACTGTCCATAAAAGTCAGTTTTTATGTTGATTGATTCACATATACATTTTGCAGAGAAATGACTTTAACTTTAATCACAAAAAAAGCTCATATCGTCTGATAATACAAAAACAATTAAATTGTCTCATGGAAAGCGTAGATAAACTGGGGTAAATTGGTAAAACAGAATGGTATATTTCATTTTAAAAGGACACACACACAGATATATATATATATATATATATATATATATATATATATATATAAATTAATTGATTTAAAAATGGTTATTTTATACACAGTTCCAACCATGTTTCAAAATAGAAGCTTAATTTTATTTTTGCAAATAAATTAAAGCATTAGTTCTATTTCATCTTCAAGCGAATTTTGGGTAACTTTTAAAATTACCGGGTTTTTAAATACACAGCTAAAATCACGTTTCCATTTACAGAATATTCTACTCAAATTGAACATTTTACAGTATCATTGTATCAGTTATTAGCTACAAAAGGGGTGAGGATGTATTTTTTGACGTCAGTTGAATGGATGTCGTCTGAATTTAAAAAATTTAAAAAAAAAAAAAAAAAAATTTTCAACGTCATCTTTTAAAATTAAAGATTTTTTTACAAATTTGAAATACTTTTAATTCAATTTTACTATATTCTTTTAAGAACAGTTAAATTTATTGAATCCATTATATTATGTGGATTAAATGAGGTTATTTTTTTTTTTTTTTTTTTTTTTGTATATGACTATGACAGGAATAAAATGGTTCCTGAATTTGACTGATTCAGTAAACTTTTCTTTCATGTTAGGACATGGGTCAAAAAAACTTAGACATGTTACATATTAATTTTATTTTACTATAGGTGTTATTTTGGATTCTTTTTATTTAGTATTATTTAAAAAGAAATTTAGGTTAGAATTCATTCAATCATGATAATTACAAATTCAAAATTACAACTTTAAAATTTAAAAAATTTTCATTGTTTATTTTAATAGACTATATTACTTTATAACAGAAGGAAAATATATTATTATTTATATATATATATATATTTTTTTTTTTTTTTTTTTTATATATAAATATTATTTAAGTAATATTAATGCACTTACTACAAAACTAAAAATTTCTCATTTTAGTAAACTTTATTTATTTTTAATTATTAAGGTTTAAAATTTATTTCAAATATACCTAATTAATAAGTTTTCATATAAATAACATGTTAGAATTCATTTATTTAATATATTTTAATTTCAATTTAAAATTTTAAAAATTTAAACTTTAAAATTTAAAAATATTTTTCAAATTCTTTTTTAAGACTATATTACTTTATAACGGAAGGATAATTACTATAGTAAAAAAAAAATCAAAAAAGTACATTTTTTAAACTTTTAATTTAGATATTATTTAAAGTAATATGAATAATTGAGACTACAAAATTGTCATTTCTTGGAATTAGTAAATATTTGTGTATTAAAAAAAAAAAAAAAAATTTAAAGAGTTACATATTTTTTTTTTTTTTTTTTTTTTTTTTTAAAGTATATATATATGAAACCTAGTAGATATAATGTTTCTCATGTAATTACAAAGGACATGGGTAATTCAAAAGCTTAAAATGGCATTTCATATTAATTTTATTTTACTATATTTTACTTTTTGGGATTTTTAGAATATTAGTTTTTGTTAAAATATTTTTTCAATTTAACTTTAATTTTAGTTTCAATTTTAAAATTGAAAAACTTTAAAAAAAATATAACATTGTTATTTATATTAGACTATAAAACTTTTATTAAGAAGGAATATTATTTGAAGTAAATAAAATTATTTTTCATTATCCAAATAAATTAAATTTTAAAAATATTTTTTTTTATTTTAGTAATAATGGAACTTACTAACAAAATTAAATCAAAATCAAGAAAAAAGGATTTAAAAAAACTTTATTTATTACTTAATTTATTTATTTATTTTAAATATATATAATATTAAAACTTTCATAGTATTTACCAAAACAGGTTAAATTATTTTATTTAACTACAATTTTAATTACAATTTAAAATTACCACATTAAAATTTTAAAATGAATTTTTTCTAAGTTAGTTTTAATTGACATACGCTTTATAACAGAAGGATAATTACCCATAGTAAAAGTAAAATTATTTTTCCATTATATATTTGAATTAAATATATAAATATAATAATATATATATAAACTACAAAATATATCATTTCTATTTATAAACTTTTATGTATTAATTAATTAAAATTTAAAAAATATAAAAAAAAAAATGTAATAAAAGTTTATATAATGTAAATATACAAAAGAACAATGGGTCATACATTTACCTTTCTTCATCTAGCTTTAGTTATAATTTCAAGGAGTATTTTATCGTAGTTCATTCAAAAGTTTTGTAAAAAACATCATTTTAAAAGTTGTTTCATTTATTTAACATTTTTTTTTTTTTTAAATTCAGAGACATACGTTTCAACCAAATTTTAAAACGTTTAAAAATTTTTCCTGAAATTAAAAATTGAAAATCTAGGGTAGTAACCATGGAAACAAGTGTATTTGTAAATAAAAAAAAAAAAAAAAAAAAAATTTGCTTGAAGATGAAATAGAACTAATGCTTTTAATGCAAAAAATAAAAAGGGGGATTTTTGAAACATGGTTGAAGAGCTAATTAAAATAACCATATTTTAAATCAATTAATTTATAATATTAATGCTCTGTAAATTTACATTGAGCACATTTTGTAAAAATAAAATATCTATAAGAACACCGGATTTTATATCTTACTGTTCTTTTCTTTTTATTTATATATATATATATATATATATATATATATATATATATATATATATAGTACAGCAAAAGTTTGAAGCAACCCCAGAATCATCATGGGATGAACTAGACAGAAGAATGAAAAAAATGAAAAAAAAAATGAAAAAAAAAGCTCTTAGAGTCATTGAAAACGAATGGAATCAATTATTCCACTTACATTTTTAGAATAATTTTAGCGAATGCCAAAAATATGTGCTGCAGTAATCAAGGCTAAAGGCGGTTATTTTGACGAGAGCAAAATTTAAAGATATAATATTTTTTTTTCTTTTATCATAATAAAATTTCCAATTAAAATGATATATATATATATATATATATATATATATATATATATATATATATATATATATATATATATATACTTTAAGGTTAAGTTTTTAAAGGACGCCGGATCATCAGATAGCACTTCCAAAAGATGAAACGAAAAATGAAATTAAAATTGATGGGTAGTGTAAGTTTTTGTAATTTAACAGAGAGTGTAATAAGGATTGGTTAGAGAGACATGGCAGAGTTTAGAGAGGGTACAATTTGCTATTTCCCTCAATCATATTTAGTATTGGGGAGGAGGAGTGACCAGACCTTGACCTATTTAAATATATATATATATATATATATATATAAAGAATCAGAAAAAGGCCAGACATAAGCGCACATGCAGTAACACACTAACTCGCCACATTCACAACACAACAGACGAAATTTATCTTTTTCTACTTACACGAAAAGGATTCCGATTTTGATAAATTTGCTTCTGCAAGCGAAATGTTCAAATCTTCGATTGTAAGAAAGAAACTGGTTTCTCTAACGAAGTAAATTTGCTGAAACATCAAGACAGTTACCTGATAATGGTCAGCATGAGAATTTGTCTGAATAACATTTTTTTTTCAATTTTCTAAAGTCGGGTGATGTTCATAAATCACCTGACACGATCTGAGCCATCGATAACTAAATTGTATTTTTAAGGCGTGGCTTGAAAGAATTTACTTGAACTCACGAACACGTCGCTTAGATGATCAACGGGATTTATATCTGGTGATTTCATACAAGGAGTTATCGTGAATTCAGCGTGTTCTTAGATGAGTCATCATGAAGGTGAGACACGAGAAAGAATTAAATATTCTTACTGCTAGAAATAATTAGCGCTATAAAATATGACAGGCACAAACGGATGCTAATATTCTGCAACAAGAATTGTACAAATATGAAATGTTATAAAGAACTGAATTATCTCGTATGAAAGAGATGCGAGATCATTAAAACAAAACGTGTACAATCCCCAAATCACTATCTAAGCGTGTCTACAGTAAGCATGGAATAACTCTTTGCAGCAAATTTCAGAATGATTCCTACTGCCCAGGCGGTAAACGAAGAATTTGTGTCATCATTAGATATAAAAATTGTTTGAACTAGTTGATGCAGAATAAGAATAAAAAAAATCAAATATGGAATATTATAATGGGAGAGAAACTTCTTCAAAACGAGGAGAAACTAAATAAAAGCTTTAAGAGATGCCTCGTGGTCGCTACATATAATTACTGTTATACGTTATTTTTTTAAATATGTGTCCTCTGACAAGAATCGGAACGTTATCCTACATGGAACCGTCATATAGCCTGATATACTATGCCATTTACCTATAGAGGACTGTACATCTTGTTAGCAAGGTTTAAATTACTGGTTTTTGCTAAACAAATGCTTCCTCTGTAGCTGAATCGCATATCACTTCTGACTATTTGACTTTTCCATGTAGGATACAGGTTAGATTCGTGTCGGAGGACACAGATTCCATGAGATTTCTCAGAGATTTCGGACGATCAATTTTGTTCATACTGTTTATTATAAACAGAGCATTTACTTAAACGTTTGTATTTATAAAAATAACGTACAAACAGAATATATATATATATATATATATATATATATATATATATATATACATATATATATATATAAGTCTGAATATAAACTAAATAACGAGGTAGTTAAACAGTGCTATAAAGCATATGGTGACTAGATGGTTAAACGTCTTGTCCGAAAACCTGGAAAAAGATATTCAATTAGTTCAGTGTTTTTCCGATATTAAACATTTAGTTGGATGCACAATTATCGCATGTTGTTACACCTGATATACACACACACACACACACACACACACATATATATATATATATATATATATATATATATATATATATATATATATATATATATATAATAAATAAATACATATACCCGACGTTTGTAGTGTAACTGAGATCATTAGGCACATTTGAACCTGACATGGAAGGAAATACAAGCTGTTCAGCCTTAAACTTATTTTGTAGTTTATTCTATAAATTATCACCGTTTATTTTCTATATTATATTGTAAATGGATCCGTACAGATTTTTGCCACTATTTTTATATCTAGAAATGCGATGCATTCTTGGTAAACATGGTAGATTTGTTTCTCGCTTATTTCTCCACGATTTCATATGTAAGGTTGGATTTTTTATAGACTCTCTACCAACCAAGTCGAGATAGTGTCATCTGAAATGCTATATACTCTTAGGTCCGGAATATAATTATAAGTCGGACAAATGATGGAACATAAAAACGGAGATAAAAGAAATTGAAACAAACTGACAGATTGGGAAAAACTGGACAATAAAATAAACGTGTGGTGTCTGGAATAACAGTCTATTTTAGACGCGGTAGGAAAGGAAATGGTTTCATGACATTCTTAAGATTAACCACGTGGATTGACGCTACATAATCACAAATCGAACCACGTGAATTGACGCTACATAATCACAAAATCGAACAACGTGAATTGACGCTAAATAATCATAAAATCGAACCACGTGGATTGACGCTACATAATCACAAAATCGAACCACGTCGATTGACGCTACATAATCATAAAATCGAACCACGTGAATTGACGCTACATATTCATAAAATCGAACAACGTGGATTGACGCTACATAATCACAAAATCGAACCACGTGAATTGACGCTACATAATCACAAAATCGAACAACGTGGATTGACGCTACATAATCACAAAATCGAACCACGTGGATTGACGCTACATAATCACAAAATCGAACCACGTGGATTGACGCTACATAATCATAAAATCGAACCACGTGGATTGACGCTACATAATCACAAAATCGAACCACGTGGATTGACGCTACATAATCACAAAATCGAACCACGTGGATTGACGCTACATAATCACAAAATCGAACCACGTGAATTGACGCTACATAATCACAAAATCGAACCACGGAATTGACGCTACATAATCACAAAATCGAACCACGTGAATTGACGCTACATAATCACAAAATCGAACCACGTGAATTGACGCTACATAATCATAAAATCGAACCACGTGAATTGACGCTACATAATCACAAAATCGAACCACGTGAATTGACGCTACATAATCACAAAATCGAACCACGTGAATTGACGCTACATAATCACAAAATCGAACCACGTGGATTGACGCTACATAATCACAAAAATCGAACCACGTGGATTGACGCTACATAATCACAAAATCGAACCACGTGAATTGACGCTACATAATCACAAAAATCGAACCACGTGAATTGACGCTACATAATCACAAAATCGAACCACGTGGATTGACGCTACATAATCACAAAATCGAACCACGTGAATTGACGCTACATAATCAAAATCGAACCACGTGGATTGACGCTACATAATCACAAAATCGAACCACGTGGATTGACGCTACATAATCACAAAATCGAACCACGTGGATTGACGCTACATAATCACAAAATCGAACCACGGAATTGACGCTACATAATCAAAATCGAACCACGTGGATTGACGCTACATAATCACAAAATCGAACCACGTGGATTGACGCTACATAATCACAAAATCGAACCACGTGAATTGACGCTACATAATCACAAAATCGAACCACGTGAATTGACGCTACATAATCACAAAATCGAACCACGTGGATTGACGCTACATAATCATAAAATCGAACCACGTGAATTGACGCTACATAATCACAAAATCGAACCACGTGAATTGACGCTACATAATCACAAAATCGAACCACGTGAATTGACGCTACATAATCACAAAATCGAACCACGAATTGACGCTACATAATCACAAAATCGAACCACGGGATTGACGCTACATAATCACAAAAATCGAACCACGTGAATTGACGCTAAATCACAAAATCGAACCACGTGGATTGACGCTACATAATCATAAAATCGAACCACGTGAATTGACGCTACATAATCACAAAATCGAACCACGTGGATTGACGCTACATAATCACAAAATCGAACCACGTGGATTGACGCTACATAATCATAAAATCGAACCACGTGAATTGACGCTAAATAATCATAAAATCGAACCACGTGGATTGACGCTACATAATCACAAAATATCTTTATCAAATATAAGAAACCACATGTGGACATTCAAACAGCCGCAATAGCTAAAATGTATAGCGCATGTAACTCGAAGAAAAAATAATGACATCATCAAGATGTTGACATTACACGCGACTTCTAACAAATGGTTAGGAAAGAAACCCCCATCAATTCTGTAAAGGGCAATAACACTTACTGGAATTGGAAAATGTATTTTCCTGGTTCGGTTTGGTTTGTTATACGGCATATCAATTTCAATGGGTTATTTAATGCCGACAAGTTTTTTATTGCTGGTAATATATTTTTTCCAAAATATATTACTGCTAATATATTTTTTCAAAAAATATGTACATGGTAATAAGTTTTTCCTCAAAAATGTATTGCTGGTAATAATTTCACACTTTTATAGGGTTTTGACCCCAGTTTGTGGATTAACTATTTACCCATATTTTGGACCCTAACAGGTGCTACCACCCTTGATCATGGTCGACCAGGGAAACAGTAGCAATTAAGAGATGGTTTCAAGCTCATCAAAACCTACTGATCAGTGGCCCTATTGTTGAACGTACCAGGGCACGAATTAAGTTTATCGTCTTACCCCGGACATCGAATTTTCCTGAAAATGTGAAAAACTTTATAAATTTAAATTAACAATAATACTGGCTACTCGTTCAATGAAAATCGAATATTTCCTTATCAGGAAAAGGCTAATAATACTATTACCATTAGTGATTACCATTAATACACTTGGTATTTACCTGACCTACCCACTAAGGCAGGATGAAACAAAAGGTGGGGTTCTCATCTGCATGCATATAGCCCTGAATTTGAACTTGGCTCGTCAATTTCACCTTTCGTAAGGCAATACATTACACGCGTAGAGTTAGAGATGTCGGTTCTAGAAGAAAACATCGTGTTTGTGAAGAAAAACTGATAGACATTCCGAAAGTCTACGTAACATTCAATAAAGAATATATAGCGCCAGATGCTAAACAGGGTAGTCATTAGAAAATAAATCAAATAGACCTTCATTACTGCAGTGTGCTCATTCTCCTGTAGTCGTTCTTCAATGGTAACCTTGTATCAGACTACAATAATAAATTAAGGAATGATATAGTTGTTGCTTTCTTACTCTCAGGTGTTCGAATTATGCTAAAATATTTCAAATGCTGATTTTTAAAGCAAATCACAGACGTGACGTGGCTCCGGTCTGTTTGTCTACAAATATATTCATGGCAACTGTTCTGGCAAACTATTTTCTCAGGTGCCCCAACTGCATAAATTTAAGCGTGCTACTAGCCTGGCATCTCGGTTCGACTCATTAACTCTCGAAACAGTTAAATGTAACAGTCTGTTCTACACCAACAGCTTCTTCTCTCGCAGTTCCCGACAGTGGAAATCCGTTCCTCTTACTTGCTTCCCTGATAACTATAATCTTCAAAAATATTAATGTAATATCAATCGACATCTTCTGATGCCCAGATCTTGATCCCTGTCTTTTTCTTTATCCTTTCCTCAAACATCCCTCTTTTCTCTCATGTTCACTCTCTGTAACTCCTTGCATGTTTATGACACTCCCTCCTTGCTTGGAGTGTAATACTTAAAACAAATAACATTTGAAAAAAAAAGTAATATAACTTTCATAGTTAAATTACGGAGAATTGTGTCTTCTTCGGGATATTTTTGAATCATTTCACCCCAAGCAAAGCAATAAAGTAACTAAGTCGCAAGGTGATACTAAGTGTGATGGGATATGAAAAAAATAACATTATTCAAGCGGGAGGTAATTAAACAGAAACTAAGAAGACAATAGATGACGATTGACATTGTATTTACATTTTTAAACATCGAAGTCGACTGGAAAGCAAGAAGACACAAGCGAAGAAAATAATATTTATTTTGTAAATACAAAAATGTGGCACAAGGTCTAAATGGAGGAATAGAGGTAGACTTCAATCAGTCTTACCTTAAACTCAGCTAGCCACAATTACTAATCCAAACTTGCCACAATATTGCTTACACCAAAACGACACCTTCTTCCTTACCATTGTAATTCCAGGCACCATAATACGTCAAAGTTATCAGGAAGTCCTAACCAGTTCCCATGTGTATAATTTGTCTGTATGGGATGTTATTGGTAATCTCAAAGGTAGGCAGATAAATGCCGTAAATTAATTAAAACTCTGAAGAAGAAGAAGAAATCCTGTACATCTGCAGGTTTATTAAGAATAAAAAGGGTAAAACGATGATAGGGGTGAGGTCAGGAGGATACAACTTACTCGGTGTAATGCTTTAATTATTTAGTCTTCTTTGGGGTAAGGGCTAATTGAAAGTGGCCAAAACGGTGACAATCCCAATGAAGGTATATTGCTAGAAAAATTACCATCAAAGTATTTATAGAAAAGGCAAAGGGAACCTATGTTACGACGTTGGAAAAGTGGCCGAAGTTGAAATGTAGATTCTGGTTATTATCAAGAATCTCTAAATATATAGAAAAGAATATTTAAATACAGAGAAAAGAATCTCTAAATAATTAGAAAAAACCACCAGGCCAGTTGTGGCAGCAAGGCATGAACGAATTAAGTTAAACTTTATAATTATCCACAGGTGGTTTGGAATGTGGAAATATGTATTGACAGTATATAATGGGGGAAAATTGCTGCATTGTCAGTATTTCTTACAATCAGTTCCTCTTGGAAACAGCCTGAAAGAAATAACGCATTTCTCTCAATGTGTAATTAGCAAGTCCAATAAAACGCAAAAAAAAAAGAATATGTAAATCTTTTCCAATTTCTGTACGCCAAGAATTTCTTACTGAGAATCTTTTTTTCTGTCTTCCTTCATTTGACAGGAAAAAAATCTCTCTCAAATCCAGAAAGCTAGCACCTAATTGAAGTTATCAACGATTACTATTTTATTCCCTATCACTGTTTATTTTATTTTTGATTTTAAATCTACCTTGTGTAAGCAAAAAAAATCTCGGTACCGGTTATTAGATACGTTTGCTGGGTTTCTGGTACGCTGCCAACCAGCTTTCTCTATACAAAAGGTCAGAGTACACGGATTTTTGGAAGGTAGTAGTTACTCATTGTCAGACAGATTCTTTGAGATCGTACGGATTTGGCACTTGGTAACAACCCACTGACTCAAAAGAAATTTCATTCCTTTGAAGGCTTTAGCTTTACTGCTGTGATAACGTCACATTGTACACGGAATCTGTTGCCAGGGAAGTTCAACTCAGAAAAGAAAGTTTTGTAGCCTTTGAAAAACTTTCAACCTTTAAGACAAAGTCAATCACAGATTGTGGCTTTCTTTGTCACACGAAGAGAACTTTCTTCTGCACGTGTCTAGTAAGTAAATCTACGAATAATGTCCAGGAATCAAGACGCGTTCATAAATTTAAATATTATTTTATTTTATTTATATCTTAAGCGATTCTTAAAATGTTGGCAATAGAACGATAAAGCTGTTATAAAAATAATTATTTCCCAGTCAGTACTCACTGTTCGAAATTGTATTTTCTTAAGAAGGTATATTACTATTTTATTATCTAATATAATACCTGAGAGCCACTCAATTTAGGGTTTTAACTAAAATATGGTTGTTTGAGACAAGAGGGAACATTTGCAGTATATGAGGTTATATAAGAAGATGACGTTTAGCATTACACTTAAACTGGTTAAGATTGTCAAAATCAGCGTAAAAACCTACCGATTTTCTAAAAGAAGCTATTCGAATAGAAATTGTCATTACCGCCCCCATTTTTAATAATTTCGTTTTCATCATCATTGAGGCTAAATTTAACGTTAATTATTATTAACATTATTTACATTATTCGGACTATTGTCCTCATCTTTGTCGCCATATTTATTACACCGTTTAGGTCGTTGTATGCTTCAGAAGATTGGAATGTCGAATTGAACTATTTATTTCGCTCACCGGGGTAGACATTCCAACCACCTGAAGAAGGCCGGAGCGTACATTGGCCAAAACGTTGTAAGAGATATGGCGACAAAGATGAGGATAATAGTCCGAATAATGCAAAGAGTGTACATAATACTTCATCTCAGAAATAGAGACAGATATTATTAACATATTAATAGCAATTAATATTACAGTTATCATCATTGTCAGCCTAATCACAATCGTCAATATCGCACTAGCAGTCAGAATTAAAAATACAAACATCATAATTACCATGGCCACAAACAGAATCTAAAGACAATATGACTGTATGTGCGCGTCTACATGTATGCATGTGTGTGTGAGGGATTGTAAGTTTATCTAACGACGCAGGCGGTAAATCTGAAAAGGGTAGAGAACACCCCTGTCCGATCCTTGCTGAAAGGAACATCGCTACACATAAAATCCATGGTCCCGACACCGAAATAGAATTAAAATTGCGTATGTATGTATGCCAGAGACTATAGATGTGTATCTGCGCCGGGCATCGGATTGATTATAAGGGTGCGTCTGTGTGAACCAACATGTGTACACATGTATGTATGTGTGTCAATGTGTATGAGAGTGTCATCACGAGCAAGTACAGAAAGAAATTTCCCCAACCTCCAAACATAGTCAAATAAATAGATCCAATTTTAAAAAATAAATCACTTTGTCTGATGGTCTAAAAAAGCGTGAACCCAGGCTCACAAATTCTTATCCATACAACTGAATATATATATGTGTGTGTGTGTGTGTGTGCGTGCGTGTGCGTGCGTATATGTGTGTGTGAGTGAGTGTGTGTGCATATATATATATATATATATATATATATATATATATATATATATATATATGTGTGTGTGTGTAATGAAATGGACAATTATCTTTTTTGGTTATACGTTATTTATATGGACAAAAATATTTAAGTAAATGCTCTGTTTATAATAAACATTATTAACAACATTTACCGACCTGAATGTCATGGAAAGTGTAGTTTAAATGGAGTAATTTGACATTGCCCCCCAATCGTGATATTCGTAGCTAATCTGGTATAGCACGTCATGTTATATAATGGTTCCGTACAGAGCACAGGTTCGAATCTTTTCGGAGGACGCACATTTCCTAAGACATTTCTCGGACATTCAGTCTCATAAATTTTGTTAATATTCTTTATTATAAACAGGCATTTAAATATTTGTGTCTATGTCAATAAGGTATAATATATATATATATATATATATATATATATATATATATATATATATATATATGTGTGTGTGTGTGTGTGTGTGTGTGTGTGTGTATGTATATACACACAAATGAAAGAAAGTACTAAAGTACTATTTTAGAATATAATCTTTAAATGAACTTTGATTATTATGCTCACATAAAAAATAGAAATTATCCGATTTGCAGACAAAAATATCTGTTAAGCCAAAGAAGTGAACAAACTGTAAATTGCCGACACAGATTATATTTTACTTTAAAATATTGTTAAATTTCTAAAATTACTTAGTACCATTTTTATGGCTGTAATTTATAATTAAATAACGGTCTACCCACTTCGAGTAATTATCTTACTTTTTTTTATTTACATTTAGTTTGCTAGGTATTGCCGTCTAATTAGCATTGTTAATATATTATATATATGTTCCATATATGTAATTTTATTTACAGGTTTCTTTAAGAAGCTTCCTGAATCTGATTTTTTTTATTTGAAATTAACTTTGCGTCTGATTATCCTCCATCCCTTTCCCCCCAGCGTCCTATGAAAAATTAAACGTCATATGCGTCTACAATCATAATGCATTTGCTGCTTACTTGCTTTCCGCAATTTACAGTGATGACCTCCGGTTTATCATGTCATGAAAAAAATACTCCCCCACCTCCACCCGCTGAGCTTAATTTTCTATTTAGATTAGATGTGTCTTTTAATTGGTTGATCACGACAAACCCACAAGTCTATTTTTATTTCTGAGTTTTGTTTTCTCACCACATACCTTTTATCCTTCAGAAAAGAAGTAACACTTTGCTTTTGAAATTTTCTTATAAATAATGTAATTTACCATCGCCTGAAGAGGTACAACATAGCTATTGTGTAGCGATTTCAACATGTTTTTGTTATAATCTTTCTTAATAAAAATTATATACACACACACAAACATACACACACACACACATACATACATATATATATTTTGGAAACATGGTTAGAACTGTGTAGCGAAAAAAAACATATTTTAAATAAATCAATTTATAATGTTAATGCTCTGTAAATTTACATTGAGCACTATTTTGTAAAATAAAATATCTATAAGAACACCGGATCATATATCTAACTGTTCTTTTTTTTTTATATATATAAATATATATATATATATATATATATATATATATATATATATATATATATATATATATATATGATGTATCAAAAATACCTTAAACATTGTGGGAAATGTCCACATAAACACTTCTGTTTTTGAGCTATTAAGTTTAAAGCACTTTTTTTCGGTAGATGGCACTGTGTTGCAATTTAAACTAGGTTACGTTTGTCATTCGTGTATATTTCTAGCTAGTTTGTCTTCAACGTTTAACGTGTGTAGTAGCGAGTTAACTGATAAGCCGTCAGTTATGATTTTTACAAATGGCCGCGTGAATAGTAATGGCCGCGAAGCTGCACAGTTATATCAGATTCCGTTGAATCCAACCTTTGCTGCTGTTTATCGTCGCGTTGCTGAGACAGGATCCGTGCCACCACAAACTAAGGATCGAGGAAGAAGCAGATCCGCTCGCACGCCTGACTATGAAGAACACATTCTACAGTTAGTCGGGGGCGGTCATGTTTATCAGCACACGTCAAGTGGCCCTAGAATGTCTTACATCTCAAGAGCAGCTTTTGTATCCGTATAATTTACAACGTGTGTAGGGGTTTCTCTGTCTGGTCACTCACAACGGGGGATATTTTTCTGATTGTTTACTCCACAAGCTTCCAACTTGTTGTTTGTCTCTTCAGTTCAGTTTACATATAGGGCAACTTTTGGAAGTGATGGAATATCAAATTTATAAATCGAACATTTTTGATGGTACAATCCAGGCTAGACACCATCATCACATTACAATTGTGGGCTGGATTTTTAGGTGACGGTCTGCTAGGTCCATATGTTCTCCCAGCACGCCTGACTGCAGGGAATTTATTTCGAACACATCTCCATACCTGCTAGAGGAAGTACCCCTGCTAATACGAAGACATTGTGGTCCATGCATGATGGAGCTCCAGCACATTTTAGTTACATTGTTCGCGGTGCATATGCTGACATCTAACATGAAATATGGATAGGTAGGGGAGGACATGATCCATAACTGCACGTTTTCCCGACTTCAATCCTTTTAGGTTTTCATCTGAGTGGCCATTTAAAACAATTAGTTCATGCAGTAGACATTAATAATGCATAGGCGCTTCATGAGGGTCTGCAAGACAATTTGACGCCGTTTAGGAGGCCGTGAAAATGTCTGCAGTCAATGATCCCTGGAGATCATGCCTGTGTCGAAGCATAACTATTTATTTAATTTTTGGTGTAGGCAGTGTTCAATGTAAATAAACAGAGTTATAAATCATATATTAATATTTTCATATATACAGTCAACGACGAAATTATTTGTACAGCCATTAATTTTAAATATTTTTGTTCATTTCCCAGGATGTAATGCTCGTATGATGCAAGGTTTTTTTTTCTATATTAATAAGCACAACAAAAGGAATATAAAACTCAATTTTCAGATCCATATGTTAAATACACAACTTCGACAAGCGAATAATGCAAAATAGTAAAAGACAAAATTATACGTACACTAAAAAATATCGTTTTAATTTGATTGAATCGTGTGAATATAAGTAATTCACATAATTATATTATCAATGAAGCCTTCTAGTTATTCATTCAATAGAATATTTGTGATAATTGTAACAAAGATTATCAGGGGGTGCATAGAGTGTCACCATTGTTATTCTTACGTTAACAACACGATGTGGGAAGAGAAAGGAGCTTAGCGTTGACGTGAGACAGAGAATTACGCAAGTCGTCAACTATTTATAGCACTATTTATAACCAGGTAACTATCCCTAGATCTACGGTACAGTTCGATAAAAAGAATTTTAAACAGTTTAATATTTACTTTCTTAAATTTTCTCGAGTGCTTATACCGGTAGACGAAATAATCACTGTATAAAATTATATATATATATATATATATATATATATATATATATATATATATATATATATATATATGATAGACTCTCCCGTCGAGTTCGACGTATGAGGTTCCGACGACCACAAACTAAATACCTGCATGAATATGACGATATCGAGACCGGCTCGAGAATTGCACAAAAGACAAAAAAAGAGTACAGGAGAATGTATTGTATCCAAGTGAAATAGGAACACCGTTAGATGTCTTATTTTGCTTTCTCGTTCCATGTAGTCAACTGATGCTTACTTTTCAGTGCAGCTATATCAATGTTGTACTTCTTTAGCTCCAATGCAACCAGAGTTGTTTTTCTTTCTGGTGTTGAGTTATTGTGTTGGAGAATTCATACATTCCAATCGCCAAGATGCAGTTGATGTTTCGTAAAGTTTTTCGTGGTAGCCGAATATGTGTGGCACGAATCAGATGCAGTTGTCAAAAAACCAACACAATGATTTGTTTCAAGTGATGCAGGATTGTGTAGGACTATCCGCACTTTTGGGATCTGTCGATAAAAAAGTAACAGTGCAAAAAACTTGCCACGGAAACTCCGAACGACAGTCCTCATGTGTTATTATCATGGAGTTTAACCATATATATATATATATATATATATATATATATATATATATATATATATATGGGAGTGTATGTGTGTGTATTCTGTGTATTTAGGCATCAATGTTCTTATAAAATATTATTAAAAGCAACAGGCATTTTGTCTCCTTATACATATATGATACACACACATACACACACACATATATAAAGGCTTCTACATTATATATATATATATATATGTGTGTGTGTGTGTGTGGGTGTTTACTTGCCGAAATACTCGTACATTCCTGCGTGTTACAAAAAAAGAAGAAAAAGATTAATTTTATATCATTGCTATAATTTGTGGAGAGAAAATGATGCATTTTACTGTTACCCAATGATCTTGTCGATGTGACATCAATCTACTGACTTTCACCCTATATACGAATCTTTCGGATTAAGAAATAAAAATAATCATTTATTACACACACACACACACACACACACACACACACACACACACATATATATATATATATATATATATATATATATATATATATATATATATATATATATATATATGCTAATATCAAACTTAGGGTTAAATACACCTTTTGACTATAATCAAAATAGTTCCAACTGAATAAATAGCTATTTGCAATTTTCCACCGATATATCAAATCGATTTTACAAGTATAAAACTTAGTAGTGGAAATAGTTTTATTTGATTAACTATCCAATGTCGAATAAGGTTATCGATTTACAATATTCTCTACATAATTCTTATTCAATTGTTTTACTAATTCCTTTTTTAATATATTTCAGATTCTTACAAGGATTGCCTCTTTTAAAAAAAAAGGATTTCGTGTAAGTGTGGTAAGTAAAAACATTTCATATATTTCTTTATGACTTTCCCATTTCATCCTACAAATATCAATATCCACTAGGCTTCTTATTATTATTTTGTGCTGCTTAAATTTGGTAATATACTTAAAATCACTAAATTAAGAAATTAATAGCAATCCTGTTTTAGTATCAAATTCTAGTGATTTATATATCCAATAATCACCAGAATCCGAGACAGACTAATAAATAAAGCGTTTTCTTTTACTAAAGGTCATAAAGTACAATGCTCAAGAGCCAGTCAAATCAGCGCATTACTTAATGAGGTATAAGATAACATCCTACGTGATGGAAGTAGAACTGAACTATGTTGATGGATTTGTTATATAACGTATATATAAACGCTAATAGATATCGCTAAATCCTCATAGATATGTTAGACACTATTGTAAATGAGGCTAATATGCTGTCTAAGTAGTCCCCCCACTAGCAATGGTTTACCTACTTCACGCCACTGGCGAGTATTGTATTTTGTTGATCTTATAATGATTACCATTTCATTTGAAACCTCCGTTTTGATTATTCCTCACTCAGTAACCCTTTCTAGGTTACAACACCATAACATAAAGATAATAAAGTTTTATTTACGAAATCTAAATAACAATAAAAAGTAAGAGGAATAGAAAAGATACAGAGAGAATCGACATTAATCCGAAAAAGAGAAGATATTGCAGATTAAATCTGAAAAAGAGGTACTATATACCGTACCTTTGAACACGTATGGTTATGTCCCAATCATGATAAATACGTTGGACACTGTTGTCGTTGGGGGTAATATGCTGTCTACGTTGGAAGCATGAGCTGTCAGCGTGGGAAACTCTTGCCGTGTCGAAATATCTGGTTTCAGGCAGAGAGGAACCCGGACGAGTCTATGCCGGTGTGCAGAGTCTCGTCCGGGGAGCTAGACAGATACCCTATCCCGCATATGCGGGGTCTCCGGGAAATTTTTGCACGCCCCACGGTCTCGGATTTCCCCACATTAAATTTGGTCTTGTGCCAGTTCCTACCTTGTGGGCAGGCAGGTAAAATAACATTCTGTCTACCATTGTCAGTGGTTTACCTACTTCACACCGCTGGCGAGTATTGTATTTTGTTGTTATTATAAAGATTACCATTTCATTTCCAACTTCAGTTTTCGTTATTCGTCATTCAGTTGTAAAGCTTTAACAAACTCAAAATATGTTAAATTCTTAAACTATTCCGATTTGTTCTTTATCCTATCACTCTATCGGATTCCAATGCATATTTGATCTGTATTTGATCCCATTTCATATATACATATAGGTAGATCTATAGAAAGAGAGCTATATTCCTAAAAATGTATACAGACATACACATATATAAATATGTTTCGATTTCATGTCTCTTTGCAAAATCTTTTTAACACATGATTCCATTTGGACAAAAGGCATATTAATATATAATAAATATTATTGGTTTTAATACCATTATTATTATTATTATTATTATTATTATTATTATTTGTGTTCTTTTATCTCTCAGATTTCTAATCGTAAACTTAAGCACATCTATTGCAATTCATATTTTGCTCAATCTAACGAATATTTGTTTCATTTGAACCGATTTATACAGGCGTCTCTGTTCATTTCTTTTTTCTTTTTTTAGGAAACAAATAACAGGTTTTCTCTATTTTACTTGATGCACCCATAACACTGATTGACTTATTGGATTCGTTAATGTGATTCGCTCACAATGTTTATCAATATATTTTAATAACAGAAAATTAAAATCAATTTCCATTGATCTAAAATTACTTCTTATAGGATTCCACAAAGGAATTTGTTTATAAAAGCAATACATTTTAGTTTAATGAAACATTCTTATAAAATATCGATAATTTAAAAACTGGAATACATGTAGCAATATTATTGATTTTGTGTAATGATTGAATACTTAGTCATGTTCTACTTAAAATATGTGTAGCCCAAGTAAAATATCTATGTGTTCCTGTCTAGGTGCAAATGGTAATGGAAATATTCGTCTTTTTTCCCCTCTACGAAAACATTTCATATTCATTGGTCGGTTGAAATTTATAAAATCTTTCTCTTAAAACAATTTAAAAAAAAAAAGAGTCTTTAGTCCAGTAGCCTTTATCCCTCTTTCCTGTATAGATTGGGTTTTACTGCCTAAAGTTTTCTTTGAAGTGGTATGGAATATTTTGTTTATGTGATTATTAACTGTTCCAGTTTCAGGTTCTCTCCATTTTAGTAGTTACGAATCTTGGTAGATATCCAGTAATGTGGTTTCTGTTATTTGACACATTGTTTTTGTGACCGTGTAGCGGCAGTTCATACTGTTCAAAGTATTATGACCTCTGCAACAGCCTCAGGCATTATTCATCCAATTCATTTCTTCAGCATTGATCTTGGAAATCGCTTGTATTCAGATGACGTGTTAAAAAGGTCATTTTACTAGTTTGAAATTAGAAATTTATTCGTTTTAATATTCCAGAATTAATGATTGTCACCGAATTGATTGCTATGGAAACAATATTTTTCCTACGATTATAGGTTTTTCTATCAGATGTCTAATAATAATTCAGTTTTGAAGCAGGATAGCGACGTTATTTCTTCTTGCTTTCGATCTGTCAGTACAGAATACAAATTAAAACGTATAAAGAAATATTTTTAATCATTTGACTCCGAGCAAGTTGATAAATCCCCTATGACTCAAGTGTTTATAGGAAGAGAAAGTGAATGAGAAAACTTTATTGAGATGTAAGGAAAAGGAAAGTAATGGAACATGATTAAGGACGACAGAAAACGGCGATTGAAGTGGCATTTGAATTTTTGTAATTAACAGGGAAACAAAAATCAGAAGAGGGTTCCACAGGCGGGAAGTGCAAGAAAAGAATCTCTTAGAGTAGAAGTGGCGGTTATATCTAGCTATTTCAACAGTAAAATAGTGAGACCTAGTTGCCAATCTAGTAGCACGTTTAAATTCCCGCAGACGAGATACTAGGGAAAAATTCATCCTAACATTTAAAACAGAGGGAACCCACATCAAGTCGGCGAGATATTGAATGAAATTGAGATGCAAGGTCAGGATCGATTACATTGCAAACACCACATGTGACAGCAGTATTAGGTGCAAGGACGACTAAGTCTATAAAAATGAGATATGCTTCTGGCGGTAAGCCATTAATTTCATTTTCTTGTTTAATTATCAGTGCTAGTGCATTATTAAGTTATGGAAATGCACACACACAAACATACACACACAGATAGATAGATAGATAGATAGATAGATTATGGATATGAATCTGAGAAAATGATAGGATAAAGATCAAGTAGTAAATAAATTTCAATCTAACATGTTTCACTTTATTAAAGTTTCGTCACAGTTCAAGGTAGAAACGATAAAAAATGATAAAAAGCAGAGACACAGATTAATGCTATGCAGTTTTTGGCTGTTTTTTATTGGTTAGATACGTGTCACGTGTTATGAAGTAACAGGCAATAATCAAATATGCGTGGCAAACATTCTCGACACTAAAATGTGTAATGATGCAGTTGGATGATTTGAATATTATCTGTCAAATTTGTCGTTGTTAACTCTATTTCGCTTTTATTAAACCTTCAAATGTTTCACATCATTTTGCCTCAACATATATATATATATATATATATATATATATATATATAAATATATATATACATATATATATATATATATATATATATATATATATATATATATAGAGATATATAT
>CAHIKZ030005121.1:4392500-4405000 GCA_903632075.3 Acanthosepion pharaonis
CTCTGGCACCAAAACAGAATCCTGTTCTTTTGACAGCAGCGCTAATCATTGTATAACACGCTTACTAATCCCACTAAGCTGCTGCCAACGAAAGAGAAAAGTTGATTCACAAAGCCGCCTTTTGTTTCCTGTTGTATAAAAGTAAAAGCAGGAAATCCTGAAGTCTTTGAAATTGGTATGAAAGACCTTCTATCATTAATGCAAGAACAGATTCTAAGACAAAATGCAGGAATAAAACGGAAATCCTTTCTCAATTGTGTGTATCAATGTATAGAACTAAAAGTGAATAACAACAAATTCAATATATATGTTTTATAAACATATTTATTTATTTATTATCGTTTTAATCTGTTTTATTCTATTTTCTCATATTAAGAATCATTTATATATTGTTAGGCTTTAGTACATATCAAGTTTGAATCACAAGTTCACATGCGATCAGCAAAGTTAAGCAACGTAGAGCCTGGTCAGTACCTAGATAGGTGAACGCTTGGAATACCAGGTGTTATAAACTTATATATGCGGGTAATGTAATACGATCAGCGAATTTAAGCAACGTCGAGCCTGGTCAGTACCTAGATAGGTGAACGCTAGGAATACCAGGTGTTATAAACTTGGATATGCGGGTAATGTAATACGATCAGGGGAGTTAAGCAACGTCGAGCCTGGTCAGTACCTAGATAGGTGAACGCTTGGAATACTAGGTGTTATAAGCTTGGATATGCGGGTAATGTAATACGATCAGCGAAGTTAAGCAACGTCGAGCATGGTCAGTACCTAGATAGGTGAACGCTAGGAATACCAGGTGTTATAAACTTGGATATGCGGGTAATGTAATACGATCAGCGAAGTTAAGCAACGTCGAGCCTGGTCAGTACCAAGATAGGTGAACGCTTGGAATACTAGGTGTTATAAGCTTGGATATGCGGGTAATGTAATACGATCAGCGAATCAAAACGTCGAGCCTGGTCAGTACCTAGATAGGTGAACGCTTGGAATAGCAGGTGTTATAAACTTGGATATGCGGGTAATGTAATACGATCAGCGAAGTTAAGCAACGTCGAGCCTGGTCAGTACCTAGATATGTGAACGCTTGGAATACCAGGTGTTATAAGCTTGGATATGCGTTTGATGTAATACGATCAGCGAAGTTAAGCAACGTCGAGCCTGGTCAGTATCTAGATAGGTGAATGCTTGGAATACCAGGTGTTATAATCTTGGATAGGCGGGTAATGTAATACGATCAGCGAAGTTAAGCAACGTCGAGACTGGTCAGTACCTAGATTAGTGAACGCTTGGAATACCAGGTTTTATAAACTTGGATATGCGGGTAATGTAAATAGGTCTGCTCTACGGTTGTATTGAGCTCTTTTGTTGGTTAGTTGTTTATCGGGTTTTTTTCTTTGGCCTTCGAAACTTTATCCGGGCGATTTTTTTTCGACGGACTTTCATGTTTGTAGCTCTTTCTTTTTTTAAAATCTTTTTTCCCTCGAGATTGATTTGATTATTGGCAAATCAGAAATTCGAGGGTTTTTCGAACGAGTATAGTTTCTTATATATATATATATATATATATATATATATATATATATATATATATATATATATATATATAGTTACATATATATATATATATATATATATGTATATATATATCTATATAGATATATACAGTTACTATATATATATATACCTATATATATTTATATAGTTACTATATATATATATATATATATATATATATATATATGTTTATCAAAATGGGGTACAATAGAGTCTCATCTTTATGTAAATCATCTATATGCTCTATAATAAATATAATGAACTCTTTTTTGTGAATCAGTTTTAATATTTTATTTTATTAGGATATACTTGGATTACTTCCCCATTTCGTAGGCGCCTATCCCTTCAGGAAGTGACGATCTAGGTGCCACATAATCTTCTCTCCATTGTAGCTCTGGATAATTTTTGTCAATTTAGTATCAGTCCCAATTCCTGATCCCCCACCCATTGACAAAACATTATGTAGGTTACTTCTGCCAATGGTGACGTCATTGTCCTGGGAGGATCGAATTCTAAAATCTCTCTCTTCTCCCTTTGTATCCCAGTAATTACAACTCATTCTACATAAAAAATATCGTTATAATTGCAATTTTCTTAAAGCTACTTCTATGCACACACACACACACACACACACACACACACACACACACACACATATATATATATATATATATATATATATATATATATATATATATATATATATATATACTTAATATTAGTGGTAAATATACATACATATGCAAAATATATAAATATATATACATAGGTGCATACACATACATATATATTTTTTGAATAAAAAATTCCAAGAGGATAGAATCCAGGTAGAACTCAATGTCCAGGACAGAGTAAGGATATAATAAAAAGGCTTAAACACTAATATACCATGGTCATAATTTATTCCATTGGAATCGTAAATACGATCCAATTCATCAGACCTACAAATTCAAAAAGAAAACAGAAAAAACAACTCGGAAAAATGGAAATAAAAATAGAATTTAGAGAGAGTGTAAGTATGAGAGTGTGGGACGAATGTTAGAGCTAAAGAGAGGGGTAACAGACGAGAGAAGGTGGGAGATTAAACCTTAACAGAGAGAGGTTTGGAGAGGTGAGTGGAAGTGGTTTAAGTGAGAGAAACATGAATGTTGCCGAATGTCTAATACATAAAAGATACATTTCGTGGTGACATACACACACCATAGACGATCTAATCTTAAAGATCAGAATAAGAGGGAGGGAGATGAAGGGAAAAGAAAAACTGTTATGGGAGAGAGATTTGGCGGGGGAAACTAAAATTGAAGGACATTTACGGAAAGGGCCGCTGTGTAATTAAGAAGATTTGACAAAATTAATATCGATTACAGGTTACAAGTCAAATATAAACATATAAAAATAAATGTAACGATTATCTAATCTAGCAAGGACCTATATTTTTATGTTCAAAAACACATGGGAATACACATACACACAATAAGCATATACGTACATATATATATATATATATATATATATATATATATATATATATATATATATATAATTATTTATTTAAAATATGATTCCAAATCGCTACATAAGAGGTCCCATGTTTCAAAACAAGAGCCGAAAACTTCAATATAATCCTTTAAATTAAATTGAGTTGAAAGTAAAATGGGCTCCGTTCCATCTTCAAGCGAAATTTTTGTTGGAATCCTCTTATGTAGCGATTTGGAATCATATTTTTAAATAAATAATTATATTTATGCTCTACTTTTTTAAAAAATAATAACTAAAATACTAAGGGACTTTGGATTATTTACCTAACCAGTTCCTTCCTATTTTCTATATATTTTCACATATTATATATATATCTATATATATATATATATAGTTAATGTTATCTCCTATCTCGTTTCCTGGGCATGACGACAAACTACATTCGGTAACAATTCTCTGAATGGGAGTGTGGAGATTTTGAGGAACGTGGAACCACCTTTTAATTGCTGTTGTCCACAGATCCACCCTGACTGAGCAAATAGTGAATCCCCAAACAAAAACAAAATGCTATAGAAGTATAAAAATACATTTTTATAGTAAAAATGCCAGCAATACATTTTAATAACGAAAAAATAACCAAGAATACATATTTATAATGAAATTACCAACAATACACCCATACTTACATTAATTACATTATTCAAACTGCTATCCTCATCTTCATTGCAATATTCACAACGTTTCGGTCGTTGTACGCTCCGGTCTTCTTCCGGTGATTGGAATTTCGAATCGAACCCGGAATTTCGTCCACCGGGTTAGATTGTTCAACTTCCCCGTGTCGTGCCTCTTTCGAATGTCTCAGGTATTTCTCTTTAATTCAATTCTCCAAGCTGAAGTGGAGAACAAAAAAAAAACTTGAAGAGTAAATAACTGAGAAATCTGTAAGAGGCATGACAAGTGGAAGTAGAATAATTTAAATAATGTATGTAATCATAATACCTCATATCAGGGATAGAGACAAAGACGCACATACTAACAAATTATAAAGACTTCACCCAAATCCGTTTAAAATAATATCATACATTCAATATGACAGAAGTCATTCATGGCATTAAGACTTATATCCTATTTCTTAAATCAAACTCTATTTCAAAATATATTTAGTTGAAGCCATAAAATTGCTCCATTTATTTACATTTCGGTATTGAAACAAGATCAACCAACCAAATAACTAACATGAAAAAGGATTTATGACATTCATCCATATAATATCCAACAATCTCGTCAACAAAGCTACTACATAAAACACATATAGCATCGCCTTTAGTAATCATGTCCACACAAACATCTATATGCACATAAGCTGAGTATCGTCTATCATGTATTTAACTGCGAAAGCAGAATAACATATATCATAATTTTATTAATTTAAAGCTTCCTAGTAAATTAAATTTCGTTATTGAAGAGTGAATTGAGCCTGTTCCATTTCCTTAATAATTCACTTATATATTACGTCAAATTTTTACTTCAAAGCCTGTAATCTTTTCTCTTAATTTTAATTTTATAGCGATTTTCTAAGCCCGGCTTAGATGTGGCACAAGGCCGAAAGTATGGGGCACCCAGTGAGGATCGACTCACTACTCTGTCGTAATTGATCTAGCAAGACAAGCTTCCTAACCATTACACCACGTCGAGGTGCCCTAATTTTAATTTTATATGCTTAGCTCAGATGAAAGGATTTTAATTTGTCCCAAAAGTTCAGACTCGTATTGACTATATAAATGGCATGAAATTCCCCAAATATTATACAGTTCGGAATCTTAAGTAGAGAGTTACATTCTAAATACAATCTCAAGAATTCTTCAGATAATGTCGATTTACAAGAGAACGTGATGTTAATCAAAGAAATATCTCTATCCTGCGTAAACACAGGAAATCTAATATTTTTCCCAATTCCCTAGTGCATTTATTCACCTGAAATCGAGCCAAGCAATTTACCAAAGATCTGAAAGCCTCTTCTGGATGTCGATAAAACAAAACCACTTTAATGCGAATTCCAAAACTCTAACTATACAACACCAGGTTTCTGGTTTCACATATGCAACAGAAAAAGAAAGAAAGAAAAAAAACGATCTTAGAATGCGATGTAAGAAAGAGAAAAAAATATTTTGCTTCGAGAGAAATACAAAGCATTACTTAATTACAAAAGAACGGATTTATTTTGAATAAACATTGATAAATTGCAGTTGCTTTTGAGATGCAATCTTACATATTTGTCGCTGCGTTTCGTTTAACGAAGAAATCAACATGAAAAAAGTTCCACTGGACAATATGTCTGCTGGGATATAAGGATGGGATGTTGAGTTGCATAAGCAAACGTATTTATTTTGATGTCTTGCAATTTAGCCAGTCATAAAATAATTACATCATAGAAATCCAACAACTCAAAAACAGCATTAAAATAAATCAATTTAAAATAGCTAATGGCAGAGTCATGCTTCGATTTAAGGAGTTCACACCGAAGAACAAAAAGTTGCGTGTTACATTCTAAGGTAACTACAGCTAAATAGTAATAATAAAAAGTATTGCATCTATAAAAAATCATGAAAATGGGGATCGATCATTTCACTGATCAGTGGTTGGTTGATTGATTTTGTTTAGAGACATATTAACACCTCTATGGGTTATTTAATGCCGAAATCTAAATATTTCGTACGCAATTTTTAATTTAATGTTAATGATGATAATTGTTTAGTTATACAAGTCAAACTAATTAACCTATAGTTGGGGTGAGACGAGATAGATTTATGCCTTACCCAAGGGCATCTGTGCCTAGGTGAATATAACGAACTCAACTGGAATTGGAACTCGGCTTTCTGATAAACATTTCCGTGGCGTTTTCCATTACACCATTACACTCCAAGCTTACAGATCTTAGTATTCCCAAGTGGTCACCTATCTAGATGCTTACCAAGCTCGACGTTGCTTAACTTCAGTGATCGTACGCGAACCAATGTTTCAACGTTTATATTATATGAAAGGAAATAATAATGTCGGAAATCTGATTAACAGCTTATTCCATAAAATATATTTCTTTTTATACATTGAGGAAATGAACAAGGAAACAATCTTCGGTGTTTCAATGTTATGTGTCTATAAGCCAAATTTACTTTGTGGGGAGGATGCTCAGTATCGGAGATATAGCGATTAAAGTTTTAAGTTTTTAATATTATTATTTCATTTAGTGTTAATTAACGTTGTTATTGCTTTGAGAATAACAGTGACAAATTGTTTATTAACCTAATATTAATTAAGAATTAATATACACATAAAGGAAGTTATAAGAACATTAGTCCTTGAAGAAGGAATATTCAAAGTTTTCAAATAATATCCCCAAAATATAAATTAGATAAAAGATTATATAACCATATGACCTTTTAAAAAAACAATATATTCAGTGCATTAAGTGTCCATCTTAAAATTTTTGAATATACGTTCGTCTTGATAAATATGTTTTATATTAAAAAAGAAAATAATTTATTATAGCGGAAATATATTGAAATGGAAACAATTTCAGAATACTCCATGGTACATATATGCTCAGGATGATACAAGTTATGACCTTTTCCAACTTATAACCTTTCCCCAAAACTGCTAAAAGGTGGAATATATATATATGTCCAGATTCTCTTTTTATCATCATATTGCTTTTATATATATATATATATATATATATATATATATATATATATATATATATAGAGAGAGAGAGAGAGAGAACTAAAATAAAAGAAAAATGAAAACAATATCGATAGAAATGATTTAAATTTAAATGTAGCTGCGATTGTATCTTTAGTGTTTTCGGTATAAAAGTGTAACCTTGTTTTTGTATTTGTCAACAACCTCCCCCATTTTACAACTGGATATACACCAAAAAGATTCCATGGATAAAGGCATTTTCAGTCTACAAAATTTTCTTCCTCGAACGAAACGCTTAATTAAAGAGATTTTTGATTTTTATCAGTATGGCTAATGCTAACCTCCAGAAAAGCGACTTATTGCGACTTCTCAGGCTAACGTTTTCAGCAGACATGAAAAGATGATGAAAGCTTATGTTGAATATATTGATAGGTCTGTGTCTAGGAATATTGAGTAATTTTGTCATTTTTTCCACTTTGATACCTAGACTTTACGAATTTAAACGCCGTACCAGATTGGCAGCTAGGTCTCAGCATTGAAATAACTTTTCTCGTCTTTCTTGCTTGTGAAACTCTTTTTTGACTTCTAGCTTTCAAGTCCAATTTGACCTTCAGACATTGACATGCAATGACAATCCTTATTTTCTATTTCCTTGAATCATGTTCTCTCATTTTTTTTTAGTCGTTATTAATATTTTTTTCCTCTGAGATTCTTACGCACTCAGTGACCCTTTGCCTATTTCTTTTTTGACCTCCTGTTTTAAGGTGAAATGATAAAAGAATACATTTTCTGTATGGGACTTATAATTAGTTGAAACTTAATGTATTTCATATCAGATAATCTGTAACTTTTTGCGTGTGTGCTGTATGAACACTCTCAACCAGAGTGAAATGATTTCATTCATGAGGAGGTAGATAGACAGAAGCTCGATAGCGATTTTAATAGCTATCTATTTAGGAGAAGGAAACTCAGATACAAAACCTATCTTTTGACCTCATGAGAATACCTAAAAATAAAATCAAATACAGCATCGTTCTTACGCGGGTTACCGAGGGATCTATCCTTCGGTGACACACTGAGTTCTAAAAATCTGCTACCGAAAAGAAAAAGGTTTCCTCGTCAATCCAACTTATCCACATCGAATAAGAAATCGGATACAAAAAAAAAAAAAAAAAAAAAATATAACCTTGATGGTTTCTGTATCAAAGAGGTTCCTTAAGCTGGTAGTGAGGCAATTGCGCAAATGGGATATAATATATTTTAAAATGGTCCCAAGGAAACAAGGTAACATGGGGTTGGAAATTCTAATACGCACATCACTAGATATTTTAATAGAGACTAGTTAGAAATTTTGATGGCTATCTTCATTGTTATTCATTGTTGTAAGATCCGGGTGATAGCAGCTTATGATCCAACTGAAAAAAAAAACTTTCTTATTAGAATTTTTTTAATTGATTAACCCCCCCCCCAGAAAACTGCAATAATGGTGTTGTTACGGCAAATTGTTACGTGATATTTATCCTCTTATATAGCAGCGAGTGCTGGGAAATTTCGTCGAAGTAATGAAGACAATTGACATAATAGAAATGTAGTTCTGCAAAATGATGCTAACAATAACATAGACGGAGCAAGTAAGCAATAACGAAGTTTTAGAGAAAACAGAAAAAGAAAACTAACATCAGGGAGAGGCAGTTGAAATTTCCGAGGTACTAAGGAAAGAATGATTTGAAACTCTGATACGCACAGGGCAGATTGAAGGCAAGAAGGACATAGAATGATATTACCTTCGATTAAGAGACATTGAATTTTGTCACGTCTTGTCTGTCACAGCTGGCGTGAGTTTTCAGCTAACCTGAGAAAAAACTAATTGCTAAATCAATAAGAATTTTGCTCTTGTATGCAAAATACCTGCAATAAAACAAAATGTTTGGCTTTGTCTTGATAAAGTCCTCAGATGATGCAATATATATATATATATATATATATATATATATATATATATATATAAAAACATCAATATATATATATATATATATATATATATATATATATATATATATAATGCAACAGCAAAATGAACCAAATCGTGTTACAGTATAAATGTCTATCCCACAAACGGTTTAATATCTGAAAAAAAAACAATAAACTAATTGATTTTGTTTTGGTTTTCCAAAAAGACGCATGATACCATTTGTCATAAGAATCACTGACACATCCTTTGAGATATTCAGCTAAAAAGGGAGCCGGTTAAATTCGTTTTGTGTCAGCCCCATATTGTCTTCACAACTAATTAATGCTAAGAGGAAAAATCATTTAGACCTTCAGTAATTGTTGTAGTAGGATCCACCTAATTTGCATAGTGGAGTACCGACCATATAAATATGGTTGGTACCGGGAAGAGTGGGAGGAATCAAGAGATTCAACCAGAGACTCTGCCCGACAGCGACTCAGTCAACACATTCTCCAGGAACGGTCTTACCAGGAATATACAAAAGACTATATGTAAATATTGTGTACACTTTCTTGTTTCAATACATTTTGTTCTAAGTACCTTTTGTGTTGCATTATTATTCCATGCATTAGTCAAGTTTCAACAATATATATATATATATATATATATATATATATACCTGCCTGATAAATATCATTTAGGCCTTCAGTAATGGTACGAACATTCATATCCTGGCTTCCATCTTCAAAGTGCATTCAAAAAGCATCAAGTGAACGGTGAATAATTTTGAAAAAGAGGGAAAAATAGTGAGGAAAACTGGATCAGGATGCCACAACAGGAAGAGGGGGGGTCATCATTTCAATTTTGGGTTAAAGAGATCGATTAGAAAAGATCCAATTCAACCCATAAAACGTTTGGCACGTGAGGGAGGAGTTTCAGCGATGTCAGTCTGAAGAGCAGTGAAAAAAAGACTTGAAAATAAAATCGCCCGTCAAACGTATGAGGCACGTTGTTACTCCAGGACAGAAATTTAGAAGTTTAGAGAAGTCAAAGATCATCTTGAATAATTGAGGAAATGACCCTGGAATAATATACATATATTTGAACTTTATTTCAGTCCTTCACGAACTTCGGATTAATTAACGATGAACGCGTCATTTTCGTTTATGATCGAATTCATTACACGTCTTCTGTTAAGTTTGGAGTGTAATTATACATTCTTATTGCTCAAATTAGAGCTCAATAGTATTATAGAAAGCTCAGAGAATGCCAGTAAAATATCTTTAATCATTTCTAAAATACAACAGTTCAAAGATTATTCAAACAATTGGACAATTTTGCAGTTATACGATTTGGACAGTGTTGGTGTTACACCCAGTTGATAGATAGATAGATAGATAGATAGATAGATAGATAGATAGATAGATAGATAGATAGATAGATAGGTAGATAGATAGATAGATGTAGTTGAACGGGACAAAAAGACAAGTAAATATGATGAGAATTTTAATCAGATTTTCTGAAGTTCTTTCGTGTATAAATTGTCTATACTGATTATTGTCACAAGGCAATTCGTTAGTCATATTCAACTGTTTTTTGTTAGTATATTTGCCCGCGTTTATGTTGTAAGACGGCTGTCTTTTAAAAACACCTCCAATATAGAATTTCTATCACATAAACTCTAACAATGCTTATACTTACTTCTACTTGCACATGATTCAAATTAGAACAGAAACACAAGTAGATATACTGACAATGAAACTCTTGGAAATAAATATGGCTGAAAGCAGTTGTGAGAATAAACATGACTGACAGTATTTCCACTCTCTTTTCATCCTCTCTTAAAAAGGAGAATTGTAAGATCATAAAATGGATAAAAAAATGTTATAAGATTCCCCTGTCACATTCAATGTAACGTAAATAAAAATGTCCGTTGTTCAATAAAATGAATACATACATTCATACACACTCACACACACACACACACACACACACACACACACACACATATATATATATATATATATATACAGGTACGATGTGAACGAATAGTGTTCGTAGCATTTAATTTAAAAGAGGCCTCAGTACATAGGACAACAATATGGTATATATTAGGATATTACAACAAAAACATGTAAGAATCGCTAAACAATTGCAGTCGTGTTTCAACACATAACGATGCGTCTCCTCAGGCGATTGTTAATTGCTACCGAGTGAACCATTAATTTGGTTTCAAAAGCGAAATAGATCCTCATTTTTTGACAAAAAGTATAAGGATCGATATATATATATATATATATATATGTGTGTGTGTGTGTGTGTGTGTGTGTGTGTGTGTGTGTGTGTGTGTGTGTGTGTACCGCGTGTAACAGCAAAATTGTCCAATATGAAGCATTCTAGATTACAACGTGCAAAATTTATTTTTTTATATACTGAAAAAAAATATCACGTGACCCCCTGAACTTTGAAATCTAGAACGCTGCATAAGCAGTTAAAACGAACAGTTGAAATGCTTTCAATTTACAGAAACACAAATACATACACACAGACTACTTTACCCTCTTAAGATGGTATCAAATGAGAGTAAAAGTACTTAGGAAAATAAAAACTATTTGAAAGAAAATCATGGTATTTTTCATAATCAATTTTCTAAGGCTACAAAAAATAATGAGCTAACTTGAAAGGATCACAACGAAAATTAATCGACAAGATATGTCTTAATTATTTAAGCAAACCTTATGAATTATGATATGCTGCCTAAATATACGCAATATATATATATATATATATATATATATATATATACCTTACTATATATTTATATATATATATATATATATATATATATATATATATATATATATATATATATATATATATATATATAAACTATATTTCTTTATATATATATATATATATATATATATATATATATATATATATATATATATGAAGAAATATAGTTTTAAGTAGTGTTATATTATTTATGGGATAAAGTGCTCTCAATATCAGAGATAGAGCGTATGTAAATATCAATGTAAAAGTGAACATTGAAGTCAATATTCATAGGCGATAGGCTGTTTCGTGCTCGGCGCAATCGTCAGACCGCCTGACGATTACGCCTAGCAATTTTGAGAAAAAGATACTTCATTTAGTCTCTTCAATGTTATCCATACCTGATATTTCGAGTAAAGATATGCAAACGAATTCTCATTTACGACTAAAATATGTCGAATAACTTCAAGAAATTGAGCTAAATAGTATAATTATCGGATGACTAAGGAAGACATTTTGGTGGTCACAGTTAAATGGAAGCATTATGTCGCCTATCCATATCAGTTTTTTTTTATTCTATTCCCATACGATATATTCGAAAACAATTTATACGAATAATAAAGAGAAAAATCAAATATATATATTCCCCCCTTGTTGTTGTGTTTTTTTTATTATTTAATATTCTTTTAATATGTCTTGTAATATTAAATTTTATACTTTTATTTTGATCATTAAATTTTGTACCTACAAAAATATCTTTAAATATATATATATATATATATATATATATATATATATTGCGTCGTCATATAGACTGGTTAAATAAAGTTTGTCATTGTAAAGTTACGTCCCCGACTTTGGAATGGTGCAAGTTACAAGAGGTTAACATATATCCTTGATTATATTACAGTGTATAGGATGACGGGTAAATTAGAGAGGCTGTATTTATGTGTAAGAGAAAGAATCTTCATTCTTTTCAACACCAGAACATGATGCCGCTGAGTTTCCGGGGCAACATCAAATGCAGATGGAA
>CAHIKZ030005121.1:4410000-4432500 GCA_903632075.3 Acanthosepion pharaonis
CTACAACAAGCATAGGTTTATAAGTGCTAGAAATATTTGGAGATTTGAATAATTTCACATAATAATTCGGAATTCGGTATGTGTGTGTATGTAAATAATTCGTTCTAAACTTAAATCCAGTGTCGCTTATATTAAAACCCTATCAAATTAAGATTTTCAAATTTGAAAATTAGAATTCTCGTTTGTTGTTTATAAAATAGTTTTAATATGTTAAATATATTATTAATTGCTGGCTCAAGTTTTATTTACAGGGAATCTTTTAGTAAGATATGAAATATTGATTATTTAAATTGAAATAAAAAAAACCATGGTAATCCCGGATTTTTTTTTTATTTGATTTCTTAGTTAAAAGAGAATATCGATTGTGTTTTCGTGCCTTAATGATTGATTTTCTTTATAGTTTTAAAGGAATAATTTCTATTGAGAAGGTAACTAATTAGTTCCGCTATGAGTTTTTGCAATTCCAATTGTCAGTACAAAAACGTTTTATGCATAAAAACAGGCGATAGATTATTGATTTTTAGGTTAGTAGAGTAGCAATTGTTAACATTTAGGTTGCAGTTACCATCTGTATGTTTAGTGTATAATCATGTGAAGTTGTTGTTTGGACATAACATTACACCTCGAAACGTTCAATTCCTAAGGAAATATTCAACCACTTCGATTCCATTTCTGAATGTACTGTTATTGGGTTTTACGTGTTACTCTTTTTTTAAATTAGAAAAGGATACGTCTTTGAGACCTGGGTACTTTACTGAAAAGACATCCGGAAAAATGAAAGATTCAAATAAGACTGTGTCAAATCCTACGGGACATGTATCAGGACCGGGTCATGAACAATGAAGTTCCCTTCCGCGAAAACATACAGAACCTAGAAATCATCGATGTACCGTACAACTCCACCGAATGCCAGGCATCCGCCTGACCAAAGAAGTCCTGTTCTCACAGCTCAAATATTGCAAGAGGTCACGTGGCGCCCGCGTCATCGATTCAAGGATAAGCTGCAATAGGTTAAGAAATCGATCCGGTCAATTAAGAGGAGGAAATTGCAGAAAGAACCAATTGAAGGGGAGCCGAACAAAAACAAAATCATCTGAAAACACCCGAAGACAAATACAGTGGGGTTGAATAAGTTATCGTACACATGGAAATATTTCATATTTTTATTTGTAACATATCAAATTAACAAGACGGGAATATATCTACTGTATCAGATCGCATACTAAAAATATATGCATATAAAACTAAATAATATTCCATGGTTAATAAAATATAGCAATATTTAAATTTTTAGGGCTTTAAAAAATGATCCTACAGTAGAACAAATCATGTTTTCTCCATTTAATATTTTGTAACAAAGCCTTTATTAAGTTTAACAGCAACCAATCTCTTCCTGTAGTCTTTAATTAATGATTTGCATACTTTAGTAGGTATTTTGTCCCATTCTTCCTGAGTAATTGTCTTCAGTTTTTTGATGTTTGTTGGACCTCTATCATGGATCATATTTTTTTAAAAAGCGCCATAAATTCTCTATTGGATTCAAATCCGGCGATTGACTGGGCCATTGTAAGATTTTAATGTTTTTATTAGCAAGACAATTATTTTACTCTTAGCTGTATGTTTGGAATCATTGTCCTGCTGGAAGAACCAATCAGGAGGAAATTTCGCTTAGGATTTGTTGATATTTTTCTGCATTTATTCTACCGTTGATAATTGCTAGTTTGTCAACTCCTCGCACCGAAAAGCAGTCCCAAACCACGATACTACCCCTACCAAATTTGACAGTTGGTATGGTGTTCTTGGGTGCGTATGCTTCGCCGTCTTTCCTCCATACATGATTCAGGGAATTGCGACCGAACAAAATTTTACTCTCATCTGTCCAAAGAACTCTGTCTCAATAAGAATTTTCCTTATGTTTATGCTCTCTCGCAAATTTCAACTTGGCATCTCTATGCCGTTTCAGTAGGAGTGGTGTCTTTCTTTATACCCTCTCTGCGTAGTTCATGACTAATCGTTTGCTTAGCTACGTAAACGCCTGACAAACTCGGATCATTTTTTGTACCTGTCGCATCAACTTTCTTCGTAATCTGGGAAAGATCTTCCTGGAAGCACCGGGTCTACCTTTGTTCTCAACAGTATTACGTCTTTTAAATCTTGCAAAAAATGAACCAATTGTTGAAAAGGGTATGTTTTTGTCACTGGAGATGTTTTTTGTAACTTTTTCCATTGTTCCTTAGTTTAATAATTAGCTCTTTTTGAGCACAAGTCATTTCCTTACGTATAGCCATTATTAGAAACGTTATCAGTGAACAGTGACTGCAAAAATGATCGAATTTTGAACTGAATATTGCAATAGAGTTACTGAAAATATTCTAGAACAGGTTAGAATCTTCTACTTTGAAGTACAACCAAAATCTTCTGTATTATAATGCAAAAATTGATAATGTACGAACACATTTTCTACTATTAGAAATATAAAAAATTGCATAACTAGCAGGTATCGATGAATTTCTAATTTTATTATTCGAGGTTTTCATTTGCTATAAGTGAGAATAACAAGCATTTGTTTGCTGTACGATCAGTTTATTCAAGCCGACTGTAGAAGAGGCGAAGACGGCCCAAAGAAAAGCGAGATATCTCCAACAAGGTAACGCACCATGTTACACATTCAGAGTTTCGAAGGTTTGTGGAGAAAAGAAAGAAGTGAGAGGAATGAAGTGCCCTCCCCAATCTCTTGACCTAAATCCCATTGAACATCTGGTGTCATGCTTAAGGACAAGAATGATAGTGCACGAATATTCATCAAAACGTTAATAAAAAGACAAACTTCATGGATAATGGCAGAAAATGGAACCAACTACTTGTGCTAAATTGTTTTCCAATAAGCAATGGGCATAAAGCCAGTTATAAAAGCAAAAGGGGCCCACACCAATTATTAAATGTACGTTAAATTTACTTTCAAAACATTTTTCTTTTTCTTTAAATGATAAAATAAATAAGTTTCAATTATATTTCCAATTTTTATACACTGGTCCATAATTTCGTCTCTCTCTCTCTCTCTCTCTCTCTCTCTCTCTCTCTCTCTCTCTCTCTCTATATATATATATATATATATATATATATATATATATATATATATATATATATATATATATATATATATATATATATATATATATATATATATATATAACGACAATAAGGAAATGGCAAACCTTCATGAAAGAGGATTATATAATTTAAAATAACATCATCTATAATACAAAAATATTTCACAACATCTTCTAAGATAAGGTCTTCAGATGCTTCAAGGCATAATCAGAAAAAAATTACAATAAGCATATTTCTGCCACGGAACTTGTGTATTGAATAAAAACGACACCAAATGAATATGTAATACATTCCTGGTTATCGTAAACAAAATTGCATATATGGTAAACACTTCATTAATTGACTCCAATAGCAGGGGTCAGACATAGTTTAAAACTCGTTGCCAAGTATTGGGATGCTCATCGAAATTTTCTTCTGTGTGAAATGAGTCCTAGGTTGGATGTGAAGAGATGTTCGCAGGCACCGCATAGTTGTGTAACAGGGTTCAGGAGACGCAGAATTCTGGTTTTTTCCTTTTGGTCTATTCGTCTCTATATCTCTTTATCTTCTAAAAATTCTTATAATCTAAAATATTTTCTGAGGCCAATTCAGGAATATATAACACGTTATTTTTCCAACGAAAGTAAAGATAAAAAAGGAAGTCATCTAAGAGATATTTTTTTTAGAAATTACTTTTTCGGAAATATTTCTTAGCTAAAGATCCTAATTGAATGTTTGATTCGTGATGTTAACAAGTCAAGTCGTTCATGTGTCCCTTAGATTTGGCTGAACTTTACCAATACTTTGAAACTGCCAAATATTTACGCTAATAAAAGGGCTTTTTTCTCTATCACTTTCTTTCAAGCGTACACAGTACTTTTTTTTTTGATTATCCAGTAATTCCTGTTTTTGATCAAAGCTTGTGTTAATATGAAGATAAAATCAACGATAGCGATCCCCCATCTTTATGTATAATGGACGGAAACTTTCTTCCTTCCTCACACCTTCTTTCACACAACACATTGCCGTTGCAATGTAGAAAACGCGGCCTTTGTTCTTGTTATTTCATCTTGATAGCTGATCTTGAATCGAAGCTTTGAAACCAGTGAACATTAACACCTTTGTTCAAGGTAAAGAATACTCAGCTTGTACTTGTGTTGCATCGCTTAACGCACGATCTAATGCATACACGTTGTTCGAATTCCTCAAACATTGTAAACACTGTCATCCATAACCGAAAAGAATCTAAAAGGCTAAAAATTCTCGTATGATCACCGTAGCTAAGTATCGTCTAGATCAGGGGTCGTCAAACTTTGGCTAACTGTGTTGATTTAGGGTTATAAAATTATTCAGTGTGCAAATGATATACGTACTTTTTATAAAAGTCAAGGTTAATATACTTCTTCGACAATATATTTTATATATATATATATATATATATATATATATATATATATATATATATATATATATATATATATTGTTATGGTCCGGTTCCTTGTACCACGGTGATAGTCCAAGGTAGAACTAATAAAGAAGAACTCGGACACAGGTATGGAATAACACAGATATATTACAAACAGGAATATATACAGAGAAGTAGAAGTGTTAGTATGAACAATCAGATTTAGTAGACAGAACAATGTAGTCTCGACCAGTATCACTATTCCAATGGCTTGCAGTAATTGTCTGAACGCGACTCTGTTTCGGACTGCCTCTGACTCGACTCTTGACTCGACCTTAACTGCTGACGATATTCAGTCACCCTCACTACGAAGGCGTCATGTGGCACAAGGCCTTTTTAACGTGGGTTCTCCGAGCCCGTGGGGTCGGCCAAAAATATGCCCAGTGAACCCGTATGAACGGGTTCAGGGCCGGTCTACCTCCCCGAAGGAGACACGGCAGAGCCTCCTTCGGGTTCGTCCCGTCCGTAGGAAGAGAGTTCAACCGAGCAGCCGGTTCAAAAGTGAACGACTGACGAGATTCAGTCACCACCCACGAGGGTGTCATGTGGCACAAGGCCTTTTTAACGTGGGCATTCCGAGCCATTAGGCTCGGCAAAAAAATAGCCCATTGAATCCGTATAAACTGGGGCAACATGTGACACAAGGTCGGTTATTTATTGTGGGTTTCCCGAGCCCGTGGGCTCGGCCCCAAAATATACCCATTGAACCCGTATAAACGGGCTCAGGGCCGGTTTTACCTCCCCGAAGGAGACTCCGCCCTTTGGCATAGTCTCCTTCGGGTTCCTCTCTGTCCGTAGACAGAGAGTTGAACCGAACAGTCGCTCAGAAACTGAGCGTCTGACGATATTCAGTCACCCCCCCACGTGGGTGTCATGTGGCACAAGGCCTTTTTAACGTGGGCAATTCCCAAGCCATTAGGCTCGGCCAAAAAATAGCCCATTTGAACCCGTATAAACGGGTTCAGGGCCGGTTTTAACTCCCCGAAGGAGACTACGCCCTTCGGCGTAGCCTCCTTCGGGTTCCTCCCGCCCGTAGGAAGAGAGTTGAACCGAACAGTCAGTTCAGAGATGAACGACTGACGATATTCTGTCCCCCCCCCACGAGGGTGTCATGTGGCACAAGGCCTTTTTAACGTGGGCATTCCCGAGCCATTAGGCTCGGCCAAAAATAGCCCATTTGAACCCGTATAAACGGGTTCTGGGCCGTTTTTACCTCCCGAAGAAGACTCCGCCCTTCGGCGTAGCCTCCTTCGGGTTCCTCCCGCCCGTAGGAAGAGAGTTGAACCGAACAGTCAGTTCAGAGGTGAACGACTGACTCCTTGCCTACTCCTGAGGCGCAGTATTTTTTAAGTATGGAATAGTCCATAATTATTATTATTATGAGTAAGATCCCATATATATATATATATATATATATATATATATATATATATATATATATATATATATATATATATACTTTAGTGTATATTAAAATCGAAACAGCTGAATATCTTCTTTGCGTTGTAGTAGTTATTGGTTCGGACTTCGTGATGCTATTTGCCGTCTCTCGTGCCATTAGAAATTGCTTAGCGTGCAACGGGTGGCACACGTACCGCAGGGTGCCGACCCCTGGTCAGTATCTAGATAAGTAACCACTTGGGAATACAAATGCTGTAGACTTGGATGTGCGGCTGATGAAATCGATAAAGGCTTGGAATTGAAAAACGGAGAACCAAGTTCCAATTTCAGTTCGGTTCGTTTATATTGACTTACGCACAATTCCTATTGGTAAAATTCATTTTCTCGATTAGTGCCTATGTTAACAAGATCGTAAAATCAATGATACCGATTCTCCATCATTACAAAAGTGTTTTTGGATTAAAGAAAATTAGTGTTTTCGGTTTAAATAATTTCGCGTGGATTCTTTCATTTATTTCAGTACACATTTCATGCCCATTTATTGCTTTTGGCAAACATCTGGGAAATTTATTTAAAGCATTTTACTGATTCAGTCCATGACGAACTAAATCTTGCACCAAAATTGTCTTGAAATTTAAACTTTTTATCTAATCCCAAATGTATATCCGTTTTACTCTTCAAGTGGCATTAATCCGTAAAGCGGCCCGAGACAGCGTTTTTGGCAGACGTGCAACGACCATATACGATACGTGGGGTCAGCTCCATTGGGCACGAATTCACTCTTGCAGTACAATGCATTAACCTCGATGGCAACTACTTGACAGAGTCGCATAATAATGCATCTAGCATATGCATTTTGCTCATCTTTGTGGCCGTAAACATTTTGTTTTAGCTTAAGTTCTCGTCTTGTGATTTATACTTCGCAAAGTTTTGCACAGAAATTGAAAACAAGTTTAAGTCAAAAACTTCCTCAACTAGATTTACAAAACACACCCTATATCTCTAATAAACTATTCATTTTCATATACAGGATGGCCACGATTTATCTTACAAATAAAAAGATTTATTAAAAGTAAAACGGATGTTTGATCCTATTGAAATCTTTACATAATATTATCTAGACAGTGAAGTTTATATAAAAATAGTTAATAAATTTCTATGTGTACTCCATTTTTTTCACCAAAAATATCTAAGTGATATTCTTTTCCTGGGTATGACGATAAACTTCATCCGGCAGCACGGCCTCTCTTACATAGATTAGAGGTTTTGAGAAGCGTGGAACTACATCTTAATTGATGTTGTTCCCAGGCTGACCCGTGGTGGTAGAACCTGTTAGGGTCCCAGCTATGGTAAAATATTGATTCCCCTCCAAACAAAACACTATAAAACTATAAAATACATTTTTTATATTAAAAATATCAGTAAACACAATTTTATATAGAACAAATTGCCCAAATACACGGTTGGTAAGGATGGAATAAAATCTTGATAACCAAAAACACTATTCTTAAAAGGATGCACAATACAGAGAAGAGCAAATAATATTTATTTAAAATTATAACATTTTCAGGTTATAACATCACTACAAAAATAGCCATTTTGTTTGAACACTTCGGGTCAGTTATCAAGCGATAGGGTTGATTGCAAAACCCAATCAGCACCATGACTTTTGCAAAGCCATCATCAGTTTTGCAATCAACAACATCACTTGAAAAGGCAAATGAAAGTGTTGAAAAAATGGCTATTTTCGTAGTGATGTTATAACTTACACAATTTATAATTTTGAATAAATAAATAAATATTACCAACAATACATTTTATCTATATTTCAAGCTATAAAAGTGTGTTCAAACATTTAAATTTCGACATTAAATAACCCATAGAGATTTATATGCCGCTAAACAAAATCAAACAACCAACATGAAAGAACTCATTCCTGACATTAATCCATATATTATTCTACAATTTGAAAAAGAAATCAAAAGCTATTCTACAATATAACATTAACACAATTACAACACGAAGCACATATTACAACCTTAATGTCCACACAAACATGAGTATTATCTACCATGTATTCAACTGTGAAAGCAGAATAACATATATAATATTTTTATTACTACAAAGCACCCAAGATAATTAAGGCCGATATTAATTGACCCATAAGGATGTTGGCATGCCATCAAACATACAAACCAATCAATCAATCTAAGCGATATTCAATCACTGCCCAGGTTCTTCTTAACATACTTTAGTGCCGTACGGTGGCAGTTAATATTTAAGTTAAAGGCTTCAATGTTAAGATAAAACTGTATTTCATTACAACCGCAAATAAATATTTAACATGAACGAAAAAGTAAAAGTGAGAAATAGATAATTAACCATTTCAGTGAATACCTTGTTAGTAATGCGGCTTGGCTTAACGTCCGGTAAATTCTAAATCAAAACACAAATCATCGACGGACAACAAATCACACTAATTCGACTGGATAGTTTCACTCAGTAGTCACTCAATAATCTCAATAATTACTGAAGTCAGTATCGTGACAGCGCTATTTATACAAGTAACTGAAAACTTATATTCATAAGTTCAGAGCGTCACGATCGAACCACGGTGTTGGTATTTACTTATTTTCTTCCTATATGATACTATCCATCTACTTGAGTCTGTTTCTATCTATCTATCGATTGATCTTATGTGGCGTACGGTGGCCTTTTAATAATTAAGTATAACTCAAGACTTCAATGTTAAAATAAAACGGTATTTAATTACAACCGCAAATAAATACTTAAAAAGACAAAGAATTAAAAGTCAACCAAAGATAATTAACCATTTCAGTGAATACCTTGTTAGTAGCGCAGCACTGATTAACGTCCTGTAAATTCTAAATCAAAACTCAAATCATCGACGCAAAATAATTCACACTAATTCGACTGGATAGTTCCACTCAATCGCCACTCAATAATCACTTAGTTAGTAGCCTGACATCGCTATCTATACACCTGGCGGAAATAATATATTCATAAATTCAGATTGCCACACTCGAATGTCGATGCTAGTAGTTACTAATTTTCTTCCTATATGTCACTCTCTATCTCCCTGAATCTGTTTATATTTATCTATCTATCTTTTGTGGTGTAGGCTGGACACTAATAATTAAGTATAACTCAAGACTTCAATGTTAAGATAAATCAGTATTTAATTAGAACCGCAAATAAATACTTAACAAGAATAAAGAAGTAAAGGTCAACTAAAGATAACTGACCATTTTAGTGAATAACTTGTTAGTCGCGCAACTCGGCTTAACGTCCGGTAAATTCTAAAACAAAACCCAAATCATCGACACAAAAATAATTCACACTAATTCGACTGGATAGTTCCACTCAATAGTCACTGCAGTCAGTAGACTGACACCGCTATTTATACGTCTGGCGGAAAAGATATATTCATAAGTTCAGAATGTCAAGTTCAAACCTCGGTGTCGGTAGTTACTCATTTTCTTCCTCTACGTCACATACCTTCACGGAGAGTCTGTATAATTTCTTTGTGTTTGAATATCCAAGTTTGTTGCGATAGACCAATACACACATTGTGTCTTTTCTTGTGGAGTTGTCATCGTCATCGAATTTTACGAGTAACACTTGATAATTCTTTAATTGCATTTTGAATCAAAAAAGAAACATGACATTAGTAATTAATGAATCTAAAAATACTATTAAATGACATTTAATAATAACATATTGATAGACAACAAAAATGTAGTTGTCATCTCTTCTAAGTTTAAGTCACGACTTTGTTACATTTGGTAAACATCTGGGAAATTTATTTAAAGAATTACTGACTCGGTCCAAGACTAATTAAATCTTGCAGGAAGGATATCTTGAAATTTAAGCTACATATGTATATCTGTTTTACTCTTCAAGTGAAATCTATCTGGAAAGCGGCCTGAGACTCTATTATTGTCAGACATGCAATGATCACATCCGTCGTTCGGGGCCAACTCCATGCATTATGAATTCGCCCGTGCAGTAAAATTGTATTAACCTTATTGCTAACTACAGGACAAAGTAGAAAATCGTGCAGCTAACATATGCATATTGCTATATGTGGCTGTAAACATTTTGCATTCAACTATCAGATATGATTTAATCAATAACACACACTTAACATTTTATAAGTAACACACAGAATAGACAATGATTAATAATCATATTCCTAGCCACATAAATAACAAAAATTAAAATAACCTAGAAATAAATTACATCGAATAATAACATAAATAAGTAATAATAGTTTAAAATATTAATAAACTCTTGTAACCTTTAAATGGTTATTGAATGAGGAATAACCAAAACGGAGGTTGGGAATGAATTGGGAATCTTTATATCATCAACAAAGTACAATGCTCGCCAGCAGTGTGAAGTAGGTAAACTTCAGCTAGCGGTAGACTACTTAGACAGCATATTATTCCCCCTCTTACAATAGTGTCTAATGTATTTATGAGGATCGGGACATACGCATTAGTGTTCATAAGAACGGTATATAAGATAAACTGTTCAACAAAAATCAACTACACAATAGCCAAAACTAGAATTAAACAAGTTAAAAAAAAAACAAATAAACAGCTACATATCTCCTTATGACAAAAACAAACTGAACTTTTTCCTTAAAAGTGAAAAAAATAAATTTCCAATTTGAATACCCCAAACTCTACAAAAAAAACATAAACAAAACTCCAACAAACAAATGCTGTCTACGAATTCGTTTTCCGTCTGATAGAATGTCTCTCTAATGATAATATCAATGTTAATTCAAACACATACATTGGTTACACAACCACTACATTATCACGCCGACAAACGTCGCGTTTATCCGATAATTCAGTTAAATCGAATATCATCAACGAATACAACAAAATGCACCACTATACCCGATAAATACTTACTAGTAACACAAAAATAGTGATTCTCTTAAATTGTAACATTCGATTAAAAATACTAGGAGCCTAAAGCGTAAAAAAGAAACTAAAGAGCATCTACAAAATTTCACCAAACTAATACGTAAACAGACTAAATAAATTTCAAAAAAATAAAACGACACGACATGAACACGTGTAGACCGGATTCTTTAAAAACTGACATGTTAAGACACGATATTTTAAAAACAATGAAACTGATATAGCACAAAATGCACAGACACTTTGATAATGACTAATAAATGTAAACGTTGGGAAAATTATGTTTCCCTTTCATAGGAACGCTGGAATAATTCGAAATCTAGAGAAAATTTAAAAAAATAACAAAGATCTGTCACTAGTTTTAACCATAGTAAAATATAATTTCATCTCTGTGTATAAACAAACACGCAGACACAAAAACAGAAGCATATATAACTGGGTGCCCCTTACTTTCGGCCTTGTGCCACATCCAAGCTACGCCTGGAAAATCACTACATATGTGTGTGTGTGTGTGTGTGTGTGTGTGTGTGTGTGTGTGTGTGTGTGTGTCACTCAGAAAGTAAGTATTTCTAATTTATAGTTGGTGTTATTCATACTCTGTATGCCCTACAGTAATAAGAGGATTTTCCTCGGGGACCCACTTGTGAAGATTTCCAAGTCAAAACAAGTCATAATCATGAATACATAATCCAGATTTAGGCCTAACATTTAACTAATTTTTTCAGTCTAATATAAATAAAATAGGATACGCGTTAATATTTTCTGAAGAGTTTAGACCTAAATAACCCGGATATTTTTCCATATGCCATATAAAAAAACTTCATATCAGCTTGTATTCTTCTTAATTTCTTATCTCCTGCAATGGATTATATAACCATAATGAATTCGACCCTAGTTGTAATTAACTGTCTTAATCTGTTTTCTTTTTAACTCTAATGTAATTTGTTCAGTAAGATTCTAAGTAACCTGTCCATCGAAAGAAATACAAATTATCAACCTAATCGACTTTCGCAACACTTAATAATGTTCAAGCACAAATTGATGAATGCATCAATAAAGGTTACTTATTTATTTTGCCTATTACAGTTTTTAGGGAATTAAACCTGTTAACAGGCAGGTTAATGGAATTTGGCGGACTGTAATTGCTTTTGGTTCCAATTGCAAAATCGATTTCCTGATGTAAATTTGGATGCACGCGGAAAATCGAAGTAGGGATTCAAATCCGATCGAAGAAATCTCCATACCAATGCTGCAAGAGTTCTCTTTGGTTTTCTGCCCTTTCACCCTTTTCTTGAAAATGCTAAAAGCATGTCCATTCTATCTTCAAAGATCAATCTCCTTTTTCCGCGGGTTTCACCTATGAGAAATCAAGCATCCATTTGGGACATGCAGTGACATGCGCAGAAGTCTCTACAGTTTAAATATTGGGATAACAACAATAGAGAATGGGACGATAACACCGAATGTAAATAATGATGACTCCTGATCCGAGAAATACAAACAGAAATTTTATTTTCATCCCATTTTTAATAATATTGCATAATGGCCATACGTGTGGTTTTCTCAAAGATCTGCATCAACGGGGAATCAAATCTAGGGAGCCTTCATTACATACCAATGCTGATCCGAGTTTACATTCCGTGGAAACAATAATGAAAAAAAAGTGTAAAATAACTAAGCAATAATAAATAAGAAAATGTGATTTCCATAGTCACGCACGATAGAACGAGAAATATCTGCTCCTGTTGTAATTTCCTCTATGTTAGCAACATCGACCGACATATGAAGATGTCCGCATTGCACAACGGTTGAAACATTGCAATAATAATATTAACGATGAGGGCAATAATCCGTGAGTTCCGTAGACGTATTGGGATGTCCAAGGGCGCATTCCAAAAGCTGGGTAGACTATTACGAGACAGAAGGAAAAGGAAAGAATACTGATCTGTTAGGTGACATATGTCCTCCTTTACGGCAAAGAATGTTGGAAGATTTTCCTCAAATATGAAGAGACTCGAGGTCACGGAAATATGGTTCTAGAGAAGGATGCTAAGTATATCATGAACGGAGCGTGTGTGTAACGATGAGGTCTTAGAGAGGATGCAAACAAGGAGGAGGCTTATGCTTAACATCAGGAAGAGACAGCAGAAGTTTCTGGGACAAATAATGAGGAAGAATGACCTGGAGAATCTGATACTCACGGGACGAAGAGAGGCAAAGAGAGACAAGGGAAAACAACTCAACACATACATAACAGTCTTAAGCAAGTGGGTGTCAGAATGTAGTCTGGAGGAGGAAGCAGAGGGAAGGAATGTTTTGAGAGCTGAAAGGGATAGAGAAGGAGGTGGAGAGTCGTGATCACCTACGTCCTGAAAAGACTGACATATAAATAGAAATTAGTGCTAACTCCGAATTCCAGTAATCTAGACAGATGTTTCAATTTCATCTCCAAAAGGCGATTTTATTTTGAAATGATATAAGTGTTCAATGAATTGCCTTAAGTGATTTTTTTTTCTCTAGGGAAAATTTTTATCGAAAGGTGATGTTGGGGCCACCCACCTTCTCATCAGAATGAACTGATCTCTCTACTACTAATAGGACAGTTCTATAGAGTTCTGAAAAAGATCAGGTGACCATCACACTTCCGTTTCTCTACCGGAAGATACAGTTGGACTTTATACTCTTTCTGATTGTTACTGACTAACCTGCATTCGTTTGACTACTAATCTCTCTGTTGTAAATACCTCTTCAGATATACCAGTATTTTTCCCTACGTATGTGTTTGTCCTTATTTCAATACACGCACGCAGAAACACTCAACATCTCAACAGGTGATCAATTATATTGAACTTTAGTTTCAATTTAGACTCAGTGGAAAAAAATAAATAGAAAAAGGCATGCAATTACGAAATAGGATTAAATATGAATAAGACTAGGTATCTTTGACATAACAGAACGAGAACAATTTAAGGGGTTAGATTAAATAGAGTTCAGTTCTAAATTCCTTCAAGGTTACCGTGACTGAAAACCACGTGAGGAAGGCGGGATCGTACAGCGTTCGAAACAGCAAAGTTTAAGATATTAGTTCAAATGTGAATAATTAAAAATAAAGACATGTCATGACAAAAACAGAAATCACAATTACTGCATTGATATGCTGTTTTGAAACCAGTAGATATCCTGTTGACTTGGAGAGAATGTGACGTTTCTCTGTTAATAAGTACTTCCATAATGTGTTCGTGTTTTTGTTTTTTTTATTCCATAGTTCGTGCGGGAGAAGATCTCGTCAGTAAAAGTAAGATCCCTTTTACGATACTGGCTTCTCTTGCCATTCCCTCGCATGCGTCAGTGTCCTATAAAAGTGGCCGTTCGTGAAAACTTCTGAGCAAAACGAAAAATTGATTCAGCAAATGATGAGGCACCTTTTAGGGAAACCCCTGTATCTCTTCCGTTTCGCCTTCCTTTAGCTCACTGAACCGTCGGGCGCTTACATGTCAATTGTTGTCAATCTTCGATACGTAACCTAACAAATGCAGATGTGTGATGTCGAAGAAATTTCTCAAATCTTGAGGCAATGGTATTTTACCATGTCAATTAATATTACGAAATCAATCCACCAGACTTCGCGAATGGCGCTGATACAGCACCGCACAAAAAATATTCCTTGGCCTAACACACTCACACACACACACACACACACACACACACACACACACACACACACACACACACACACACGCATATATATATATATATATATATATATATATATATATATATAGTCTTATAATATGATATATTTATGAGTGAAAGTGATCAATAATAAAGATAGAGCCTATGTAAATAGAAAAAAATGAACACTGAAGTCAACAACCAGAGGTGGCGGTGTGGTTTCATGCTTAAACGCAATCATCAGGCCACAATTGCGTTTAGCATGGAACAGATAGTTGCCTCTGGTTGTTGACATCAGTGTTCTCATATATATATATATATATATATATATATATATATAAGATATCCTGAAGGAGTAATTTATACAAAGAATAAAATAGCGACGTGAATGTCAAAATCACTTCGCTAACAAAACTTAATCAGACATTAACTTACTATCAATTCCTTAAATAATAAGATCTTTATATTCCAGTTGTTGTCAGATGCAAGGCACTTGCCAAGTACTATCGATAATTTTAAATACTCATCTTCATGGTACAATTTTTTCCATATATAGGGAAACACTACGACGAAATATGTGTAGACCGAAAGATATATATATATTTTTTAAATTATGATATTTTTTCGACAGTTAAATATATGTTTTGGGGCGTGCCATGTCGCGAGGCCAGAGTTCTTGTTCAAATCGATTAAGTGAAAATTTACTTTGAATTTTGATAAGTTAAAAATCCACGAAATTTTCTCAGTTATACGTATTTATCTCTTAAATAAATTAAGACGTATCTTCCATCTGACAAAACTCTTATTATTCAAGGAAGTGATAGTAAGTTAATGACTCATTAAGTCCTGTTAGCGAAGTGATATCGCCATTAATCACATTAACATTGCTATTTAATTCTTTGTATCAATTGTTTCTTAATTATATAGAATACAAGCTGCACACACTAATATATAGATATAAGATAAATAGGAAATGTGAATCCCAGCTCATACATATATGTGTGAAAGTGAGCGTATGTTTATGTGTGTGTGTGTTTATGTATAAATATTCCGATATAAATAAAATATATCTGTAAAACAATATAAATTCAGACAAAAGGAAAAGCATTCTGAAAGCAACGTATTTCGTCATCCGAATTTTTTCAATGTAAATATAAGGATTTTATTTATGCACAATCAAAGCTTTCATATACGGACCCTCCCCGCATCAACAGACTTCGGATGCAATTGAAAAAAAAAACTGAAGGCAAAATAAAATTATTCTACAGGAAAAAAACAACTTCGAAATTTTCAGCGATGTATTTCAAAATTTGCGAGCTTAGCGGTAAAAGTCTTATTAGTTCTTAAAGTGACCGCTTGGTGGCAGTGTCGTGCCTTTCAGTTGTAAACAAAGACGGGTGTACAGTATATAAAGTACGATACATTAGCACGTGCGTGAGAACGCAGCTGTTATAAATGTATTATTTGATTATTTTCATTCATATATCTATATTAAGTATATATTTTTATGCTATATATACATGTTTATAGCATTTACATTTTGATCATAACTAGCAATTACTATAGCGGTTTTATAACTAAAAAATAATCCATTCCCATCTACGAACAATCGGCTTTAATGAAGTATTCCATCCCCCTATTGATCTTTTGATTCGTGGTTTGTCTGTATTTATAAACAGTAAATCATTAGATTTTCATCATTTTTAAATTTAAGAACGTTCAACAATCTTCGTAAGGATATGAAAGTGAGGTAACCTTATATCGTCCATAGATTACGGTGTTTCCTCATTCCCCCACGAGAATGAGATGTGACACAAGGTCAGATTGAAGTGGGGACCCGAGCGCGTGCACCCAGGCAGGGTCAAATATTCCTCTCATCCCCCGCAACCGTCGGTTGCGCTGTCCTCGGTGCGAGCACCGATCCCTCCCTCTTGTGCAATGGGAGGGCGCGGCCTCGGGCAGCTGTTCCCCGGGGCTGGGCACCTCTTCAGTATAATTTTCCTCAGCTGCCCCTCTGTCCTCAGGCAGAGAAGCCCCTGAGAGATGATAAATCATGCGAGGATGGATTTGCACACATCGTCCATAGATTACATTTATTTTCACCGTTGAACAAAAGTTTATATTTCCTGAGCTAACGTTCGCCAACATAACCACATTTTTCCTTGGATGAATGTTATTAATTTAATAATAGATTGAGGAAAACTTGCCGATACTATACTTATTTACCTGGCAAAACTTGTACATATTTACAGTAGCTTCTGAATGGAAATAAAATAGAAGAACAACAACGAAATGTTCCTCCCCTACGGACTGTTTTATTTTGATCGTGTTTACAGTGGAAACAACACTTCATTTAGCAACGCAAATATTCTTGAATTTTAATGGTTTCATGGTAAGTTAAAACTAAAATGTTCCCTTTTCTTAGGCTTTCATTTCTTTTGCTATTTTTAACCGAAGAACATTACTTCCTTTTTCCAATACGTAGTTTTCTTTTCTTAAAAGTATTCAGGATAAAACCGATTTGTTTACACATATCTTGCAGTATAAGTTACCACTATCTTTCTATTTCTAGGTTGTGATAGATAGATAGATAGATAGATAGATAGATAGATAGATAGATAGATAGATAGATAATGAACAGGTTGAGATAGATAGATAGATAGATAGATAGATAGATAGATAGATAGATAATGAACAGGTTGAGATAGATAGATAGATAGATAGATAGATAGATAGATAGATAGATAATGAACAGGTTGAGATAGATAGATAGATAGATAATGAACAGGTTGAGATAGATATATATATATATATAGATAGATAGATAGATAATGAACAGGTTGAGATAGATAGATAGATAGATAGATAGATAGATAGATAGATAATGAACAGGTTGAGATAGATAGATAGATAGATAGATAGATAGATAGATAGATAGATAGATAGATAATGAACAGATTGAGATAGATAGATAGATAGATAGATAGATAGATAGATAGAAAGAAAGAAAGATAGATAGATAGATAGATAGATAGATAGATAGATAGATTCTAATACAAATATGTGCATATGTAATTATGTTTGACAGAGACATTAGTACAGAATTAATTCTATAAATGCCGATCTTTATTACAACCTAGAAGTTAAGATTGATTTTGTGGAATCAATGACTGTTTTTTTTAATAAGGCTTAACTTATGACAAAAATTCATGTTCTTCTTTCGCTAAAGTCACACCGGGTAAGCAACAATTATGCGGCTCCTTTTGCCGTCCATTAACACGGTAGACTCTAACCTTTACAAGAAACAATAAATTGCTCTTTCTTTGCCTGTCCTTTTCTAACGACATGAAATAGAATGATTGAATCAATTGCTAGGTTTGCGACGACAAAAGTTGTTTTCACTACGTCATGCTAGATATTATTTTATCTCCTGAATCAATCATGCACTTTTAGGCATCTACCTTTCGTCCGTTCATTGCATATTGTTGCCGCACTTGGTATGGTATATCTGCTAGGTATCAACAGATTCTGGGCAAAATCCAATTTTATTGGTCCTGACTTGGCATTTTGGCTTCAGTTATTTTGCCACCGCCTTTACGGACCCTGCTTTTGCCTATACTAGAGATATTGACATATTAGTTGTTCTGATGAGCTTCATTTTATTGCAGTGACTTTTCAATTTTAAGCGCAATACTAGATTGGCAGACAGGTCTCAACGTTTTACAGCAGAAATAACTGAATGTAACCGTCATTTCTATGCTAACAGTTCCTTCTTTGGTATTTCTCATTCATGGAATATAAGTTATTCAATTCCAATAACTGCTATCGCTCGTTCGATTATGGATCTGGGATTCTATCCTAAAGTTTTGTACAATATGGGAGGTAATATAAAATGTAAACATCGTAATTAAATCATTATTTTCATTTCTAGTAACGTGCAAAATCCATTTTAATTTTTACTGCTGTCGGGAAACTTCAAGTTATCAGGCCTTTGTTGTTTGAAAAAAATATTCAGCCTCAATTCACGAGATTCATTGATGCATCATCTCTTCAAAGATATCCATTGTTCATTTGCCCGAACCCAGGCTGTATTTAAAAAAGAAAGATTCTAAGTATGAGTATTTTTCTTGCGTCTGTTATTTTATTATATTAATAAACAAATGAAAGTTATTAAAAATAGAGGTACCGAATTTAACACTGTGTCTGTCATGAGTTTCCCCATCTTGGTAATTTTTTTAAAACCATTTCACGCCAAGCAAGTCAGGATGCTACTAGCACGCAAGAGAGTGGGAGCAAGAGTAAAGAGGCATGATAGATGAAAAGATGAAGAGAAGACCAGGGAATATATCAAGGCATCTGGAGATATCGATTGACATTACATTTGAATAGTTGAAGATTATAGCTATCAAGGGAACAAGTAATAGGAAGGGAATTCCACAGACGGGAGGTGCGACACATGAAGCTGTTGGAACAGAAGAGACGGCTACATTTAACAGTTTCGATAGAGAAAGGGTGGGACTGAGATGCCAAACTAGTAGCACGTTTAAATTCATGCAGTCTGGGAAAAAGCGAAAGTAGCTCGTCGGAGCAGTTACCGTGAAAATATTTGTAGAAAAGACAGAGGGAAACGACGGTACGTCTGTAAGAGAGCGACTGTAGACGAGATGCCAGATCAGGACCAATCATATTGCATATTTGTATCTGGATTTTGTCGAGGACCTTAGGACGAACAGCGGGGGCAGCAGACCATATATGGCAGCAGTATTCTAGGCAAGGGCGAATGGTTGATTTATATATTTGAAGGAAGAACTCGGGCGAGAAAAACTTTCTGTCGAGACACAGGGAACCAACTTTCTTTGCGTTGGATGAAGCTATTGATTCGAGGTATTTCTTCCATCTGAGGTTAGCGTACAGTGTGAGACCAAGCAGTTGCAAAGATCTTTGTAAATGTTCGGTAGTCGTAACCCCCAGCTTTCTCCAGGTATATCATGCAATTAGTAAACTGCTGAGAATTTCGAAATTGATATTTTTATCAAACCACATGGAAGTATTTACTCATTTTAATTTTATTTTTTTTTATTTATTTGAATCGTTTCGCCCCAAGAAAGGCGATAAAACCTCGAGGACGTACAGGCTTACATGGAGTGAAAGAGAATGGAAAGACTTTAGGGAAAAGACGTGAGGATAGGACAATAAAAGAACAGAATTCAGGAAGAGAGAAGATGGCTATTGACGCTGAATTTAAATTTGGCGCGGGGGGCGATTGTGATTGGCAGGGAAGCAAGAAATAGGAGAGGAATTACACAGTTGAGAAGTACGAGAAAATAATCTATTAGAATAGAAAATGCAGTTGCAGCTAGTTAGTTTAACATTAAAAATAAGTGAGACATAATTTCCAATCTTGTAGTAAACTTAAATTCATACAGTGAATAAAAGCTCATCAGAAAAATTGCATTGAAAATATATTTAGAAAAGGCAGAGGGAGGCCATGTGATGAAGTCTACTGTGCTTGATAGAAGAAATCCCAGAAAAATGATCAATTGAGAATTAATTATTCCTTGTGATTCCGTCCATCTCTTCTTTCTCCCGCTATGGGTTAAATAGTAGGATTTGAGCTAGAAAATATATGTCCTGGCTTTAAATAACCTAAAAAGCGTTTTTTTTTTTAAAAAAAGTCTATCAATCAATCAATCAATGTGATTTTATTTTTCCTTTCCACTAAACATATATCTCTGTTCATTAAGTAACCAATGAATTTAATCCATACTCACAAGGTTCTAATCTGGAAGTTTTTCAAATGTAATTAGCATTAGCAGATTTAGAATGCGGTTACGAGTCCTTGTAGGGGATGACTTATCTTTTACAAGCACTTTCCTACAGAATATAAGATATTCTATGGTAAATCTTTAGACGAGCTCCATTATTTAGTGCCACCAGCTTAAAACTTTGCAACCAAGACCCGCCTTGCTTATTCCCTAAATATTCGATTGCTAAGAAAGATTATCTACCTAACTTCCCAAGAACGGAAGAACCAATATTTTATCTAATAGACTCCTGTATTGCTCCGAACAGTACAATTTTAACCTCTTCACGTTTGGGGTCAACCGTTAGCTATCCTCCATAACCTCATAATCTTCTCTTCCTACGTCTTCTTACGCTCATATCTTATAATTATATCGTAATCCTCTACGTTGGCAGGGTTATTGGCCTTGTTTGGTGGTAGAAAATAGTAGTTTTAAAATTAACGTTTCTTCTTTAAGTTTTCAAGTGAACCAAATAATCGGACAATTAATTTGTGTGCCATTAGCAGCGCAATTATTTAACAAAAACGAAAGCTCACCCATCTCCTTTCTCTATATATCTACGTCGCTCGGAGTTTCAAACTGAAACTGTGGATAACACTGTTTTCTCCCTGACACACAGAAATAAGAACAATACATATAGATTACTCCTAACTTCTGGTTTACTTTATATTACTTTATGTGTCAGATGAGGAGGGAGGAAGGCTAGAAGAATGTGCAACTCACAGAACACATTGATGTCAAGAGAAGGAAAAGGAAAAAAGGTTCTTGAACAAAAATTTATGTGACCTGCACCAGATGTTCTATACCTTCATCTAACTGCACAATGAGGGGAAATTTATAACTTTCAATACATTCAAAACAAAACTAGTAACTTTTGACCATCACCGAGCAGAGTTTGGCTTTTCTCCTGAGAAAGGTTGAACTCTCAAGGTGGCCTCTTGCTTTGAACATCAACTGGGAAACAAGTTCATTTCAGACGTCAAGTGAGACCCACGTGTACGATCCATTGATTGCGAAAACGACGCAGGAGAAACGATCAATTTCTTGTACCGGTCCAGAAATTATTTGTCACCTTCTTCACAGCCTATATTTTTACAAACTTCAGATTAAAGCAAAAAATAGCATATTGACGCCATATCTGGACTGGAGATGCTAATACACTCGTTCCAGCTTTGATGAAGTTCAAAAGCGTTTACGCTGCCTTGTAATGGAGCAATTACATCCCATCCTACAAGCTCTTTCCTCATACACGAAAAGCTACTCCTTTTCTAATTGCATGGACAATATTCTGACAAGATATATTCATCAGTTCCACCAATTAAAACACGTCATGACATCTACACCGGAACGAATAGTCACCATTTCTTTCATATTCCATTCGTAAGGAGGAAGTTTCATTAAGACAACTTCTACCCAAGAAAGGTTTATGATGAAATCATATTGAAACACCTGTTCCCATTCGATCATCGGAATTAATTAAGCAACGTCGAGACCGGTCTGTACCCAGATGGGTAACAGCTTGGGAATATTAGGTAATATAAGCTTAGATATGCGAGAGCTGTAATGGAGAACGGCTCGCAATTGGAAATCAGGGAGACCCGTTATAAATTCTAGTCTGGATCGTTATATTCACTTACACCTAAATAACCTTGGGAAAAGTAGAAATTTACCTTTACAACCCCCAGCTATCGGTTAAATATTAAAAATTGTATCAGTAAAAATTATTATATCCAAACAATTTAAGATGTATTTTCTAGCTCCAAATAACTTGGAAATGGTTGATAAGTCATAAAAATTCAATCAATCAAAAAGTCTACCCAAGAACGGCAACTTTTATTATCGTTTACTTCATGGATTGCCATGGCGTGGAGAGTTACGCCAATAAATTTGACTTAAACTGTTCATTATTTATGGTGGTTTTCTAAGCGCAGATTAGAAGTGGCACAAGATAGAAACTATTAGGCACTGATTGAGAATCGAACTCAGTACCCAGTTGTGATGGGTCTAGCCAGACAAGCGCACTTTATCAGCTAAGACGAAGTGAAAAGACTATATTGAATCAATTGCTATGTCAGTTACTAAAAAAGTTTGTTCACTGTGCCGGACGAGA
>CAHIKZ030005121.1:4437500-4465000 GCA_903632075.3 Acanthosepion pharaonis
ACCTGAAGGAGGAGTTTACTCCATCGTCTGCAATAACTGTACAAAAAAAGCAATCGAAATAAAAGATTATATGAACAGAAAAAGAGGCATTTTGAAAAAACAGTACATCAAATGATTGGGTGGCCCACCATAATGAAACTGATCACAATTTTGACATAAAAAATGCTACTTTGATCAAAGGAGAAAAAATTAATTACTACGAAAATGTCTAGAGAGTAACTTGAGAACAAGGCAATCTACAGTAAATTTGCGTTTTGGTTCTTACAATATTTCAACTTTCCTGGCAAATCTTCTAATATCACAGTGTGGAATAACTACTTACAAAACTGATGGAAAGCAAAAGACTCGAAATGAATTCGACTAGATAAAAAAAGAAAAAATCTAAAATTCCCAGCCCCCCTCTGTCGTAAGTGTTCGTAGTCCTACCAACATAAAAAAAAATAATCCGATGAAATCCTTTTTAACATTTTACATGTTGTCGTACAATTTCCTTAATACTGTTCTTTATACAAAATATTTATCGTTATCTGTGTCTATCGTGTCTATCTCTCTCTCTTTATATATATATATATATATATATATATATATATATATATATATATATATATATATATATAGTTTATTCAAATTTATGTAATCCGTATGGATAGACCTGAGGAGGATGATATCCAGAGAGCTCAATGTAAGATTCAGGGCAGATATGTTTGAATAAAAGAGACGTGTCTGTCTTTTATTCAAACATATATATATATATATATATATATATATATATATATATATATATATATATATATATATATATTAAATCGGCTAGTATTCAGATGCGTGATCACTGGCGAAGACCAGATTTTTAAAGCTATGGGACAAAGTACAGCAATTTCGATATTTAAGCTAACAGACCTGAGGTGTTGTTTCTAGACCGACAGGTCACACGACCTGCCTGAGAGACAGCTGTGCAGGACCTTTCGGAATGTATGTGTAAAAAAAATCTTAAGGCCTTGCAAATAGTAATTAAGTTTTCAAGATCTTTAATATCTGCAGCTCATTTGTGCGTTAGCATGTGGTACTGGGGTTTAGGGAAAAGTGATAAGAGATATTTGCAAGGTTACTGCAGATTAGAAATAACACTGATTGGCGGGGGGGTTCAAATCGATTCAACTATGATGAGCTCACTAAAGCCACGGATAAAAAAAATAAGAAATATGTCAACAAGATATTCAGAGTGACACTCGATTTTTTTTTTCTTGTAATCACTAATGTATGAGAAACGATAATTTTTTTTTTTAGTGTGAGTGTTGAGGAGGCTTTTCCAGTGAATTGCATTTAACTGGAAAAACATTGAAATTTTTTTTTACTTTGCTCTATCTACGCATGCGCAAAATCCCATCATCATCCTGAACGTTAACTGATTATTCCCATTTCAAAAGCAGTGGAACGAAAAATAAACTAAATAGCAAAGACTGGCAAAGTATTCATTGCTAACGGTACATCCAGATTCGTTCACGCGATGTCAAATCGGAAACACATACACTCGTAGACACGAAAGCACACATATACATGCACAATAATTGATTAAAACAGGCACGTAAATTGGTTGATGATTATATCAATGTAAATAGATCATTTTGCGTTGTAAGCAAGATATTTGTTTTCTATTTATACATATATACAGATATATACATATTCATAGAATATATATATATATATATATATATATATATATATATATATGTATATATGTGCAGTTATTCTTTTTCCATTGATTCTTCCTTCAAACATTTGTTTCTCAATACATATATAATATGTATGTATATTATATACATATATATTTTTTACCTATACATACACGCATACAAACGCACATGCAACTGCACACACACACACATATATATATATATATATAAAGAAAACAGTATATATATATATATATATAAAAAAACGTATATATATATATATATATATATATATATATATATATATATATATATATATATATATATATATATATATACTATAACAGACAAAAAAAATTTGGTGGAACCAAAGGACAGCTTGCTAAAGTCTAAAAACTCTTATCCAGATAGAGATTCGAATGAAATCGACAATACTGAAAAAAGAATGAAAGAGAAAAATGGTCAGAAAATCAGTCAATTAAAGTACTCGAATCCACCGATCAAAAAACTGTTTTCAACGTTAAATTCTATGAATTTACGGCTCTAGTTGTAAAAATATTGTTGGAGGAAACCGCCTATATATATATAAAAACATGGTTTCATCGCTACGCATGAATTTACATGTTTCAAAAACTTCAAATCCAAATATATTAAATTAAAAGCATTAGTTCTGTTTCATATTCGAGCGAATTTTGATAATTAATCTATTTTAAAATTTTCTGAGTTTTAAAAGTTTTCATAATTTTTGTTTCCAAGAATACAGCGAAATGCAATCATTTAGACTGTGGCGCTTGCGTGTTCTTTTTTTTTAACTATTATTGTATCAATTATGAGTTACGTTCAAAAATGGCTGAAGTCAAGGTAGGGTAGGGGTCTCTTTATTCAACACATGTCGTCTGTTTTTTTGGGTTTTTTTTATCAACGGTAAACTGTTTTTTAGGCATTTTATTCATTAAATTTCTACTTGTATGCATACAGATTCTTTGTAAAAGGGGTGTTTATGCTCTGTAAATTTACATTGAGTACTGTTTTGTAAAAATAAAATATCAATAAGAACACCGGATTACATATCTTACTGTTGTTCCTTTTTTACTATATATATACTATATATATATATATATATATATATATATATATATATATATCTGTTCGTGAGTGCGTATTGTGTGTATGCGGAGAGTGAGAGAGAAAAAGAGAGAGCATATTTTCAGAATCCCGCGTTCCCTACAATCATGACCATTTCAAGTCTAGACTTAAGCGTTACCTTCCTCTCCTATCCTTATATATTGTCCCTTACGTCAACCTCTACCTCGTGTGGCCCTCGGGCCTTGTACGGGTTGAACCTAATTCTAAAGAAAAATTATGTGTACGAAGGCAATATGACTAAAGACAAAAGGAATACTTATCATACCCGATGCGTTACGTTATCTGAGCATTTGCTGTGGTGATAAATTCCCACGGTGGACGAAACAGGTCGAAACATTTGCCTCATATATATATATATATATATATATATATATATATATATATATATATATATATGCGTGGGTGTGTGTGTATTTTGGCAGCATGTTTTCATTGAATAATTTGGATAAGTTTTGTCTACTTATTTTCAATTGGATCCCTTCTTTCATATTTACGGCCAAGCTTTTTGGTGTCATTATTACAGGAAGAGAGAAAATTACTGTGTTGATAAATATTATTTTATTCCGAGTACTTTCGACGTAACATAATTTCATCATCAATATTTATTTCGAGACAAATATTGTAGTGTTCATCATTTTCTAAGTCATTTTGACTGTTCATCTGACAGTTTACTTTTTTGAACTTCTGAAGTGATGACCGCTGAGTTTACCTCTCTGATTGGCTTGACTAACGCTCCAGGGGACCCAATAATAATAGAAACATTATGACAAAATATTCTTATTATCAACATTATTATTTTAGGTCTTTTTTGATTTCTCGAATTATTTCATCGGTCGACTAAATCTTAACACTTACACACATATAAACACACACACACACACACACATATATATATATATATATATATATATGTGTGTGTGTGTGTATGTGTGTGTGTTCAAAGCCCAAGATAGAGATACAAACAGTTAAAAACGTTTTGAAAAGCTAAACGAAACCAGTTAAAGTAAAACAACAAATTATTTTTCTAATAAAAAATACTGAAATACTGAAAATCCAATTGTAAGTAACAAAATTTTAATTTTAATATATCTTTGTAAAATACATATATTAGAAATAAATGTAGATATCAGGTGCGTTCTTTCACAATTCTTATTATAGTCTATACAAGATTTTGTACACAATGTTTCTAACAATTTCATTTTATATATATATTAAATAGTGCACTTTAGTCAATATTGTAAAGAACTAATCATACAAAAAATAAATCAGTAAAGTTAATGTAATTAATGCGAAATCACTTCCCTAACAGATTAAGTAAGGCATTAACTCACTAACCACACGTAGGACGATCTGCTTGGCACTCATACGTCGAATTCGACGAGAGAGTCGAATATATATGAAACATATGTTTGTGTTTGTCCGTGTGTGTGTACTATTTATAGACGTACACATTTCTCGATGATACGAGTTTTCTTTTGATAGGTATTTCTGCGCCATTGACTACACACAAAATATTGCAAAAAAAACCTGAAAAAATCGGGTTTTTCCTACTACTTAAAAAAAAAACTTGAATAACTTCCTCATTTTTTCATCCGACTTTCTTCAAGCATGTCGCGAAAAATTGTCATGCAAGAAATAAGATTGTGACTTTTTAGTCCGGCTAACTTCCCTGCGTATTACGAAAAACATTGAAAAAACTGTTCAAAAAGACAATTTTTCGGCCATAACTACCTGTTTTTTCATCCGATTCTTGCTAAATTTGCTATGCAAATTACATGACAAATTGTCTTGCGGGAATGTTTCGTTTAGATTATTTCAGTTAAGTGGACGAAATCTGCGATAATGTCCGAAATCGGCGTTTGCCAATTAGCCAATGATTCCATCCTAAATTGGCATTCGAACAGCCTTGGATGCAATGATTATTTGAGAAGAATTATTGAAGTGTTAAAAGGGAAAAATTCTCGAAGAACCGCTTATTAACTCCCGCTTTTCAATAAACGCGCGAAAGAGCAGGGGGTGTTCATGCAATTCTATTTGCAGGTGAATCAAACTCTGACTCTTCTTCATTGATTTTGTTTCATTATTAGATTTGTCAAAAATGCCATACTACTTAAAAGTTATTAAGGCCATAGGAAATTTACTGAATATTTAAAACAATTTAACTCCGAGGAACAACGATACAAAAAGGTTTTATCGATGCAATTCATTTATTAAGAACAATCAAACACTTGAAAAGGACATACCGTAAAAAAGCTGAGTTGGGAAATAATTTAATATATCAACGGATGATGCATGCAAGCGGGAGGCAGGCAGATATTTCTTAACAGGGGATGCGAGTATACAAAGGGTGCAGTTATACAATTACAGCTCTGCACACCTGATCAACCCTGGTACCTTGGCTGGTATATATATATATATATATATATATATATATATATATATATATATATATATATGTGTGTGTGTGTGTGTGTGTGTGTGTGTGTGTGTGTGTGTGTGTGTGTGTGAAAAAATATAGAAAATAGGAAAGAACTGGTTAGGTAAATAATCCAAAGTTCCTTAGTATTTTAGTTATAATTTTTAGAAAATAGTGCTCGATACAAAAGTAGAGCATAAATATAATTATTTATTTAAAAATATGATTCCAAATCGTGTCCTATTTATTTCCTTCAGATGCCAAAAATATTTAGATAGGGAAGTCTGATTTCTTTTATTTGTATTATTGAAAGAGCATTTATGCTGCCTCCATCTAGCTTTTTATATATATATATATATATGTTTATATGTATACACACCCACAAACTCGAACACAGACACACACACTCTCGCACACACACACATATATATATATATATATATATATATATTTATATATATATATATATATATATATATATATATATATATATATAGCATAATATAATATAATAAATGCTACCGTCATTGTGGTAATGTATCACACTTTTTCATACCATTTTGGAATCAGAACAACCCCGTCAGCAAATTAAAAACGTCCCGAAACGGATCCGGGCCGGAAATTCTGAATGCTTTTGTCGATTTTTTATTTAAGCGATATTTTTTTTTTTTCTATTTTTTTTTTTTTTATTGCACGTTTAAAATTTTTATAACTTGAAAATACATTCGGGAAAAATTGAAGTTAATTTCGAAATCCAGCGAATGTCATGAATGAAATAAAAATAATTATCTGTACGGAAGTTAAGGACGTACGTACATCAAAATTTCTTTAAATTAAATGTCCACAGAATAATTATCATTGAACGTTTAAGAGGAAAGCTTAAATATTAATGCAATACTTAAATGCAGTGATCAGTCTTGAGTTCAGTAGTTTATTCCTTTCTATCGCATCGTCTCCTTCCTACCTATATTGATGATGGCCTTATCAAGAGCCCTCCACAGGTGCTGGTTTAAATGCCTCCCAATTTAAGCTAGTTACACACACACACACACACACAGTACACACACACACACACACACACACACACACACATATATATATATATATATATATATATATATATATATATATATATATATGAGAAAGGATTGACACCAACGAACATAATCACAGATTTTGATGATGGCATAATCAAGAGCACTTCACAGGTGCTGGTTTTAAATGGCGCCCAATTTAAGTAGTATACACACACACACACACACACACACACACACATATATATATATATATATATATATATATATATATATATATATATGAGAAAGGATTGACACCACCGAACATAATAACTGATTTGGAAAGGCACATCGGGGATTTTTCATTTTTATTTTCACAAAGGAATCCTTTATCGGTCAACAATATTTCAAAGGCAATCGTTGGTATAAATCTGGCAAAACAAGAAATAATATTTGCAAATAAATATATTGAATATATATTAGCAAATAATTCACGGTTGAAATACGTGATAAACAGTTCCAACTGAGTGTAAAAGCGAAACATTCTTACTTCTGACCCACCAATAAAACAGAGAGTTTATATAGTTTGTATAGTTTGTCTTTCTGCTTACATAGATTCAGTTGATATAACTTAATATCTATACAACTTCAAGAACGTAGAAGTGGTGTCAAACCGAGCTCTGTGCAAAACAATGAAAAAACTATGTATGTATATATTTAGTGACACAGTCAGGATTATCAAGTAGATGTTGGCTCGTTGATGAATCATGTGCAGACTGTGTCGTCTTAGAGTAAAGACTCAGATTGTCAGATTTTATATTGGCAGGAATATGTTGATACATACGGGTCTTCAACCTCAGACTAATCCGTTGTACGTATTCATGACATTTTGACAGAACTACTTTGAAAGTGGGACAGGCGATCCTTAACAAACGTTGGAAACACCGAATTGGTCTTAAAACCAACACGTAACTTGACAGTAGAAAAACATGACGTAATGCAAGCTGACACGTTGTCTACAAGCATTCGACTCTCCCTACCTCGTCACAGCAGATTCAAATAAATAGGACAAACCCTAGTACAAAAAACGACCGGTTTTTGAACGTCAATTTTTTTTTTCGGAAAACCATTGTCAATGAAAATGTGATGAATTTTCTCCAGGTCCTAGTCAAGAGTACAGGTAGATCTAATCATCAAGGTGGAAATCAGGTTAATCTTACGAGTATCTGGAACAAACGAATTCCAGTTAATGTACAGACCTAAGGACAGAGGTTTGCGATAAACGCTGGTAATAAAGTCACCTTCTCTGCGTTCAACAAGAAAATACAAGAAAGGCAAGCACAATTATTCTCTGCTTGCATGGAAAATTTCAAAGATGGCTGAAGGGAACTGAGTTAAATATGAAAGCATCGTTGATATAATCAAAGAATGAAAATGTCTTATCAACTTATGGTAAATATACATGGTTTTTACGGCATTTATCAAACAAAAGTTGTTCGTAGAAACCAACAAAAATGTTGGCTAATACTGGGCCAAAGGACTACCCATCAAAACACCATCGATTTAGGCGTTCATAGTATTGTCAAAACTAAACTCAACGCCTTCAATTGCTAAATGCATAAGCTCCAAAAAATGAGCTTCCGTAATTAAAGCAAAACCCAACCAAGCCCTGTAGATTGCGTCGGAACGTATTCGTACAGTCTCTTGAAGGGGTACGTTTGTATACAAACTAACAATTTCAAATGACACCAGGAGTTTATATTTAGAACAAATTTCTAAATGTTTAATAAAATTAGAAAATTTGAAAGAGTCAGAAATACTATGGATGGAAAATAAATCTAAAACAATTTGGAATATTTCATCTAGCAATTTTGCCAATTCATATTGCATAGTAAGAATGGACCTGAAAGTTACATTGACCTTATGTACCTTAGGTAACCCATACAACTCTAAACGTTGGGAAACAACAGGTCTAATTCGATTTTGTACACACTCTTCGAAATCAGGTTGCTTTGATGTACAGAAAGCAACCTTCTCTGTATTCTCGCTTCCATTTTGTTGATATTCTCACATACATCTACAGAAACAATCTTCCGAAACTTAGAGAAATCATGTAAAATAACTTACATATTATCAATATAATCCTGACTATTTAAAATTAACACACAATGACCTTTATCGGGCTTGGTGGAATATATCACTTGGAGACATTAAGGACTTAACAGTCGGGAAATGAACATTCTGCCTATCAAGAAAATCAAAATCTACCAAGAGGAAAGAATATTCACTAGATAATTAAACAAGAAAAATCTTCTCAGGAGATTAAGCTTTATGTAAATTTGACTAAGAGATTAATAGTTCGAACTTTAGAGAGTGGAATACAAAAATTCAAACTTCGGAAAGAACAAACTTTTCAAATGTCTAAAGAGTGACATTGAAGAAATTAAAATATATGTTTATCTAAATTTCCATTTTCAACACTAAATATTTTTATTTATATATATATATATATATATATATATATATATATATATATATATATATATATATAATTGGATTGATGTGAGTTTATGACCCTGGGTTTCACGCTATTTGCGATCTTCAGATATGTCTGCGTACGTATGAGTGACGTTACGACGATAATTTTTCCTCCACTACCATAAAATACGCAACCATAAGTAAATCCAAAATTTACAAATTAATCAGCGTCTGACGATTGCAAATAGCTTGAAACCCAGAGTCACATACTCATCAACCTAACTAAAAAATATTAGATCTATCACTGATATTGTGCGCTTTCCAATAAGTACCGCGCATATGTAATATATAAATAATATATATTAAAAATTGCATATATATATATACATATCCTTATCTATCTATCTATCTATCTATCTATCTATATATATATATATATATATATATATATATACACACACACAAACACACACACACACACACATATATATATATATATATATATATATATATATATATATATGCTCGTAGCCTATATTAACTTAAAAATAACGTCATATATTATAAAATATATTATGAAATTATGAAATATTAATATTTTTTGTTTTATATGTTATTTCTATAGAGAAAATATTTAAGTAAATGTTCTGTTTATAAGAAACAGTATTAATAACACTTATCGGCCTGAATGTCCATGAAATTTTATGGAAAATATTTGTCCTTCAAGTATATATGAACATTCGAGAGAAACCATGGAAAATCTGTAGTTTAAAAGCGGTTCCTGTAGGATACCTGTTCTATTCTTGTCAGTGGACACATAAATAATTGTCGGACTTAGTCCATTTATATATATATATATATATATATATATATATATATATATATATATATATATATATATATATATATGAAATAATTATGTTACGTATCGAATATGCACAACTAAATATAAGTGAAAATCTTTTTTAATTCTCTTTAGACTTCACAGATGTTGAACCTTCTGTCTTCTAAGCCATATTTATCTGTCAATATCTTCTTCGTACTCCAACAGGATTGATTCTCACTAGGTGCCAATTAATTGGAATTATTCGGAAACTAAGCTAACCTTACAAATTCTGTATCTGTTTATGTATGACAATATGAAAAAACTGTGGGAAAAGATAATTTTGTAGAAGTATAATTTGTATACTTTTTACTGCGCGTTCTGGAGGAAATAAGGATAATGGAGTTTTTGAAGGTGTATATTTCTTTTTCAAGTAAATACCAAACTGCAGATTGTCAGTGCTCTTATATAAAATTCTATAATTATTTCAAATGATATTCTGTTGAAGAGGTGAGAATAGAAATTTATGAAATCATACTTATTAGATTTTCCTTTATTCATATTGTCTTTTTATAGCCCTATATTAAACTATATATGAATTTTTACACATAGATTTGTATGCAAATATATGTATATATATGTGTGTGTATGTGTGCGCATATGTATATGTGTAAATATGCACACCTGCAACTAAATAGATACTATCGATTCGGTTTATTAGGTGGCACGTCCAAAAGAAAAGTAAATAAATATATTCATTCTTTATCTTTAGAAAAAGTGCTTTCACTCTAAGCTAAATCAAGATAATCGCTTTTAAGTCATACTATAGTTTTTTAGTTCTTTTTTTTTCTCTAATGTCTTACAGATTTTTAAAAACTCTAAGCTTAATGTTTCCTAGTCTTACAAACTGATTTCTAACTTCCAGTCAATATTTCCGAATATTTTCCAGATACCTGTGCGTTTTTCAACCAGTGATTCAAAAAGATACTTTTAACACGTTTTTCGTTTATTTCACCTGTATATTATCACAAGAAAAGATCTATTTACTCCATTTATATTCCAATGTTACCCTAACACCTGAGTTCTGTATTCTGTGTTCCATTTTCTACAAACCTTGCTATAAAGTCATTTTTAAAGCAGTCTATTGAAATTATACATTACTTTAAGTACAGACATTGGAAAATGAATTACGTTTGTTACGAAAATGTAGAGAAATATGTATTTCTTAAAACATTACATCTCTAGTAAAGCAATAACGCCATTTAGACGCAAGGGTTTACTAAGTGTGAGTGAATATACGATAAAAAATAGACACTGTTAAGGAGAGAAAACATAATGAGGACAGGAATCAAGGAGATTGTGGATAACAATTGATATGCATCTTAATTTTTGAAGATTAAATTTTACTTGCATGTAAGAAGACGAAAGGAAGATCAACAAGAGAGAAGTGCGATAGAAGAAACTGTTAACATAGAACTTACGGTTACATTTAGACAATTCAGCTGTAAAATCATGACACCTTTCCGCCAAACTAGTACGTCCTTTAAATTCATAAAAATGAGCTAATATAGAGTAATATTTATTTTGTTATAATACAAAAATGTAGCACTATGTCAAAAGGGGGACAAGGGAAGGCTGATCTTCAATCTCTCTTATTTTAACCCCGATTACTGATTCAAACATACCACAGAATTCCTTAGACCAAAACAACACATTCTTACTTACCATTTGCACTGCAGACACCATAATACCACTAAGTCTCTATGTAGTCCTAAATAGTCACCATCAGTTAAATGGACAAAATTAAAACGAGACTAGATAATCAAGAACAATCATTCGACTGTCCACTCACTCAAACATACACTCATCCAGACACAAAAAAAATACGAAATACACACTCGAAAAAAGAAAAAGGGTCCCCCCATCTACCAGAGAACTGACATCTCTGTCATCCAACGACGAAGAGGAAGGGAATTGAATTAAAGAAAGCGGAGACAGAAATAAACGAGGTAGATGGTCATAAATCTGCTAGCTAAGTTTACTTGACGGAAGAAACAAAGTATAAAGCAAACCTAAACTACCCTATGTTGGACGGGGTTGCATATTTTCAACACGGTGTTGCCAATATCAAAATACCACTGCAAGTCATCTCGTTTCACTCGACATTTTAAGCTGATGCTTGATGTACAAGATTAGTAAGGATAAATTCTCGTCTACATAGACTTGCTTCTGTCACGCCGTCAATATCCTGATTCTTATAAAGCAAAAGGACACATAGTGACCAATCTTAGACAACGATGGTACCATATTTCTATAAACAGAACTGGCCTCGAGGACAAAGAACCTTTCACGCAGTATGCGAACCATGGTATCTTTAATAAACTTGCACAACGGGGGCACGAACCTGCAGTAGAAGAAACGTCACTTCCGACTAACTAGAGCAGACGCAGTTTGAAGATATTTCTAAGCCCGCCAAACAGACTTTTGCCAGCCCAGCTGGCTTTTCGTATCTGCAACCATTAATTATTAATGAAGTATTTCAACCCGAGCGTCCAAGGCAATATGGAGCGAGCCAACTGCTATGTAAGACCAAGGTCGCCTATCACATCATCTTGAACGGACCCCCTAACTAAGAAATGAAATAATGCCTTACGAGACAGCGCCTGAAAGTCAAAGACTACCCGTCACCCATAGAAGGTACTTGGGAGCAATCCAACATTCATGATAGAAGGAACATTCACCTCGAGGTAACACGAATTAACATTTCTAAGATGTGGGACGTTCTTACGGACATTTTCCTTCCAGAAATCGCTCTCACCATCCGCTTACGAATACATTCAATATAGGAACGCAATGCGAAGCGTTAGATATACCCAGAACGCTTTCAGAAGTGTGGAGGTAACAGATACCCCGACATACCTTGGGAGCCTTGCCTCTCTAAATGAAAGAGAACAAGACTAACTAAAACCGTTAGAGTGGTATACGGGAGTGGATGCACCGGTCCTGATCGCTGCATGCCCATTACGGAAATAACAGACTCAACTAATGGGGGATTTGGGTCGGTGGGAGCCAGAACTCCAGAGACCTTCATCTCTGGTCAGGGAGTAGAGAGGTGTCCAACCTTCCCACACTTCCAGCGGGTTGGTTTACGGTCGGTTACAATGACCGACAAATTCTAACCCTCTACGTCCAGACAGTTGGAGATGAAGATGAAGGCTTGGCGATCTAACATAATCTCGAAGCTCCATCCTCCGTTCAGGTCGTCGGAGTAACTACTAAATATCTGTCAAAATTGAGCCAGATTAACAGCCAAGTGTTTCCATAAGGTCTGAGGAGAGACATCAAATACAGAAACATTTCTCTTTTGCCTACAATCATATTCAGTTATTAATATGAGTTCTTTTGTTACCAAATACCAACTCGACGCTTCCACACAGCCGGCAGGCGAGGGCAACCATACATCCCACATGAAGCAAGACTTGCCTCTTATGAATTTTGTGGCTTAATCCCCAGTGACGTCAACCGCTTTAAAACGGTGTATTTATTTAGCGAAAAATCTTGCGTAAAACCTTATTGACCACAACAACTGACACAATTCTTTTTTCAAACTTCTGTGATTCACCAAGGTCTACCAATAGCCCATCTTCTTTGATAAAATGTGCGTAGCTCTTGGTCTCTCAAAGGAATACGTCATGTTAATGATGCACTTCGGCGAGGAATTTCAGCAAGAGGGCGGAACACATTGTCGCTTTTGTTGGCTTTCGATTGTGTATCCAAATGTTGGCATTGTTCGGCCACCTTACTCTTTTTCTGCGTCTTTAACTTGGCCATTCAACTTTTTTCTTTCTTTAATAGTTTCAGTTTTTTTTTCTTATTATTTTTATCTGTTGGTGTTGAGATGTTGTAAGTTCCTGCATGTTGGTGTAAGAATCAAGACAAACACAGTTGTAGAGGAAAATACTGGTATATTCAGGAAAGCAATTAACAATAGAGTGATTAGTAGAACAAAGGTTGGTTAGTACGAAACAATATCCAAAGTCTATAGTCCAACGGTATGTACCGGGTAAGCTTATCTGGACCCCCCCTCTCTCTCTCTCTCTCTCTCTCTCTCTCCCCCAGAGCTGACTTATATAAGAGGGACCAGTCCATTACTAGTTATAATATCGTACTAATATCGGCCATTTTTTTTTTTCAACAAACTTTTCTTGTGTATATTTTTATTTCTTTCAAATCATTTATTTTTCTTTTTTGCAATAATAAAACAAGCGAGAAAGAAAAAAAAGATTAAAATTGAGGACACAAATTAAACAAAATTCCTTATACAAAGATTAAGAAAAAATAAAAATGCGAACGAGAACAGAAAAAACAGACAAAAAAGTCCGTCGGTAAAACAAAAAATCGACTTAAGCAATTGAATAAACCAACGCAGAAAAAAAACAAAGAATACAATTTCACCAGGAAAATATAAATGAAAACAAAATTCCTTCATCAAAGAGAGGGAAAAGTTAAAGAATGGAAAAGAGAACAATAGAATCAGAACGATATAAAAACAATTGAAAAAGGTTCGACGATAAAAGAATAAATCTTCTTAAATAAATCAATGTAGAAAGATTTTCTTCTTCCTATTTTCTTTAAGTTATAATAAAACAGCAAATCAAAACAAAATCATGCGAAAAAACCCCGAGGAAAAGAAATAAAAAATTGCAAAAGTATACGAAGCAACTCAGAAAAAAGATTAATTAATTTAAAAGAAAAAATATACCAGGAAACGAAACGAATAAAGGTTTCCATTTGTTAACAAAACAAAATGGACGAAATAATACGCAAAAGATAAAACCAAAAATGAAAAATAATTAAATGCAAACGAAAATAAAAGTGGCGAACAAAATGGACAAAGTAAAATGAAAAAGTTTAAACAAAAAGATTAAGCAAAAATATAAAATGTGCTAAAAATAAAACATCTAGTTTTCAGTGGAAAGTTAAGACATAAAGTAGGAACTGAAATTCAGATAATTTACAAAAAAATGAAAGTTAACTCAATGAAAAAATTTGGGAAAAAAATAAAAGGTATACACTAGAAAAAAATAAAAAAAACACTACTTATAGCCGAGGAGGGTGAAAAAAATTATCGGAAAAAGAAAAGTAAAAAAAAAAATTCTTACGAAACAGTCGGTAAAAAACAAAACGTAAGAAAATTAAACTAATTTAACAGTTCATTGTGAGCGAAAATAAATAAAAGAAACGTAGATTCTCAGTAGCGTGTTAAAAACACGTCTAGCTCGTGACAAGACTTCAAATGGTGTGTTAAAAAATAACGATCCGAATAAAAAAAAAATTACCGGAGAGAAACGTTCATCAAAATAATTACCATGAATGTATTTATAGAAAATGTACAGCAATGCTACGTTAAGGAGGTGGGAAAGTGACTGAAAACGGGATGCCACGTCAGGACCAATAATATTGCCGATACTTCTTTGGATTGTGTCAAGAATTGCTAAATATGTTGCAGAAGAATCATTATCTGACAGCAATATTAAATTCAATGGACGAATGTCAGACTTATAAATATGTAAGATAGATTCTAGTGAGATGCATTGTCTAGGACAGCACAGTGAACCAACTTTTCCTATCAGCAAACCTAGCAATTGATACAATATAATTTTTCTGTTTCATGTCAGCGGAAAACAATATCCGAGAAATTGCAATGATATATAAACAAATTTATTTTGTTAAGTGATTTATTAGGTATATCAAAAGGGATTTCTTTTTACTTCACTGAAAAGAAAAAGACTTTCTAATCGACACGTCATCTAACAATGTTGTCAATCATAAAATTAAATATTCGAACAGGTTTGTGGGGGCTGAAAAATAAGTTAGAATATTTTTTTTTCACTGTCTGATTTGAGTCTATAAAAATGAATGCTACTATTAATGGACATCTTCTTTCAGATGCTTAATATTAGGAGACTTAATAATTGTAACCGGTGCAGTGTTTGTCATTATGCAATAAACAGGGTTTGGAGTGCTGATTAAAAGGTGGCGTAAATCATTTAAGATCTAAAAATACGAAATAATTAATAAAGAAAAGTCTAAACTTTTGCCTTTTCTCTCTTTTGGTGACAGTTTATTTAAAACATTATTTGGATTACTACATGTAAAAATTTGAAAGAATATATTTGGCCCAGACTTAACTAGATATGTATAGATACATATATGCAGATAGATAATTCTGAAAACAAAATGATCCATGGATAATTTTGTAAACTAACAGATAGATAGATAGATAGATAGATAGATAGATAGATCTACCTATATTTCTGAGATCAGGTGTTTTAACTAATTACACCATTTATGTTACCCTTCTTTTTAATGCCTTGTTCACGACGCTACGACCGTTGTACACTCCAGCCTTCTTCAGGAGCACTATCAGTAGTCAGGGACAGTTTGGCCTTGGACTCATCTCTAGAGAATCTACCAATGTACGAATAGATAATCTTATGGAGATGCTGAATCTCACTTCACAAAGAACAAACATCGGAATAAAATCAGACATATATCAATAGGATGAAGGCTTGGCGATGGACTCACCATTATCATCAGAAATGGCCAACATAAACATGGATTACATCGACAAGAAACAGGCCGACCCCTTAAAATAAGACTGCAAAAACACCGCAAAGCCGTATCTCAAGGGACAATAGATAAATCAGGGATGGTTGATTATATATGGGGTGGAAATGGTGGGATGAAGTTGAAATAATATCCAAAGGACATCACTGGAAAATACGTGAATTTAAGGAATAAGCTCATATGCTAAACCACAAAAATATCGTAAGCCAACCAAGGATAGACATGGATACAATATGGGAACGAGTCATACGGAACGCTCACAAAAATTTGTAATGTGTTCTCTATTAAAACAATGGTAATGAGAGTTATAAAAAGTGTATAAATTCCCACAATTTTTCACTGATTTCCACAAGGACAAAAGACCCAATGCATAAAAGCCTTGGCTGAGTAAATAAAACAATTCCACAAAAGCAGCAGAAGAAAACGTCCAAGTAAATAGTGTAGATAGATAGATAGATAGATAGATAGATAGATAGATAGATAGATAGATAGATAGATAGATAGATAGATCAAATATGGATCCATATCCTCCCGGATGATAAAATAAAAGAACAATTACGAAACGTATATCAGTCTAAAATGTTTCACTTTTATTTAAGCTATGTCAGAGATTGACAGAAAACAGAAAAACAGACAGAAAACAATATAATATTTAATTATTTTGGAGTCAGTTCTCACTGGTCAGACATGTGTCATATGTATTAAATCCGTGGATAATTCGATGTATATATATAGGTTTATGAAGATTCTTGTATGTTTAATTGGGCAACGAATAGTAATGTGTATTTGTAATTGTGTGTGTCAGTCTAGTTGGAGTTCTTTATTGTCTCCTTTGTATGGCCATTCTTAGCAGTGGGGAGTCGCAGGGTTCTACTTTTATGGCTCGCCTCTTTAAGAATGTATTCTTGTATTAGATAGATACCCATCGTCCAGACTTTCAAATATTTGTTTTTTTTACTTTTATTATTATTGCTCCTGCAAAACATCCATTCGTAGCGACTTGCACGCTTTTTTGATTTTTTTGTCTTGGTAACATTACGTGTTGATATCGCCTATAACCTGGTTAATCCTGTCCATCAAATGCTTCTTCGATGGCGTTTTGAGTTTTCCGCTCATCTTCTTCGGGTCAGATGAAGGATGCTTTTTCCATGGTAATCAGGTTAACTCCTTCTTTGCAGTTCAAATCATTTCTCTCTTCCCTAGGCGATCAGTCACTTTTGAACCATGGTCATTTATTTATTTCATTTTTTTTTTTTTGCTTCATTGGCGGATACTGTCATTCCGATCAAATTTAAATCGTTTGACATAAAGGTCGATCCTTAGCCATGGCTATCATTTGCTTTCATTTGTATATTTTCCGTCTCTTCTTCACTAAGCCACACGATCATATGTGAAAAGAAAATAAGTGGCGTGTGTATGCGTAGGCGAGATAAAAATAGAAACTCAAAAGTATTGATCAAAATTCTAGTATTCGAAGCGAGTTTGAACAACATGGACGTGAAAAAAGAGGAGTAAAAATTGTCTTTGTTTAAGTTTTACTTTTGATCTATCAATGGAATATACACACTGTAATAAAAAGAATTAAAATAATGGGAACCCGAAGAAAACAGTCAGTGATTGAATCTACGATGTTTAGTTTGATCGATTTTGTTTAACGGTATATCTATATATTTGCGTATTATTTCATGCTGATATCTAAATATTTTGAACAGTTTTATGGCTTCAACTACAGAGAAAATGTATTCTTGGTCATTTTGCTATAAAGTCTATTGTTGATAATTTTGCTTTGAAAATATATTGTTGATAATTTTATTATAAAGATTTATCGAGGCACTGTGGAGTAATGTATAGCGGCTCGGATTGAGGAATCGGAATGCCGAGTTCGAATTCTAGTCGAAACCATTGCATTCATTGCTACTACCATTGGAAAAGACTTTAATCCTCTTCTCCACTCAGTTATTCGTAAATAGCAGGACAAACCGGATTCTATAGCCTTGGATGGCAAGTTGTCTACCGCAGAAAAATCTACCTCGACATTCATGTATCAAAATACCTGATCGCCTAAACGTCTATCATGCATGACACAGAATTGACTGATCGTTGGCAAATGTTATGTAAAAATTTTATTGCTGATATTTATACTCAAAAACTTTACTTTTTTTTTTAATATTACAGTGTTCGGTGTTCACTATTTGCCCACAACTGGTCTCTCAATAGGGCTCCCACCCCGGGCCAACAACAGCAATTAAGAACCGGTTCCATGCTCCCCAAAACCTTCGATCTACCGATCAGAGCCCTTGCAGCTGGATGTAGTTTATCGCCATACCCAACAATAAGTCTGCGTCCTGGGTATGACGATAAACTGCATCCGCGTCCTGGGTATGACGATAAACTGCATCCGCGTCCTGGGTAAGATGATAAACTACGTTCAACAGCAAGGCCTCTGATCAGGAGGTTTTGAGGAGCGTGGAACCACCTCTTAATTGCTAGTGTTTCCAGGTCCACCCTGACCCGCGGTGGTAGCACCTGTTAGGGTCCCAGCTATGGGCAAATAGTTGACCCCAACAACCTGACTCAAAACACTATGAATGTGTAAAAATAGATTTTAATACCAGAAATACATTTAAAAAAAATAGTATCAGCAATAAATATTTGAAAAAAGATAATATTACCTGAAATAAAAATCTTGCCAGCATTAAATAACCCATTGATATTAATATGCCACAAAACAAAACAAACCAAACTATACATTTGAAAAAAAAAAATTACCAGCTATACATTAAAAAAAAGAAATTTTGTCGGCGTTAAATAACCCATTGTGGTCGATATGCCGTAAAATAAAACAAAATAAACCAAACCAAACCAACACTAAGTCTGTGATATAACGCCGGGAAGTTTACAAAGGAAAGCATAGATGACATTCAACGTAATGCATAAATTGCCACTTCGTTTATCAATGTCTCTTTCAGGCTTTGGCAATTCTACATTATATATTATCATCAATAATTTTGCCATTGTACATGTGTGAGGAACATAGATGCATCTAGGTTTGAACAAATTTAAAATTCAACTATGGGAGCGAAAGAAATTAGTTCTCCGCTGATATTGATATTATTTTTATTTATGGCCAGGGATTTTCCCGCCCTTCGTGTAGATGAATTATTTTCCTTGAGAGATTTGCATCGGGCGTAAAATGAAAGTATCAAAATAGACATTAATAACTTACGTATATTTAAATATATTATTTCAAATTCGCTATGTGATTAATTAAAAAAGAAACAAAACAAATTAACATCAACGAACGGATCCTGAATGTTCACCTATCACTATGAAGGTGCCTTCTTTTAGAGTGGCCACGTGCCTTGAGTACCTGTTGGAATTAGGCGCAGCCAAGGCCTCAAGTGGAAGTCTTACGGAAGATGTATCGCTAAAGATGCTGAGAAAATGGCCGATTCCCTTTACTGCTGCATTAATTACCTGATCCAGTGTATCCCCTACATCAGTTTACGGTCGAGCTGGCTAGATGTAATCGTAAGTTCAATGCTAAAAGTTTATTTTCTCGCACTTCTCGCTTATGAAACTTCCTTCTAGGGATAACTGTTCTATTCCAAATATATCCTATAAACTGTGCGTTTTACTCTGTAGCACTCTAAACAGAATTTCTCTTGAGCCTTATATAGAGTGATTATTATTGTAAAAAAAAAACAACTTATTTTTTCAATATACAACACATTGTTTATATCCCATATCTTTTAAACTATGATCTAAATGTTAAGGTATTTACCTTTTTAAATGCAGACAATGGTGTTTGTGTATTAGAAAACAATGATTTATTTTTGTCACTGTGCAATGCGCAAAGAAATTCCCAGTTACACACATACTAACAAAAACATAGACACACACAGATATACAAACACCCACACATTTTCACGTACACACACAACACACACACACACACACACACACGTATACATACACACACACACACACACACACACACCCACACACACACACACACACACACACGTATACATACACACACATACACACACACATATATATATATATATATATATATATATATATATATATATATATATATATTAAAAAAAGAAGAGAGGTGCCGCAAACGTTTTTGGTTGTAATGTGTGTTTTTCAGGAAAAAATATTATGCTTTACTTTCCGTAAATGGAAAATAAAGCATAATATTTTTTCTAAATAAATCCACATTACAACCAAAAACGTTTGCGGCACTCTCTTCTTTTTTAATATACATACTTTTCTCTCGTTGGAACCACTACAACCTATTTCTTTTTTATATATATATATATATATATATATATATATATATATATATATATATATATATATATATATGTATGTATGTATGTATATATACACACATAAACACACCACAGATAAAACAAACACGCGCTCAGCATCTAAAGGTGAAAATTAATATTTAAAATTAAAATTAATATTTAAAATAGGTTTGTTTCTTTTTTTACGCAGGACTCTAGGATAAAAGCTCTCCTTCAAGCACTTTGTCATAGAAATAATAGATCTAAAACGTCGCTCTGAGAGTAACAGATTAAACAAGTGTTATCTGGGATGCAGTTTTCCTTCATTGTATTTATATTATATTAAATTATAAAAGATCACAAAACATCAGATTAAGAAAAATATTATTTCCAACAAATTTTCTCAACTAAAACAAAATTTGCAAATTAATTATCACTGACCGCTAAGATGTGCACCACATAAGGAACAAGCTGGCCAATAAAAATGATAAAACTACATTTATTTAATACAACTGTTCTACTTTATATTTTAACAAAAACGCAGACAATCTATTTTTACTTTTCGTATATCTCACTGCTTTAGCGCTATTTCCACGGAAAGTGCTCGGACGAAATTCATTCCCCGGTCCGGCCAAGATAAATCTTCACAAGAACACGCCATGCAACTTATATAGTAGCAAACCATGCTCATTCCCTCCATATTACATTGGTGAGAAGTAAATTCCATTTGAGGAGCACCTTCCCGAGAACCACTGCCCTGTGGAAACGACACGCAACAGGATGTTTCCCTGATCGTTACAATATTAACTTGTTCAAAGCTAGGGTAAACCGTTATCTTTCATTCTGATACATACAAATGGTCTCCAAACGTAATCCTCTACCTTGAGTGCCCCCCGATCCTTGCAAATTGCGAACCACGTTGTAAAGAACAAAAAGTTAACATATAATTTAATTTTCACACGTGAATGAAAGTTATATTCATTTACATTCTGACATGAGACAGTTCAGCGTGTAATTTCTATCCTTTGCGGGGTGCGTTCAAGAATTTTTCAGTTTTTTTTTTAGGCAATTAAAACGTTCCTAAATTATTATATTTTTAGTATTGTTTTTAATTATTTTTGTTATTCTAGTTTGAAAGAGGCTGCTGTAAAATCTCTTTGAACACACCCGAGTAAACACTGTTGGTCACCCGGCCTGGGTAAACGATAAACTACATCGGACTGCAAGGCTTCTTATCAGGAGGTTTTGAGAAGCGTGGAACCACGTGTTAATTGCTGGTGTTCTCAGGTGTACCCTGACCCGGGGTGGTAACACCTGTTAGGATCCCAGCTATGGACAAATAGTTAACCCCAAAACTGGAGTCAAAACGTCTAAAAATAGGTTTTATTACCTATAAAACATTTTTGTAAAAAACATATTACCAGCTATAAATTTTTGAAGAAAAATTATTACCAGCAATATATTAAACTCAGCAATATATTTTGGAAAAAAAATATTACTAGCAATACATTTTTGGAAAATATATTACCAAAATACTTTTTGAAAAAATATTACCAGCAATAAAAATCTTGTCGGTATTAAATAAACCATTGAGGTTGATATGCCGTAAAGCAAACCAAACCAACTGCTTGTCACAGCGGACAAGTTTGCGGAAGGCAGTCAGAACATAAAGAACTTTTGGGAGATCGCTATATAATAAAGTTTTGTATTAAACAGGGTAAGAATTCCAGAGAAATGTATGAAATTCCCCAGACTGCTTACGGTTTAACTGATTTTCGCTGACACAAGAAGTTTGTGAGACGCAATGAGCGTATGGGAGGGAGACAATATGCACCTGGACGTCAGAACATCAGAATTGGTTGACAGAATTCACAATTTTCTGGATGAAGATCGTGATATGTCTCTAAAGAAAATAAACATACATACTACTGCTGTCTGCCATCTTTTGACTGCTGCTGCTGCTGTTGAAACTTTGCTAACATTTGTTTTTGTTTCTTTATTAGAGGCTCCCATGTCGTATATCTTTCTATGCTTTCCTTACTAAAGTGCTCCTCATGGCCTACCATATGCGCTGGTTCTTTCAAATATATAACTTTACCATATTCTTCCTTGTCCAGTATTTTCACTTTGGTTCATAGGGACTGATGACTACCAATTTTGTCTCCGTACATGATCAACCGTACCTGATTTCATTTTTTCATATTTAAATTTTGAAAAACATCAGATTCAATAATTCATACTGGCCTTTTAGAATTCTGTGTTATTTAATGTATGAATCCAGAAAGAACACTTAGGATGTTATATAGCAACATAATTATTTACTCAATATCTATAATATTTTAGAAATAGTTTTTGAACCCCACCCCGGTAATAATGCATTGAAAATATTACACAATAATAACGACAGTAATTTTGTAATTTATTTACTATACTTTCTACTTGAGTGATCGCTGATTTTGTCAATACATTTATATCTAGTGTCGTGTGCGAGAAATAATAGATTTATATTAATAAAATCAATAAATTCGAAAGCTAACACAAATTCATACCATCCAAAAATGGCCGTTATATATTTTCGAGATTTTCTAGGCTCTGAATCTATTCTAGTTTAACATGCAAGAACGAGTTCTTTTCTATCATAAAAAGTAAACAAATATATTCAAAGAAAGTTTACATAATCGATACTGTGAAAAACCAACCGTGATTATTAAGTAAGTTTTTTTGACTGAATTCAGATTCTTTTCTGCATGAATAATCTAATAATTTATTTACATAAGTTAATCTATTTATGCATGCAGAAAGAAATTACTTTTTAAACCAATGAAATTAAAATTATCCACGGGTTGCTAATATACCAAAATAAAACCTGTGCATATACACTCAATCTTCGCTACTTTCTAACAATATATTTTTCAATAATGGCCTCGTAGATATTTATATTAAAACATATTTTTATTAATTTTTAATAGAAATATCATTTCCTTTTTTGAAGCCAGATCATGACTCTACCCCTTAATTTAGTGCTGTAAATTGCCATGATGTCTTGAAGCTAGTTACGTTGACTTCTCATCAGTTCTGAATTCAGTAGAGACATTCTTTTGAGTGCTCTTGAAGGCTAGATAGCACTATGGATCCTAATAATAGTTGGAAGAAGAGATGTATCCATTTTCTTTTTCTATCAATTCAAACATTTACTGCTAGGACACATCTTGCTATTTCCACGGAGTCTAACCATCCTTATTTTCTCTTTATTCCAAATGTAATTAGGGTGCTTTTTCCTAACAACTAGCACTTCTGTGAAAGATCATCCTTACCCATTTAAATATTGAGCTCTTCACGTCAAAGCTTAACGTAATCAATCAACTAATCCTCACGATCTCCAGTTTCTACTACATTTATTCCACTCACAATCATTCATTTTGAATGAAGCCTTCTAACTTGGTTTGATTTATTTTTGTTTTACGGCATATTAACACCTCAGTGGGTTATTTAATGCCTACAAGATTTTAGGACAGATTCGAATGAATAGATTATTTTTTGTAAGAAATCAGTTTTTAGAACAAGTTTCATATTTTTTGAAAAATGGTTTTTGTCGAGTGTCAGATTTATTGCTGGTTACCTTTTTTTAATGTTTTGCTGATAATTTAAACATTTACTGATTTGGTTATTATTTGCTGATAATATACATTTTATCAAAATCTGTTGCTTGTAATTGTTTTTAATGTATTGCTGGTAATATTTTTCAAAAATGTATTTTGCTAGTATTCTTACGACAAAAATAGTTGTATAATTTCATAGTTTTTTGGTTTTGTTTGGGGGTTCATTATTTGCCTATAGTTGGGACCCTGACAGGTGCTACCACACCAGGTTAGGGTGGACCTGGGGACAGCAGCAATTAAGAGTTGGTTTCCCGCTCTTCAAAACGTTCAATCTCCATATCAGAGGTCCTGTTGACGGATGTTCTTTATGGTCGTACGATGAATTGGATGAAATTTTTAAAAGTAATAGTAATTTTTACAATGATACTCGTAGACCGGTTTAATAATATGAGAAAGGAAAACACAGGAATACAAGTTTAATGAAAGAACTGTTTAATCACGTGGATTAATATTGCATTACTAGTGAATATCGTAGAGTAGTAGTCTTTGCTACTACTGCGTGATTCCAGTCAATGGAAGAGTCCAATAGTTAATGAAAGAATCCATGTTCAACACTTTATTCTAGCGAAGCTCGGTCGTCCTTCAACACAACAGCAATAATAATAATAATAATAATAATAATAATAATAATAATAATAACAATAATAATAATAATAACAATAATAATAATAGTAGTAGTAGTAGTTTTAATAATAATAATAATGATAATAATAGTAGTAGTAGTAGTAGTGGTAATATGAGGTTGTACGGTATTAGCACCGACTAAATATAAAACACAGTATGACAGAGTGGGCCAATATTTACACTGGAAAATCTGCAATTACTATGGAAAGAAAACTGCAAGAAATTGGTATGGACACCACCCAAGCCCGGTTCCAGAGATAAGACCTGTAACAATTTTATGAGGCTTCACAGTACACGCACACAGAACAATCAAAGCTAATCGCGTAGATGATTAGAAACCGCAAACCAAAAAACATTACCCTCGGATTTATATGGCAGACTGCAATATATCTTTGAAGCTCTTAAAAAAGATCTATTAAAATACAAGTACCTTGAAATGGAAATCTCAAAAATGTGGCACAGGAAAACATCAACAATTTCAATTGTAGCTAGAGCCCTCGGATTGATTGGAAAATATTCTATTAGACTCGTTGAAGGGATTAATGCCTTAAAGAAATACAAAAAAAATTATTCTCACGAGTACAGCCCAGAGTTTACGAGGGGCTTTATCTATGTGAAATATGGGCATCTTCTTTATTAAATTGCTCAGAGGAAATTGTCATGATTCCATTTCTGACCTGGTCGGTATCCATAAAGAAATGAGTACACACGAGAAATCTAAGAAAAATAAAATAATAATAATACAGTCTTTGACTATTATAACTAGAATTTGAAGTCTGTTCGGTGATTACGATTACCATATCGATAACCGGTAGACTAGCCTAAAATCCGACGTGTGTCAAATTGTAAAATGTATATATATTTAGTATGAACGAATATTGGAAATACATCAGTTCAACTCTTTTATGAAAAAAGGCCATAACTCCTGTTTAAATAACAAAAGATGAACGTTCCTTCAAAAGAAGATTGTTTATAACAGGGTTGGCCCAACCGTGGCTGGCGATCTACATGCGGCTCTTTGATCTTTATTTTGCGGCTCTTGGAATTATAATATCTGGGCTGCTTTTCTCATCAGTTAATATAAAATGTAAATTCCCATAGTTTATTACCGTATTCAATAATCTCAGTATACCTAAAACTATAAGTTAGATTCAATTACGCACAAAGATCCTTGGGAAAAGTATAGAAGCATTGCTTCTCCCCGATGCTACGGGTTGAATAGCAAGACAGACCGGGTTCCGTAGCCTTGGTTGTCAACCGGTCTACCGCAGAAAGAAATGACAACCTACTGCGGGAAACAATCTGCCTCGTCAGCGAAATATACATGATCGGCCAATCGTGTATCCCGTGATGGCACATAACTGACTGATGGTTAAAACAATCATCAGTGAATGTTTTGAAAACATTTAGTATATATTTATGGAGTTTGTGTTTACTTTATCAAGGCATAAGAATAGTTTTTCCTCTCGTCTTTATATATATATATATATATATGAATACCTCAAAAATTCGCTAAAAAATGAGGATACATGATGAAAAAATATCACAAACTTGAAAAAATATGATTTACCCCTAGAATCTTTGTTATTAATAAAAAGAAAGAGCAAATGATTTTTTATTAATTCATTTATTTTTTACCCTTTTTAGATGGTTTGAAATTTTTGTTAAAATTTTGTATTTTTTGTGTCTGCGAATGATCCTAAATTAAGACAGGAAATTTTTTGCATCTCTTTCCGTTGAAAATACATTGAAATTTTTGCAAAAATCAAATAATGCTTGAATATTAATGATAATTTTAGGACTTATTCCCAAATAAAGTAAATTATTTTACAAATGATTCTTTTTAGAAAATTTTAGTAAATATATTTTTATTACATCAGCAGGCCTACTTATTTAATTTTGTGAAATATTCTTTTTGTACGGCTTAATGTTTATAATGTGTAAGCAAAACTCCTTGGATAATTTAAGTCATCATTTTTTTTGTAAAACAGACCTCTGACTTAACGAAAATCTACATGGAATCTTAAAATAAAAATCCTAGAATACTAAGACATTATTTAATTAGAAGAGCTTTTAATTGCTTTCATGAATAAAATATATTATCGACATTATCTAAAAAAGAGAATGTCAATGAAGAAGGAATTTTTACTAAAATTGCCTTCATTTTTTAAAATGTTAATTAGAATAATTTATAAAGGTTTATATCCTTACTAAAATTCAGTAACCTCCGGTACTTTAAAAAGAATTTTGAAATTTTTGTTTTTGTGTCTATGTGCGTGTATAAACGTGCTGCTTTTTGTACATATGGGCATCCATATTCGACATACTCAGAAAATAAGAGCACTGACTAAAATTTAATTAAATGTTAGATTATCGGGAATATTTTCTTAAGTTTTAAAGATTAATAGGTAGCTAAAGAATTATATAAAAAGGGATCTCACGTTATATTCCTCAAGCTTGAAAACCTTAAATAAACATCTACATCGGAAAAAATGGTTATATTATTACCCTCGCATTCATATAAATGTTGGTTCACTGTGTCTTGGCAGACAATTTACCTCGTCACAATCTCTCTTAAACATTTATAAATCTAGCTATTGCAACCATAACTGGTCTGTTTCCCTTGCTATATATCACGAGATTCTAGACGAAATCCAAAGAAGGATCTGTAAACTTTTCTGCTGTGAGCTGGTATACGAACTTCAGTCCCATCCCCACGCCAGTGATGTGTCTT